>NTHP01000046.1:1421512-1476343 GCA_003416845.1 Oplegnathus fasciatus | reverse complement strand
TGACTGACTGACAGGCTCTCAGCGTGACTGAGAATATCACTCAAGGAGAGAAAGAGGGGGGAAAAAATCATCTCTTCAATGGCAACCTGTGTTTGTATCTCCGGACGCTTTAGGGGAAGGTTGTGTTTACATGGGAATGACTACACTCAGGTGATGTTGTAGCCAACATGAGAGTGTGTGTGTGTGTGTGTGAAAGACACACACACACACACACACACATATATATGTATCATTTAATCACAGAAGAGCTACATTCACGAGCTTGCCTGTGCATGTTGAGAGCCTACCCAATCGCCAGACGAGAACGTCAACATTGGTTCTGCAAAGCGCCGGATTGAGTTCAATGCCACCGTTTTTTATGTCCAATGTGTATGCGTATGGTTAAGGTTTGGGAAAGATTGTTGTTTCAGTTAATACAAATGCAAGCCTTAAAGTTGTAATCCTCGAGATTTTCATGAAATCAAACCCCTTTTTTGATACTATTTATGGTTGGCGTGTTTTGTTTTCGTTGTTAGTGGCAGAGTCTACCATACCCATTCTCGATTCATATTGCCCTCACACGCAAAAGGGATCCACAGGGAAGATGTGTCCACGGAATCCGTTTGTAATTTTATCTCTTCATCTCTGGTAACCAAACATTTCCTTGTTCACTGAAAATTCATTCAGCTGGTTAAACACGGGGTAGCTTTAATTGTTGAATAGTCACAGGAAATGCAATGTATTTGTCACTGTGGTTAGCGCTGACCTTGATTGTTCATCAACAATGCATCACAACAAGTCAAGGTCATTTTTGGCATTTTTCGCCCACGGGTCATTTTTTATTTTTAAAAGAGAGTAATGGAATAAGAAGGAACAACCACAGTGAGCTGTTAGATGAAGAGCTTCACACCTCCAACTCCTCAGCAAGGTAACAGACTTTACTGTGTCCTGCTGTTGTGTGGAAAACTGCGCAGCATGAAATCCGATTGCTGTTGCAATTATTACTTTGCTTGGCTGCACTGTAAACAAATACATGTACACCAGTTGCTCCTCTGTTGTGTTTCTGACAGACAGGACTGAAGTCGTAAGGATTATAATTTTAATTGCACTTTTACTGTGATGGCAAACTCCAGTCTCCTGCATGAAAGGCACCACCTTGACCTTCACGCACTTAGTTTCCACCTAGCTACATAAAGGGCACACCACTTCCCGCACTGGCACTGAACGTTGGAAATGGATGTACATCGTGAGGTGCAGAATCATCCATAATGAAGGTTATTCCTCGGATTCTGGCCTGTGAGAGCACATGTCTGGTGAATGCATAATAAAGTAAAGTGCAGTACGTGTGTTTGTGCATACCATCCCTAGGTCTGTGGGCCATATGGAATGTACAGTACAACCAGAAAGAGGAAGCCCAGCTGGAGAAGTCGAGGCTGCTGAATTCCTGAAGAGAAGAACATTTTCTAGCCAATCCTGGCGATGACACACCTTCAATGGCGCTCAAACACATGTGGAGGAAGGCTGAGTGCTTAGGTACCTCGTCCAACTCAGTCACCAGGTCGGCTTCATTACCTCAGAAGCACGGCCTGGATTCAGGCTCATTCAGGCTAAATGGACGATAGAGAGCCGATCAGACCCATGGTTTCCTGCTGGGCACAAAGTCACTCTCACAAGCATCTAACCATATGTCAGCCAGATGCTGGCCTCAGTCCCCTTCAAAGAAACAATTAGGCACAATTATCGCAACATATAAATGAATTTCATCCATGATTAAAATGTTTGGGGTAGGGGGCGAGCAGGACGCACAGCCAGGTGGTTGTAATCTCGATGGCGGTCGCAGTGGGGCTTCACTCAAAGAGGGCAAAAGAAAGAAAAACCTGCCGAGCTGTTTATTCAGGCACTTGTACGTCTGGTCAAGTGCTCCCACCCCCTCTCTCGCTGCATGTTCACCCCACCAGCGAAGGCATCTGTCCCTTAATACCACTTTAATGAAGGTCATTCATTTTAATGGAGCCTCATTTCAAACTCCAGTAATTAAAGCTTGCGGTGCACTTGACTGGGAGGTTGTTGAGACAGTGTGGGTGCCAGTTCTCCAAATAAACAGTCCCGCTGCAAGCCAATGGGCATCTGAACACCACAATCCAGCTCACAGTCGTGGAAAAAGGAGAATGCGGTTCAGCTCAGAGGAGAAATCTAAACCATGTTAGAGAGATGAAAACCACATTTAGTTAAGTGGCAAGGAGGATGACAGGTGGCTCGAGCATGTTCAGAGGATAACAGAATAATCACATGTAATCAGGTTTGAAAGGTTGAGAACACAAGGAGGAACCGAGGAGTGATACAGTGAGATTCTGATGTCAAGTGTTTGTCAGACCGCAACTGGAAAGTGCTCCGCTCGGCGAGGGATCAAACTGCATCACACTCAGTGCGGCTGTCTGTGTGTGTGAGCTATCGCGTGTGTGTTTATGGCATTCAGGAGGCTGAAATGAAACGCATAGAAAGATACAGGATCTATTGGTGAAAAGAAAAATGGTGTCCTAAGCTGAGGTGAAAGATGAAGACCTTTACAGTAATTCTTCTGCGTCTCCTCTGCGCAGATCACCGAGGTCTCCTGAAAAATCACCATACAGTCGATCTTACAGAGATGTGCCCCTGCAGTACCATGCAGCACTCAGGGAAGACATGAGGATGATGTGTTTTGATTCCTAGATGAAGAGTGTGACAGGCTAAGCTGCTGTAGATGGTACTTGTCAGGCTCTACAGTCCCAGCAGGATAGTGAGGTAGTGACATGTCACTGTCACACACACACACACTATAATGAATTTCACCAAGGTTAAAAGATCCTCTCACATATATTGTTTTAATTTTCTATCTGCATGCTGTTGTCATGTGAAGTAAATTCAAAATACTTATGTAAATGTGAGATAAAATGTTCTCAGGCTCAGCTAAATTGAAACCAACTTCCCATGCACATGCTTAAATATATCCCTGGATAATTTATGTGTTTACTCCTCAGATTAGAGAGATCCATCTTTCTAGGTGTGTCATCTACCCAGCATGCCTTGCTGCTTCCTGGCGTCAGATGGTATAATGTTGATGTATGATCTGTGAAGAGGAGCCTTGTTTTATCTCCTGCGTGGTGACATGGGACGGTTGTTTTATCTCCCGTGTGGAGGCATGGGATGCTCCTGCCGCTCCCTCGGCCTATCTGCCTGCCTGCTGAGGGCCTGATGAAAGCGCAGGGACACCTTGTCCAGATGGCAAACATCCATCAGAGGAGCAACATGTCAAACGGCGAGGGCAGAGGAGAGTCATCCGCGGGGCGAAGGAAGGGTATTGGCTCGGTCAAACAGGGTTTAAGCCTGACAAACACCTCAAGAGTGGCGCTGTTGGTAGAGATGTTTGGATGGTCACTTTTTACGTATTAGCAAGCAGATGTATAACAGAATAATAACAGTGATTCAGGGTTTGACCAACAATGACCTCTTTAAAACATAAAATTTCCCATCATTACAACTTCCCAGCACCCAATTGTCTGGTATAAAATCAAGGGCAGGATCAATGCTGTTAGCAGGCGTCTAATTTGTCACCCCCCACTGCCTCTGCTAACGTTACCTCTGCTGCATCATCACTAGGCTAAGCTAGACGTTGAAACCATGGATGTATTATAAGACCTGGATATTGGACCCAAAGATGGTGCCTATTTAGTCCAATAACAGTTGATCGCCTGGCGCATACGCCAAAAAAGTTTCTAGCTTCTGGGTTACTTCCGGGGTTATGTGGCCCACTGAATATGTGCAGTAGAGTTAATCCCATTATGCCTCTCTCCCAGCCTGGCTATGTGAACAAGCGAACCCATAGCGCGTAGCGTGCTCGTACACAGCGATGACGTCATTCAGAAAAAAATGACTTTTCTGGACATTGATCATGTTTGACCATAACTGACCATGTTTATAGTTATCTCTTTTACAGTGGTGGTCTATGGGGAAAACGCTTTTTGGGCCGCAGGGGGACTTGTCGTTGCAATACCCCTAGTGGCCACTGGAAAACATTGGAAGCAAGGCAGAGCGGCGGCGACGTATCCAGGTCTTATAATACATCCATGGTTTCAACGTCTAGCTTAGCCTAGTGATGATGCAGCAGAGGTAACGTTAGCAGAGGCAGTGGGGGGTGACAAATTAGACGCCTGCTAACAGCATTGATCCTGCCCTTGATTTTATACCAGACAATTGGGTGCTGGGAAGTTGTAATGATGGGAAATTTTATGTTTTAAAGAGGTNGTGACTTGTCTTGACTTGCCAATGACTTAGCGGGTGTTCTACTTTCACAGCATTGTTTATTGTCCTCCTTGGATGGAACAGCGACCTGGTAGAAAAGTACTAATAGGCCCATTTGACCCTCGACTAGACTTGAGTGTGTGATTCCCCACACAGCTAAAGACACATGACAGTACAATAAAAACATTATTGCACGAGCAACAACACTATTAGAATATAAATGCGGAGAGCAAGGCCAAATAATTCCAGGCACGTGGTAGTGAAACCACACTTACAGGCCTGATAAATGAAAACAAACGGGTACAAAAGACATGAAACGATCAGAGCTTTTTCTTGTATTTCTCCATTCAGCGACAGACACACCAGCGCACTTTGAAGTGGCTTTTGAGGTCTAATGATCAGCATGTTACCCGGTCTCAAACCAAATGTGTCTATTTTTGCAAAGTGACCTCCTCTTTAGCAAATAAAAACAAAATGCGGCATCAATTTGGAGGCAATTGCACAAGCAGTCTGATCAGAACTCGTTTCAATGGGGCCTTTATGCATTACTGCAGTTTATCCTCCAGGCTTAGTGACATTTGAATCTGTGAACATAATTTCTCTCTGCCTCTCTCTCTGTGTTTCCTGATTGCTTCCACACACTTGAAGCAAGTCCAGCTGGAGACTGTAAAAATAAACTTCATGTTTAAAAATGGGTAGATTAGCCCTTTTAAATTGGTTTCTTTTCATGTTTTTGCGTCCCTGTGTGTCCAACCTGGCAGGAGCCAGCAGGTTGGGAACAGAGACTGAGTGTGTGTGTGTGTGTGTGTGCGCTGCATGGGAATGTCGAGGAGTGCAGAGAAACACTAATTGGCAAGAAAGTGGAGAATAAGACCTGTCGCCTGCCAGATGTTTCTGTAAAAGCCGTTAGCGCGGCGGCACAGGTCCACAGCGAGGTGTCGGAGGCCTACACATGCATCAGAGGGAGCCGTCAGGATCCTGGACCGCTCTCCTGCTGGACACCTGGCTTCCTGCCTCCCTGCACAGCTGCGCACCCCCACATGCTACATCATGTTCAGCTTGTTCCGTCTTGCTCTTCGTGTTGCATGTTGTCAGATTTTGTTTACTGTTAAACAAGAATATCGTGCAGAATCTCTTTCGTGCTTGAGTCAAACAAAAGACAGAAATAAGTCAGAGTGAAACCTGTATCTCTTTGCCAGTTTTATTACATAATGACTTTGCATTTGGAGATCCTGTCTGCACTTTGACTTGTATGGATACAGAGATAAACACACCAAAATGTTTTAGGTTTCCCTTTTCAGTCTTTATTGTGCAGACAGTGCTATAATTATATTGTGTAACCAGTCCCGCTGGTTATTGTGTTTGGCAAGTGGACTTTCACTTGCAACACTTCGTAGTATCTTGCAAACAGTGCCACTGGAGGGGTAAGTTCAGGACAGTGATTACTGATGTTAATTGAGGACTAAACAAGAAGTGTTTGGTTTACTTGCATTTTCTGAGCACACGCTCTCACAGCCGCCTCTCGTTTTTCAACAGTCTGTCATTTTTCTATGGCACATTATGAAACCTATTACTCTTCACTCATCACTTTCAGGGAGACAGACGGAGAGAGAGGCTTAAAGTGAACCTCAAGCAAAACCCATCTGGGAGGCTTAATTACAAGTAAGCTCTGTTTAATAAGCACTGGATCATATATCCCAGTTCAGAGTGTGGAGGAGAGAGGAACCTCCAGAGGCTCAGGAATGTCAGTGTTTGTGTATGAATGTACGCGGTCGCATGCCAGCACTGCTGCACTGAGGAGCTGTTTCAGGCTGGCACTGTAATCGACTCTGGCTGGGGAAATTTGGCTGCGGAAAGTGAATGAGTAACTCTCTCCCTTCCCTCGATGACTGCTGATGAGGTGCTCTTGGGCAAGGCACTTAACCTTCGACTGGCCAACACAGCACCCAAGAATGTGCGGAACTGTGTGAATGAGAAGTGTCGCTACAAAAAAACAGACGTTAATTTGACGTTGCCTGGATAAATACATTGTAGGACAAGAGTCTACAGCCACGCTAACGGCTTCATAAGGCTGCTCTTAAGCTAAATGCTAACATTCTCACAGTGAAAGTGCTAACATGCTGATGTTCAGCAGGTATAAGGCTGCGTTCAAACCGACTTTAGCCCCGTGTGAACAAAATGCAGCACCCTCATTCATTTCAATGAGGCCAGTCTGACAACACAGCGGGGGTGGCGACGCAGAGGGCTCAAGAAAACGCAGGGTCGTCCAACAAACCTCAGCGCGACATAATCAGGCAAGGCACTGCGGTGGCAAATCACATACGTGGAAGCGCACATTTCTGATGGATTACTGTGACGTAAAGGGTGTGCTTCTACTGTTTACATTGCGAGCATCGCGGCAACAGATTAAATAATTCCCAACATGAACTTTCCAGAATTGTAAAATCCTGTCAGAGTATTATAAACCGCTGCGCAGGATTCTGGCGTCTGATAAACCTTCAAACTCAAAGCGGTAACTCAAATTGTTTTCAGTCTGAACTTCTGTTAATGTTTACCATCTTAGTTTAGCAGGTTAGCATACTCACATTTGCTAATTAGCACTAAATACAAAGTACAGCTGAGACGTTTGACCTGATGATGGCGCTGGATGAAAAGTTTAGGGATCAACAAGGTTATTATAATTCATCGTAGATTTTGTCCACCATGAGAGTCACATTAAGAGACTTCAATAAGTCTGTCAGTATTCCAATTGTCACGTTGGTGTTGTATTAAGATAGACCAGAAATATAATACTGTCTTTTAAAGCAACAATAAATACCAATCCTTACAGGCTTCACTTGTGCGTTTAATGCAACAAACAGTGTTCCTGTTTCCATCTCGGATCCTGTTCCTTGAACTATTCAGATGAAACTGTTAAGAAAGATCTCAAACCCGTATTGGCTCCTTCAGCAAATCATCAAGTTACACAATAAAATCCTCCACAAGAGAGAGGTTGCATTTACTGGTGTCGCAGGAGTGCGACCTATAAATACATAAAATGGATGATATCACTTTCTGCAAGAAAAATACACCCAAGCACCAGCTGTAGGTTCACAAGTGAAAAAGGATCTGTAAAACAGACCTCTGTGCAATCTGACAATAGGAATCATATGTGCACTTTTAGCCCGCCACTCCACCGTACTGTATTTATGTGTGTGTGTGTGTCCTATTTATGTAAGTTCTACATAGTTTATGCTCCCAAACCATCTTTGTTTTCAATGAAAATCAAAATAATCTGGCAGAAACTGACCATGCTAACCTCTTGATATCACTTTGTTTGCGTGGACACAGATATGTTTATTGTGGTTGCTGCGATGATATCATCCACACGGTGGTTTAGCAGTGCACCCAGCTGAACATGAATGTTTTGAGTCCCTCTTCTTAACAAACATACTCCTGCTGACAACTGCAGAGGTTATGGACGTCACATTACTCTGACATGAGCAAGATAAAGCCTTTCTACAACCACCAGCATGATTTCAGAGCACAACATTTAAACCATCTAACAGTCAGATTAAACTAGTGAAACAAAAATGAGGGCTGAAGTTCAGCGTAACGCTCACAGAGGGGGATTTCACACAAAAACAAAAGCATGGAGGTTTTATAAACTCTGGTGGATGTGATGTGTGACAAGATGAGAGAATCACCTCTTCTGTGAGATGACATCATCCCCGTCCTCTCTTTCTCTCCGCATCTCGCTTTCTCGCTCATCTGATTCAGTAGTAAGACAGCACACCAGTTCCAAGCTGTAGGCTTCACCTTCTTTTAGTATCAGAGACAACCATGACTGCTCTACAAAAGTACTGAATGGTAATTCATTCATTCAGTCTCTACTCCATGGCTGCCAGCCTCCTAAGAGAGGAAAATCTTGGCACTTCTAAAAAAAAAAAACACCTGGTCTTTGGCAGCGTGGATCTCAGTGAGTGAGTCTCAGGAGAATCGCTGAAGACAGTCAGTCAGTCAGTCTTTAAGTGCTACACACAGACCAGATGTTTGTCACACTGCCTCGATTTTATCCCAGATGCAGCAGACACACAAAGGGACCCAAATGTCATTGTTGAGCATACAGAACAAATATGCATTTCAAGTAACTGTGATTTCTGTAGCCGTGCAAATTTGTCCAATACTTTGGTTCATCCCCAAATAACTACAGAACTACAAACATTCCTGTCAGCCTCAACTGTACCTTGTGTTTAATGCTAATCAGCAAATGCTAGCATGCTAACACACTAAACTATGGTGGTTAACATGGTAAACATTATACCTGCTAAACATCAGCATGTTAGCGTTGTTATCGTGAGCTCTGTCCGCATGCTGATGTTAGCATTTAGCTCAAAGCACCGCTGGCTAATGCCATGTCGTACCTTTCAAACTGTAATTACAAGCAGCCAAGTCAGACAAAATGTTCACGTCAGCCTCCGACTTCTGAGTCTGAGATATCGGACGGCGACAACGTCTCTGGTGTCAAGAAACTGTTGGCAAAATGGCTGCAAGCCACCATCATGGACAGTTACAATTGAATAAATCATCTGAATAAAATCAACTATTATAAATACAAGCTTCAGCAAATTAAAAAAGGAGCTATATACCCTGCTTGTTCTTATCTCGTTTCACATGTTATTAAACTGCTTCTAATATGTAACACAGCAAAAGTGGCAAATTTAACTACATTGCATGAATGCAGCATAAGTACAGGCCCACAGAGCTGCTAGCGTGGCTGTAGACTAGTTTTGTCTGGACATATGTCATCACGTCCATCCATACATTTGTTTGACTGTGACCAACAAATATGGAAAAATAATGGCCCGATTGGCATGAAATTTGGTCCTGGAAATTTAGCCTGTTGATTTAGGTGGCCCTGTGATATTTCTTGTGGTGCTACCGTCAGCCCAGACTACCCTTGCATAAATATTCTGTCATCCATCCTGTGCAGTGTGAAAGTAAAGGCTAACTGTTTGGCCTTGGTCTGCTCTCTGCTGAGAGCTTTCTCATTCAAACTTTTATCTCAAAGTTATTCCAGCTTTACATCACCAGTGTCTCTGATAATCTGTCATAATTCAGAGTTATCGCGTCGTTGTCTGCCGGTCAATTCGGTCCGCCGGCACTTCAATTAGTGCTGTTCTGCTGAAGTTCTGTTGAAGGAGAGATGAAGGATTTCTGACTTGACTAATAGCCTGAGCTCTAATCTGGGGTGTTGATTGACACTGTCTTCAATGGGCGTGTTTACACAAGGTCCCGCCGTGAGCGTCTGTCATCCAGTCACCTCTCATACATGTCATGAGGTGCCCTGTGTCCCCGCTGTCTGGCCCTGAGTCAGAGTAAGATACACAAACACAGCCTCTGTCGTCGCCAGCTAAACTTCCACGTGCCCTTAAAGTCAAAGGCAATAACATTGTGTACGTACTTCAGATTCTTTTTCCAGTTTGTGTGTATTGTACCGGTCGCCCCTCTGCTTTACATTAGGCTAGTCCTGCTAGTGTCTGCACTCAGTCGACATAGTTAAAAGACAGGTGGGCTTGTTTTCCTCTGTATCGAAAAAGCACTTTGTCACCATTCATTCTAGACAGTAGGAAAAACTTAGAGGCTTAAGCATTGTATTTATGACCTTAATAAAACTTAATAATATATACAAAACCAATTTGGCTTTGTCAGAGCTTCTGTTTTATCAGTATTTCATTGTTCCTTTGTTGAGTGCCACATTACTTTACTCTCTTCATTTTTATCACTTGAAACATGCAGGAAGAAAGGCAACTGTCCAGAAGTCATTTTAAAAATGTCAACTAATAAAATGTAACCACAAACTCAAACGTAATTTCCTTTTTCTCCCATAACTTTCCCCTTATTTTTTCCTATTACCTCATTTGTTTTCTCCCTGCTTCCTTTTCTCTCTCTTCATCGTTACACACATCAGTACAGACTGACAAACTGAAACACACATCATGTAGAAAAACGTGTAAATCAAATGATTTTCCTCATTTTCATTTCAACTAAATTCTCACAAAACCATTACATAAAGTTATTACTGCACTCAGATTCAACTATTACAACTGTCTTGTACGACAAAGGGTCGGCGTTACTGGGAGACGTGCTGTCAACTTCGTGGTGCGCTACTGACTGGAGAATGCCAGACTTTATATCTTATGAACGTTGACGCATTACATTTTGTTTTCTCCACTTTGAGAAAATCAATGTAGGCCCCCTGTAGGCCCGCTATCACTGCAGAAAAATAAATAAAATTCTAGTTTTAATCTTTTTGGTAATTACAACTTTAACCAAACAAGTGCAGAAATCAAAACAAACACCAAGGATATATACATACATACAGACGGGTGACAAATTAAAGGAAAAAAACCTGAATAAATGAGTGGAGAAACATAACGAACGCAGGTCGACCCGGTGGCTCTGTTATGCTGTGGGGGGCATTTTGCTGGCATGGTTTGGGTCCACTTGTCCCCTTAGAGGGAAGGGTCACTGCAAATCAATACAAAGTTGTTCCGAGTGATCACCTTTGTCCTATGATGAAACCCCATCCATAGGGCATGAGGGGTCTCTGAACGGTTTGATGATCTCCTGTATGAAAATGATGTGAATCATATGCTATGGCCTTCGCAGTCACCAAATTTCAACCCAGTTGAACACCTATGGGAGATTTTGGAGCGACGTGTTAGACAGCGCTCTCCACCACCATCATCAAAACACCAAANNGAGGGAATATCTTTTGGAAGAACGGTGTTCATCCCTCCAGTAGAGTTCAGAGACTTGGAGAATCAATGCCGAGGAGCATTGAAGCTGTTCTGGTGGCAACTGGTGGCCCAACACCTTACTGAGACACTTTATGTTGGTTTTTCCTTTAATTTGTCGCCCGTCTTATATACTGATTTCTGAGCAAAAATGAATTCTAATTTCAGTTAAACTTAAAATTAGGTATTTCTCTTATCTTTCAAAGAAAATTAAATAAATAAACAAAGCCCCTGGTGGCAAATTTGTGGTTTTGGGCTATATAAATAAAACTTGACTAAAACATAATTAAACTAAAACATGTTTTTACATTCATTGTTAATTAGGCCGCTGTACATTTCAAGCCTGATTTATTGCCATGTATTTTGGAAAGAAAAAACTAAACGAATGTTAAAAATGAAATGGCTGTACATATGGTTTGTATTACAAATTGACTGAGGAAACTCTGTAAGGCACACTCATGAATATAACATACAGTCAGATCCATTTGCCTTCACAGTAAGCAGCTATTTTACAAATACTTCCTTCATTTGTCATTCACAATAAATGCCTAATTTTCTCATCTCTGTGGTGACACAGATACAGTGTGTGGGGTCTGAGCGGTATAATGAACTCTATATTTCAGTCCAGTAATTACACACTAGGAGGTGCTCCCTGCACCCCTCAGGATACATCGCCATGCCTCTCTGACGAGATGGGAATTTCCCATTCCTGTTCTCTGCCTGCTATTTCAGGTGTTCAGACAAGCTTTAATATGGAATATCTCCCAGAAGCCTTTGCCTCAACTTTGCTTGTGTATTGTTCAAGCAAGGTTATGGTTCTGCTGGAGGTCTTTGATGAATAATCAGAGCCCCCGAGAGACAATCTCTGGTGCGCTTTACTTGGGTCATCAAAGATTTTGTGCTCCAGAGCCAGGAGATGTGCATTATTATGGATGTTTACTTGTGATACAGGAATGTACAGGAGGCGAAAAACAGCAGCCCTTTAAAGAGAACAACTTTAAACTGAGGTGGCAGGATCAGGCATGACCGAACCGGAGTGACGATAGGGGAATAGATTGAGTTTTGTGCAGGAATAATTTAACACTTCTGGAACATTTCACGTCAAACACACGGTCCAGGCAGCACTCCTCTGGGGGAAGAGTTTTATTTCACCGCCCTGTACCTGCGCTCAGAGCTCTGCCATCACAGTTTCCCTACTTCCACCAACATCACCACAGGCACCACAGGTTCAGGTCACCTTTGGGCACCACAAAATGCCTTTGTGCACTGTATATGCTTTGTGGGAATACATTTAGTCATAATGTACTTGATTCGGTGCTGGCAGGATATCCAGCGAGTCCCAGCTTTTTCCGTGCTGGGGACCACAGTCGCGTTGAACCTCACAGACATGACATCATGCGGCAGACGGATGCATGTAATAGGCAACCCCTGATGACAGCATTTCATCTCAGCCATCACGTTAAGTGTCTTTCACATTACCTGAGTTTTGGATTACTTCAACTCAGTTTCTTGCATTCAAGCTCTCAGCACGAGCGAGTGAACAGAGGAGGATTGTGTTTGAAGCATTTCAGACATGTTTGGATGGATCGCCATCAGCATTTTCCGTGCACACACTCTTATCGCAGCCCGATCTGTGTGATGATTCACAACATCTAACAAGCCCATGAAAGACTACTGCCATTCACATTGAAATGGTTAACATCCCATTTTGTAAAAATATTTCAAAGTTATTGCTTTTATTCTTGCAGATTTTGGAAGACAAAATGAAGTACAGTTGGCAATATTTAATCCCACTTGAAAACTTTTCAAAGTCAATACAAAAGGAAAAACAGATCGAATAAGAGACGGAAATAAAGAGCCAGGAAGAAGAAATGGACTTTTAGGATTATGTTTTGATGAGTGTAATTAATATCCAAAGCTTTATTTGAAAGGCAATAGCATTTATCTTTAATTAGTTTAGTTTTTCACTGGAAATACTTGAGTTTTCACTATAATCTGTTTTCAGATGTGGCTGCGTGCTTCTTTTGGCAGAGGACTTTATTTAATATGTTTGCTTCAGTCTTAAAGGTTGAAACCTGATGATACCGCATCCTTTCTTCCCTGTATCTTTTCCCGTCCTCTTTCTGCTCACTGTGAGTTATAGCCAAACCCAGCAGCTCCTTCATCTCTTCTTCCACTGCTAAAGTTCCTTTGGAGAGTCGCCCTCTCAGCCGTGAAAATCATTCCTGTGTTTAGACACATCCCTGCGACATGGGCTTTTAGCACTGTGAGACCAATGAAGCGTTATCGGCAGTACAACGTGGTCTTGCAGTTCACAGCTACTCAACACACAGACACCGATGGCAAAGTTAGACCACAGTTCTTATTCGAAAAGAAGGAAATCAACAGAGATCAGTAAAATAAAGCAATGATTAAGCGCAGAGCCTTTATGGCAAAATTCTGGAGAGCACATTACGTCTCCATGAGTCCCTGGAGGACAGGGGGTGAAGGACGTGCTACGGTGCAGAGGCCAATCTGTCACGAAACGGGTCATGATCCAAAATTCTTCTTTTGAACACTGATCTCCTGTATAAAACTCCAGAAAGCCTCCAGACGAGAACTAAAAGTGACTAAGTGTTCCTGTTTGAGTAAGTGAGTGTGTGCTTGTGTCTTTCTGTCTGTGTGAGTCAGTGAGCGTCCCCAGGCTGTACAGTAGATAAGAAAGGGCAGCAAGAGGCACGAGGGTATCCATTACTCACTGGATGCCTATGGAGAGCACAAGAGGCAGCACCTGAATCCGGTTTAATGGTGGAAATGGATGCACAGTCTCCCCGCAGAGTAATCTCCTTTATGGCCAACGCTCACCTGTGATATATGGAAAGAAGACAGATGCCAGCGAGGGAGGCAGTGGGACACAGAGGTGATTGGACAGATTCTTCTGGGTGATGCGGAGGCCGAGCACAGCTTTGAACTCATGCCATAGTCCAGGGTCACGCTGGGGGTGATTGAGTGCTGCTGTGCTCCCATAGGAGAGGAAAAGGATGAGAACTTATTTTCAGTGAGCCAACTGGAGGAAGATGATCTTAATGGCCATACCTCAAGCCAAGTTTGTTGCAGTGCACTCGGACGTCGGCCTCCGCTTCAAAAAATTCAACTGCCATGAGTCACGGAAAACAGGCCAAGCTCACTAACAGTACAACTTGTGTAAAACTGCATCACAGTCAGTGCTTGAAGTGGAAAAATTAACATTTTTAACATTAGTGTGTGTATTAGAAATAATAAAATAATAAAAATAAATGTATTATAACAAGACAAAAAGTCAAATTCAAATTCAAATAAGCTTTATTGGCATGACAGATCAGAAATGTATATTGCCAAAGCGGTACAGAAAATGATTAACATTAACAGATGATTACAATATAATAAAGGCATTAAATGACAATAACATGGGCGGTTGTAATACTTTTGCAGATGTAATCACTAAGAAACATTTACTACAGAGCTTGTTTCTTTTAGTGTCTGACAACAGTCAACGTATTTTGCAGCTAATAAGTCTACAGCCATGCTAGCAGCTCTGTGAGGCTGTACAGTGGTGCTTTGAACTAAATGCTAACGTCAGCATGCTAAGATGCTCACAATGACAATGTATAATATTTACCATGTGCACCATCTTAGTTAAGTGTGTTAGCGTGCAGATATTTGCTAATTAGCACCAAACACAAAATACTGCAGAGGCTGATTGGGATGGTCATTACTTTTGCAGGTATTAGTGTATAAAACGAAGTATTACAAACCCATTTAATAGTTGTCACTGAAAAGCACAAATTTCAACCTTCATGGCGGCGCCAGAATTTTGAACATATCGATGTCAAGATATTTTACAGGATGAGTGAAAACTTTGCTGTGCTCCTGGGTAATGTAGTTTAGTTAGGGAGAAAAAGTTACAGTACGCACAACAGTGAAATGCAGAAGTGCCAGTACTGCATACCAGTGAGTACCGGCCCACTTCAAAGTAGACACACTAATAAAATTGAAGCAGAAACAAAAGTTCAGTCTGGGTAATAAACTCATAACTTTCTCAAGGCCACAAGAGGAACATTCATTCAAAATACAAAGACACAAGGATAATGAGAGAGTGTCACACCTTTATATTTATCTTTATAAACACAGAAATTAATAAAAACAGAGCTGCATGCAGTTGTTTATTCCCATTTGTGTATTTCAGTGTTCAAGCATTTTTGATCATATTATCTCATGAAGAATTTATAACAAAGTAATGAAATATGACGAGGCCAAGTGAGTGTAAAGACATTTGCCTTCATACTTTTTAAATATTGACAACTCTGGGACTGCAATAAAAGAAACAAAGGTAATATCCAAAGAAACTTTCAGGGTCCTGCAGGCCAATTCCAATACTGTATACAATGAAAGCTGATACCCACAGTCAGGCATTCATATCTGTGTGTGTGTGTGTGTGTGTGTGTGTGTGTATGCATGGTGATGACACACGAGTCCGTTTAATAATTGATATGTTTATGCCATACCTGCTTTGCATTTGCATCACGAAAAAGACTAAAAACTTAATATTGAAGTATTGCTCAGGGGATGTGATAATGTTGAGAATCTCAGCACAATCAGAAATGAATGAAACACTACTGCACACACACACGCACACACACACACACACACACAGGCCTAGTTGTTGTTTGCGGTTATGATCTGTCACAGGCCCCCCCTCTTTCACACTGAAGCGTAGGGGGAGTCGGAGCACAGAGGACTCCACTACCAAGGCTTTTTATTGCTTTATTGCTTCCTCCCAAAGAAAAGGAGCACAAAGGACTGTAGAGCCACCCCCTCCCCGACCTCCCCTCAGCCCCCCACAGACCCCCTCCTGCTGGGAAGAACAGGCCTGCGGTGGGCAGGAGGCCTCCCCCCTTTTGAAGGCCGGCCTCTGAATAGTTGGCTGCGGTCATCGTTATCCTCCCAATTAACACTCGTTTGTCTCCAGTGAATTCAATTAGAGCCATATTCATGAGTGACCAGCAGGGGAGGCGTGCGTGTGGGAGGGAGGGTCACTTCCCTACACCACATCAGAGCACTGTAGGTCAGCTCTTGTTCAGCCAAGACATCCATACATATGCGAGGTAGCTCCTTTCTCCTTAGAACAGAACAGAGCAATGAGGAGAAAAGGATCACGCAGAGTTTATGATGAATATAGATTAAAGAATGTCATTAAAGAAAATGAAAATAAGCCAAAAACAAAGAGTAGGCAAGACTTTTACTAAGAGACCGGATACTACTCTTGTTTTATATTTTTCTACCAAGCTTTTGTATTTGATTTGTCAGTCAATGGCAGTGTACAGAAGGGGAACTTGTGCTTACATTCAAACATTTAGTATTTTTAGTATATTTAGTACATTGAGTATTGCTCCTCACTGCTCTGCACTTTTTTCAGGGAAAATGAAGTCTGGACATCTATGGTAAAACAAAGATAACGTTTTTTAGATATCTAGGTTACATAAAACTGTTTTTTCATCATTTCAATGACTATATTTCAACGTGAAGACAGATCCTAACTACACCCTGAAATATACAATAGTTACTGAAATGCTGTTGCAACAATGGTAGTATGTAAGCTTGAGGTCTAAACAAGACTATAACTGTATCCAAAATCATTCCCTGGTTCACTCATTCCCTACTCCCTATGTAATAGACACTCAGTTAATTCGACAGTGAGCAGTAAATTGAGATTTCGGACACTTGCTAACCATCGTTACGTTACGTTATCACTGACAGGTGTAGAGTTGCTGTAATTGTAATTTTCGGATCTATAAATGCGGGGCATTGCATCATGGGATTGTTGGCAGTTAAGTACTACTTTTTTGCGTTCCATTATGGAGTTTTTGAGGGCACTTTATAGTGGACACCCAAATAAAATGGTGGGCCATAAGCACTATAAAGTAAATAGGGAGTGATTTCGGACACAGCTTAAAAGTCTGCACCCAAGCTAGTTTCTCTTGAGGGTGTACTAAAGACTTAACAGTGCTTTGAGCTAAGTGCCAACATCAGCATGCTAACCTGCTCACAATGACAATGCTAACACGCCGATGTTTAGCAGGTATGTTTACCATGTTAGTGTGTTAGCATGCTAACATTTGCTAATTAGCACTAAACATAAAGTACAACTAAGGCTCATGGGAGTGTCATTAGTTTTGCAGGTACTTGGTCATAAACCAAATATTAGAACTTTGATCTAGTAATGGCACAATATCAAAAGTGAAGAGATCACCAAAGTCATTAGGATTCATTGTCTTGGGACCATGAACGTTTGTACAAAGCTTCATAGCAGGTCAAATAGTTGTTGAGATATTTCACTCGGAGTGATGGACCAGCTGACAGACTGACATTGCCATCCATAGTCATGCTGCTAGCGTGGCTAATAATTTCACTTTTCAACCAAATTTAGCTCAGTGTCAACTGATACACCTTCATGTCTTTTGACCAGAAAATTGCCAAAACATGGCTTTGGTCAGTAAACTCAGGCACTTCTGAGGAGTTCTGTGTCTTCATGTGGAATGATGTTACCGACCGTGGTGTAAGACGGCAGTGCAGAGGAAAATGTTCCTCGCTGAGTTCAGGTTTCAGTCTGCTGTCTCTGCCCTCGGTGCCGTTGTGTAATGCTGTCCTCGCATGCAACGCAGACAGGATGTGTCAACAGATAAAGCCAAATGAAACACATCTGTCCGGTAGTCTGGAGCAGCTTCTCTGCGGTCAGCGCCGTGTCAGCACGGGGACACGCTGATCGCTCTAGCTGCTCCAACTCCAGACCCCTGTCTCCACAGGGAGAAGAAGAGGACATTTCTGAGTGGTGAAGCAGAATGAGTGAAGTGTTTTTCCCTCTGTGTGTCTGACACTGGGGGCGACCGGGAAATCAGATAAGATGTCACTGAGGTTGAGCAACTCTGACGTTTCAATTGAGAGGCCTGGGCTGCTCTACATGAACCGTGGGATGGGATCGAGTTATGAGTTTTCACTTTCTGTCTTGGCTTAAATGTGCACTTGAGATGAGTAACATGAATTAAAACATGCAGTCAGTCAGCGCCTTTGTGAGTTTGACCACTTCCTTCAACACCTCTTCAACCATATTTCTTTGTGTATGTGTGTGACTTGCCTTCTGCAAGATTATGTCTTGATGAACTTTTTTAGTTTAACGCTACAAAAACTGATTTTTTTTGGACTCTTGCAACATTGCAAACTTGTGCCTATTTACCACAGACTGTATATAAAGATGGACGACGCGTCCCCACTTCCTCCCACTGTACAAAAGTGAAGACAAAATATCCTGGATACGGACGCTGCCATCTTTGGCTGGTGATGTCATTTGGGACCAGAATCTGTGCAGTAGTGATCGGGGAAGGAGCCGCGGTATCGAGGTCCCGCCCATACACCCGCCCGACTCGATCAGTAATCAATAATTAGTAACTGCCAGCTAACGATCACCTTCTAAAGTTACATCTCCTCTCGATGTTCCTAACGATGTACAATTCCTGAAAAGACGTCTGCAGTTGCCTTTGTGGCTATTTGGCTGTGATTGACAGCATGGAGGGGGCGGGATTTATGACCTATACTGGGACCAGCCACCAGGGGGCGATTGAGATGTTTTGGCTTCANNTTTTGGGGAGCTGTCATGTCGTCCATCTTCATATACAGTCTATGCTATTTACACATCCAACAGACCCGGAGCAACATTATCATTCATTTGTAGTCGTGTTTCTGGCCACCTGGCAAATGTAGTGAAATATTCCCTCCCCTTTTAGCTCTGTTTTTGGTCTCCACCAGCTCCTGGGGGAAGTAAATGCTCCACTATGTTCGCCAATTAGTTACCAACTGCTGTTTGGTGCTCGGCAGGGAGCGCACAGTGGGTTTCTAGAGCTTTTTTGGTTGAAAACAGCTTAAACAGCTTAAACCAACACTGATGAGAGTGGTGAGAGTGAAACAAAATGGTACTATTACTAGAGAGGTACTACTAGGTACTACTAGAGGTAAGAGTAACTACAGAGTTGGATGATAATTCTCTAAGGGTTCATGACTGCGAACGACCCCTTTCACATGCACAGTCATGCGATCCATTGTTAAATTAAAGAATACTGATTATAGCAGCTTCAAACTGGATCCCTTTTTTAGAAATCAAGCTGCGGAACAAGGGTGTGGTCATGCTGCAGGGGTTGCTGGCTCAAGCGTTCCTCTCTGCTCCTTTTCACTTGCATGGAGCCATGCATTACTCCAGCACCTAACAGCACTTTTCTGTGCAGCGAATGAGTGTGTGTTAAGGAGCAGGACCACGGGAATGATGTGTGGTGGTGTGGTGACTGGATCTACACTGGTGGCTTTCTCTTTCCCAGCACTCTCTGTAGCTGTTCTTGTGATCATCATGAATTTTACTCTGTATTTTAATCGCATAATATCAACCTTGCGACTGATCCATCGCCAAGTCATATTCCTCCAGTAACATGGAAAAAATAAAATAGTATTTTTAACTTTTCTGGTTGGGTCTTGTCTCTTTTTCTTGTTGTTGATCTTTGTGGTACTTGAACTCAAAGCCACATTTTCTTATCCTGTATTCTTATCAAACATTATGAACAGTCATTTGTAATCTTTGAGTTGCGTGAGTGTTAAAATGCAGTGAGTATAAAAGCCCTGCATGGTGTGTTTGGGCTGCTGCCTAATGCCCTCATTCAGACTGAAGGATGAGCAAGTTCACTTAATGTGACACTGAACTAAATCATCATGCTTCGCAAATTCTGACGAGATGATGTACCACTCCACTATGTGTGTGTGATCATAGCGTTGTGTGTATACTTGACCGCCTGTACATGTATCCATGCTTGAATGTTAAGCAGCCTTGGTGCACATTCATGTCATTAGCCCTCAGAGTTCCAGTGTGTGTGTGTGAGGTCCACCCGCTTGGAGACCCCATCGGCCTGCAGCCAGGGCACACAGGCTCTTGCGTCTCCTGAAATCACCTTCATGTGGAGTGACTTTTTGCTCCACCAGCGACAGGGCAATCCCACTCTTCATTTAATGGCTCATAATTACTTCAGAATAGTTTAACGATTGCACTAAATTCAAGCTGAAGTGTTTGGGCCTCTTGTCTCCAGGATACAGAGCAAGCCTGGCGTTGAAGTGGGAGAGTTTCCCTACTGCGTCCAATACAACAGCCCGACAATCAGGATGTGTCTTCACTATTGGAACTTAGCAGCAAAAAGAGAATTGTGAGGAAATTATATCAATTCCAATGCATATTTTTTTTCCAGAAAAGGCCAAACTAAAGAAGATTCTTTTCCAGAAATGGGATCAGTTTGGCTTCATTTCACTCGTGGCATTAAAAATCAAGACTTGCATCCAAAAAATGAAATAATTTTGCCCAGTGGAATATAACTGCCCACAGTCAGACAGTTTTAAGAGGCTGGAAAGTTTTATATTACAGCTCTTTTTATGAAAACAAATGTATTTCATTCTAAGAGACAGGCCTCCTGTGATGTGCTTTTTTATCCTATAACCCCTGTATTCTTGTATTTCTCAGATGTAACAAGGCCAGGTTTTAGAAAAAAATAAATAGGAGAAACAGAGCAAAAAATATTCTTATGATATTATGCAACCCCTCTTAATGCTGAACATGCTGTTTCAAACTACCAGATGTGATTCTGCAGATGTAAAAGCAGCAGAGAAAAGACAATCATGGTATAGGACTAAAGCCTTTCCTCCTGAACAATTCAGTTACCCTGAGCTTTCTGTGCCTTAATAAGCTCCACTGATGAGTTCATTTATGTAAAAGTATGAGCTCACTCCATAGTTGGCACACATGCAGCCCAGTCAAAACACAAGGAAACGGGTCCAAAAACAAAAACAAGCTTGTGCTCTGACTTTTGGGGGTGTTCATGGGATCACACACCATTGCCGCTTTCTAAAGGTCACAAGGTTCTGGAAAAAAAGCCCATCTGGAGGAACCTATGACACAGGGGTGCAGAATATCAGGTAACACTTAGGCTGTATTTTTTCCACAAGTGTCAACTTTGGAAATGTTAAGCTCTTGTACGTGCGTATGTGTCTGACAGGGTTTAATTTCTAAAGTTCCCAACAGGGATGTCTTTGACTCTAACACTTCACTTTGTGGCTCCACCAGCGTCACACTATAGAAATTCATTTGGAAAGGTGGTTTCTGCGGGTGTGGAAGTATTATCTGCAGCTACCACCATTTTTGGGATATTATATGTCTTTCTTTCTTTTCTAAATAAATCTTAAGTCTCTAAAACAACATGAGCAACATCTTTACTGGTCATAAATGTTTCTTTTATCTCTGTTGTGACAAATAGCTTTGGTAGCTGTGACAGCGAGCAGCTGAACAGGACACTTTGATTGTATGGAATTAAATGCAAGCAGCTGCGGGGCTAATCGAGGGATATGCCATTTGGCTTTAATTACAGAAATGTCATGAAAGAACCACACCAGCACAGTGGAGTTGAAAGAAAGGGGAAAATAAAAGAGCACATAAGAGAAGTCTCATGGAGATTTGTAGGATGTAGGAAAAGAACAGGAATATATGACTGGACATGGAGGAAACCAGCTCTCTCGTCTTCCTCTTGTCTTTGACCCCAAACTGGGATGCTTTATGAGGTTAATACATTCATTGTTCTCAGATATATATCTTGCTATGCTTCACTTACAGCTTAAGAACATATAAGAATATCACATTTTTTCATGAATCATTTCACTGAGGGATGGCCCCCTCTGTTCGCAGGAAAGACAGATCCGTTTTTTAAAAGTACCGTGGGAAAGAATGCTTGACACTGCAGGATTTCTAGTCTGGGAATAAAAGCTCAAATGAAAAAGATTATGAATGTAGTGCAGTTGTGATACACTGTGTAGTCCTGTTGTGTGTTCCTGTGTTCCCGCTCCATCAAAAGCTGATCAAAACCCTCAATTTCCTCCCTGCCAAAACACAAGACTTGTATGACAGAAAGATCGTATGGGAAAGAAGTAGACAAAAAAAAGTTTGGCGTGTGAAGTTAAACAAGTTGGGTTGTGGAATTACCCTTAAACAGATGCAGTGGATTAGAGGTGGAGCGGGCCACACCCGGACTCATTACACTTGATTGATTAGTATGTAATTAGATTGGTCAGTGATCACTGGTTGACAAAAATACACATCACATCCTGTGCGCTGTGGACCCGAGGCCACAACAACAAATCCACACAGTAGCCTGCAGAAGAGTAAAAGTCATGTCTCTAAACTTTCCTTTTTCAGACATGACATTTGCCAAAGCACGGGGGAATTCCATGTGGTTTTCTGTTGACAGCTGTAAGTGGGCATGGATCACATAATGCTAAACAATGCTGCTCACTGTTTCATGGTGGTGACGCAGTGCCAAGGTAAAAGGGTGTCAGATAATAGATAGGGACTCTGACCAAGCCAGGCCGCAGATGAAAAGAGCATCGAGGCTTGAATGTCCAGGTCAGGACACCACGTTGAATGCAATAATTCAGTGATGCTGGAGTGTCAAGTGTAGGCAGCTGCGTCACAGCTGGTCACGGTTTCCTCTATATGAGCTGCGGCTTTGGCAGCCACTTCTCCAGAATGGTTATTGTGAGGGGAAGTAGGAGGAAAGGTTGACCACCCTTCCCAAGCTAAAGCACAGTGCTCTTTTCTTACAAATTCAGCTTCTTTTTTTTTTCTCACGCGCCCAAGTCATCCCTTCTTCCGTGCATTCACACGAAACCAAGCTGTCGTCACCGGCGTTCTTTCCCTTCTGGCTTTCACACATGGCCAGAGGTTAGCCAGTCGGGTCTGAGGGTTCCTGCTGAACCCGGACGGCAGGTGAGGTCCTGGTGAGCGCTGAAACCCTGGAATCCAGCATCATAAATAACAAACTGTTTAAATGTGTTGGACTAACAAGACCACGTGACCAACTGGAGTTTTCCACATTCCTCCGCACAAACTCATTCCATACTTGCCATGAACGGGTCTAGCTTTTACTGCAAAACATAAACCATTGTAATGGCATACCGTTTTACTATACAGTAAATCACCCATATAAACATCTTCAAAACAAACCTGTGTATGTGCCTTTCATTGGATTCACTGGGTTAAAGTTACAAAAATGTTTCCATAAGTAGATTAAACTGTCAGCAGACTCTGGTGTGTTCAGAGTAATGTTAGCCTTATGTTCAAAGTAAGACTTGCTTTCCTTACCGTTGCTACAAAAGATCAAAAATAGTGACTTAAAATATTTCTTCTCCCTTTTATACATTGAAAATCAGTTGTTATTGCTGATCCCGTAAATGTAAAGCACATCCCAGGACTCCCAGGAAATAGAAACCACTTCAGACTGTAGGTGTTCAGCAGCAAATCTGGAAGCTCTTATGAACCACTATTACTGTGAATTTTTATAAGAATAGTTGCAGATTATTACTTCAACAGAGGTAAAAGAACCAAAAGTGCAGAGTCCCATACATTTTTAATGTACAGCTCTTAGGTGGAGGACCGGGGCTTTGCGGCTAAAGTGTAAGAAGATAAAAGGAAGGGGTATAAGCCAAGCTCACAGTTCATCATAAGACCCTCCGTTAATAGTTTCCTCCTTTACAGGCCTGAAGGTCTCACTCACCCTCCTGCGCTCTCCACTCTTTAAGAGAACCAACGGCATCCCGTAGTTAACGTTATTTTTCTTGTGTATTTTGTGGCAAAAAAGCATCTCAAATAAACCAAACTTCCCTTTCTGCAGGCTGAAGTTTGTAAATCTATCAGTGAAATATTTCAAGAGCGCGCTTTGTTTTATGGCAGCTACATTTTCTAGAAGGCTCCCCGAGCTAACCTCCTTCTCACTTCCTGTCAACCTCTCCAGCCCCCTCTTTAGGTTAACAGACATTCCAGGTAACCCAAGGGGGTCCTGCTGCTCACACCAGGAGCACCAAACACACACACACACACACACACGAGATGACATCAGCTGTGTTGGGCAAGTGACTTGAAAAATGTAAGTTATAACTCGTAACATATTACCTATTGAAAACTAATTACATTACTCATCACTTTACTTTTGTTTCTCAGCACAGTTCTGCTAAAGTTGACTCAAAGTCCTCCACTCCCACACATCACAGAGCCAGCCTAAGTTTTGGGCATATGTGTTAACCACCAACAGCTAGCTTACATTAAGCTTAAGCGACATCAAACTGTTAATAAATGTCACAGAGAAGCTGTGTGGTTCACACCTCTAAACAAAACTAGGTGATTTCTGAATGTAGACTTACCCGTGGCTAACGTTATGCCAGCTAAGAACACACAGCTTTCAGGCTAGCTGCTACAGTAACATGTTCCTGACCAGTTGAACTGAATGCAGAGCAGTGTTGGGCACGTTTCTTGAAAAATGTTACCACGTACTCAGTACATATTACTCATTGAAAAAGTAATTCAATTACTTTATTAATTACTCAGAAACACAGATAATTAGGTACATTCCTCGTTACGTTACTTTCGTTACTCTAACCAGCTTGTCAAATGTGCCTTTAAATGAAACATTGTGGTTTAACAAGCAGCCAGCCTACGTTCCGAATTGAATTTTGTATTTATCTAGCTTAACATTAACCCCGGTGACAGTGAAGCTACGGGGTTCACTCACCCTCTAACTCGGAACAAAACCAGGTGAGATCGCTAGTGGTAAGAACCAGGCTTACCAGCAGTGAACATTAGCAAGCCAGCTAAGAGCACACAACATAAAAACACAACAGCTTGGAGCTATCAGGAGTTGCATTTCTCCTTTTTATGTAGATTCTCGCTGCCTCCAGCACTGCGCCAAGCTAACATGGACCAATCAACTGAACGCAGAGAGACCAAACTGATATACTGCCATACAGCGAACAAGCCAACCCCCAAATTTTGAAAGTAACAGAGTGGCACAGGGATAAGTAACTGTAATGTAATTACTGAATTTCAAATTGTAATCCATTACACGACTCATTACTGGAAAAAGTAATCACATTCCTGTATTACATCCCACACATTGTACAGTTGCTTTACACACAGAGCAGATGCAAAAGCATGAAACACACTTAAATACACGTAGTGGACAGTCAGCACATAGAAAGTCAGTCAAACAGGCATACCATACACACATTTTCATGTACACACACACACACACACAACTGTCTCAGGTCTTTTGGCAGTAATTCAACAAAGGCTCCCTAATTCAAGCCTTAAGTTGTTTCTAAGACAAGAGTCAACATCTCTGTAATGTTGAACCTCTTTGGTCATGCAGCGTATGAATGTACATGAACAAACGGGGGGATAAATCTACTGCGTGCACTTCACCCTGCACATGTCCCACAAGAAATACGATGCTCGCAAATCTTCGAGAGAAACAATGTGACACACGACTTTAATATCCACTCAGTGACAGCGCATGCGAGCTCGAGCCTCAGCCGAGAGCCTCACAAAGCTACGAGCCCTTGCAACCCTGCACACTTTGCCACTGAAACCTTTGGCGGCTATTCTTGTCTCCAGTAGCATGTAATTAAGTTCCTGTCGTCCTCCGCTCTCAAACGTTGCTTAACATAAACGGAGGCCTAGCTCGTTAATTAGTTCCAGTGTGCGATCACGAGCCGCTGCTCTCAGACGCTGAAATGAACCTACTCCCTCTCCATGTAAAGCACCGTGGTGGAGAAAGGAAGGCCATAAATGAAAGTGGAACATCAATCGTGAGGATGCGATGGGAGGGAGTCCATGTCACGTTAATGAAGAGAGCAAGGCAAGCCAGTTGTAACACTGATCCTGACTATGGATGTTGTGACTTCCTCCCTGATTTCTTTTCTCTGTTCTTTTAAAGTTTTTTTACTGTACACACTTAATTTGTTGCTCGTTGCTTTCCAGCACTGCAAGCAAGAACAAAATATTTTCTAGCTCCTTTGAATTTCTAATTTTCGACGACAAAAAAGAAATGTGACATAATCTAATTTAACAAAAAGGGTTCCAAACCACAATATATTGTCTCAGCTAGTGCTGCTACTGTCTAAGTGCTACTGTAGGATGCCACCAATGAGTGAGTAAGGTTGTAAAGTGTTATCTGTTCTCTTTCTGCATGTATGGATGCCGGGAGGAGGATATATGCTTTGTTGTTTCCATATTTGACGTGAATCATATGTGACAAATCTGTGATGGGATGTATGGTACAGGTGGAAAGATGAAGTTCCTCGCCTTTCATCTTCAGATGCAATTACTACGCTATGGATGGGCAGCGCTGATTAATGCAGCCCGGTGATATACGGCGCCGCAAAATGGAAGGGCATATTTATGAAGTCCTTTAATCTCCCTTGACAACAGCCTCATATGAGCCAACAGGCTCATCTCCAATGGCCACATTAGGCCAACTGTTCTCCTCTCTGCCATGAATTACTGCTGTCACCTGTCGGAGATTTCACAGGACAGCGCCTCATTTGAGGTCAATTTCTGTCTTTCCCAGCAGATCAGCGGGTCCAGCAGAGAGGCAAGCCGATAAAGTTTGGGATTTTGAGGAGTGCGGATTATAGGATCAAAAGGCAATGGCGCTAATCCCTCCCCGTTATTAAAGATGATAGCGCTATAAATGACAACACATGCAAAACTTCTCCCAACTCCAAACTCTTGCTAGCGTATGTAAGTACTTAACGGAACCAGGCTCAAGGGATGGGGCCGCCTCCGAGCTGGATTAACCAGGAGAGATGGGATGTTGATCCTATAGTTACTCTCTCAGTTCCCTAAGTTTCTTTTTTTTTTCACTTTCTCTTTCTCTTTCTCTCTGTGAGGAAGTGCATGACTGTCTGTGGAATGGAGACAGGAATGCAAAAGCAGCAGCAGCAGCGAGGTTGTGGGAGCTCCTGTCTCTGTACTGTACACTGCAATTATCTCCAGAAGCTCAGGAAGCTAATTGGAAGAGATGTGGGATAAATCCCAGCCTGGGGGAATTGTGCTAATTTTCCACTTTCAGCTGACCTAATAAGAGGGCCATCCGCTGCCACTGGAATGATGGTGTAGTGGAAGAGAGAGCGAGAGAGAGAGAGCAATGCCATTCTCATTCTCTGTTAACATGCATACTTAATGACCCTCACACACTGGGATCCAGCTACACAACACAGATTATATTACATCTTCTGTGTTTGGTGCCTTTTTTCACTCATACAAGCATTCTGGTAATATCCATGTGCACGAGTGTGTTATTTCTGGGAATTGAGCCCAGTACCTCTCCAGCTGACACTGCCCTCATATTACTTTGTCCAATGAACATCCCAAACAGCACGGACACTCGCTTCACGGATTCCTCCTGAGCACTGAAGTGTGCACAACCACAGTCAGGGCTCCTCTGTGCATATGACAAATCTAATCCTCCTCCTTCGAACTTCTAACAGGGAAGTCTCTATTCAGACATGACCTTAATCACATTAACCCCCTTTTTTCCACTGTGTGCCAGACCTGCAGCTTGAACTTAGTTCCAGGGATCCTGGTAGTTTCTATGGCGTCGGGTCAAGCCCATACAGAGGTCGTCCAAGAATTCAAGTCCTGCTATATCGCCAAATTTATAAACCGCAATGTGTCACAGAACTTTTTTCTTAGAAAGACCTTTTGTTTGATGGATGGATAAAACAAACTTCCAATGTAAACTGACAATCATACAGTAAATATAGGAAAAAGTTTCTATTTTGTGGTAATGCACACACAATCCAAAGCCACATGTATTTTAAATCAATATACTGCTGTTCTTTTACATGCACCAGTTGTTTGTGTTTATCTGGCAGACTATTGTTGTACCCAGTAATGAAACTAGGGAGGAGAAATGGATCTGCATTGTCCATTCAAACACACATGCACACAAACACGCACTGGTTGCAGTCCTGCATGCACGTAGGCTTATTAATCTTTTCCATTATTCGATTCCAGCCCGTTGCACCAGATGTTCGTCGTTGAAACTGAGCCTCGTTATAGCACGAGTCTAAATGAAGTTCAGAGATATGTATTATTAAACCAGACAGCACAGCGTGTACAACATTTTTTAAATGAGAAAACATTGTCAGCAGCTACTACACAACTCGCTCCGTCAGCTTTATGTGCAGGATCGACTCAGGTGTGAGGAAAGTTTTGACACTGAAGTCTGAAATTAAGTTGCAAGTCCTGATGACACTCCACCAAATGTAATATGATTTTTTTTAACAGTAGATAAATAGTCAGGAAATTTTATGCAAATAATAAATGCTTTGTAAATTGTGCATTGATATTATTACAACAATGTTTGCTGAGTGCTCAGGCATCTGCTACACCAGAAAGAGCCCCCCTCAAAATCACAATGTTTCATTTAGTGTTTACATCGAGCAATGTTGAACATCTCCCACGCTGGTGAATCATGGACATTAGGTGATAAAATGAAGTGTGCTAACGCTAACTTGATAAGCTGACGTAGAGTTACATGTTTTTGATGGGACAAAACAGCAGCTGCTTCCGAGAAACCGATCAACTCACGACTTCACTACGTACAGCATTCCTCACAAGCCTGAACTAGCAAAATGTTGGAAACTAACTAATAACTTCTTGATTTACAAATACAGTAAGCTGGTGAAACTCTGTCCAGAGCGCTTGACCCATAAAGGAAGAGCATTGCGAGGCCACCAAACCCCTCCTCACCACTTGAACCTTAATCCCACAAGTGTAACCTGGAAAACATGTGATTATAGTTTGAGGGTCTTTGGATGGCTCAGATCATGGGATGTTAGAAGCGTTGAAGTTTTTCTCAGAAATGTTTTGATCAGTTTTGATCATTATTTTCCAGCCGTTGTTGAGTTTATGCAGTTGTATTTTTATGAGCAGGATTAAATTATACAGATTATTTCTTGTGGCACTGCCGTGTACTATCAGAATCAAAACAGAGTTTAGATAGTTGACGTTTGACAGCTTTACTAACATTGATGCTGCTGCGCGTAGGTTAGACTGTCTGACATGTGTCGTCTCATGTCGCAGCAGGCTCCTCTTCACTGTTAGCCTCAGTGTTTCCACTGACTTCTCTCACACTTTGGAGAAGAATTACAGTATTTTGGAATAATCAAAAGAAATAAGAGAGCCCAGAAACACCCTCCAACAGATGCAAGCAATGACACGCAAAAGCCCTTCCAGAGGCCAGCTCATAATGCCTTTTAATGGTCTTGTTTAACAAGCAAGGGAAGTGGTTTCCCCCCATTACCCACAAACCCCAAAATCTTGCCCAGCCAAGGACAGGGATATCCCAGAGTTCAGTGGGAGCAGCATCAATCTTCTTGTCCCCGAAGACATGCGCTTATTCAATAGAGAAGGATCAACCGAGATCTGGACCGTGTCAGAACTCACTAAACACGCATCACGCAGCCTTTGCTTTGCTGGTTCAGCCAAACCACTCGCGCTAAGCTGAAACGCCACCAGAACAATCTACTGTAATTGATGTTTTCTCGAGAGCAGTCTCAACACCGCTGAATAAATTCAACGAATCATCTGCACGCTGTCTGGATTACCACAAAAAAACTTCAAACACTTGGATGGCATTATTCCCAAAATGTCATCTGAATTCGCTCCACAGTGTGACAGCAAAGTTTCACACTGTAATAGACTTGAAGCATGAAAAAATGTGTGATACAGTTATAAAAAACCTTTTAAAAAGCTGCAATCATATAATTTTTATAGTGTAATGTTGCATTGAGTAAATCCTAGCTACAACTGTGAAAACCTCCACTTGGCTACATAAATAACGCACAAAATAGAGTCACACATAGAAGCGAGTAAAACGCGTGATGAAGTGATTTCTGTCCTTCCACAAAGCTACATGTACCTGCATATTACCTGCATACTGCATTAGAGATTCATTTGATACATTGGTTTGATTGTGCATTTTGCCTCAAACACACACACACACACACACACACACACACTGGGTATATCGGATAATGTCTGGTTGTAAGCAGTATAAGTTTGATCTCAGAGGTTCAGGTAGGGACATATTTTACTGTATCTCCACTTCAAAGATGGTGTTCTAGCTTCACGTACTGGAATGGAAAACTTTGCCCCATAAATTCTTCTGCTTCACACTTATCCTTCTTCAGCAGTCTGAATTGACTCACAGTTTAAGAGATGAAGAGACTACAGTGTAGTCAAACTCAACTGTCCACCCCCCCCACCCCCACCCCCAGCTACATTCACAGAGACAGGACACAGCAGCTTGGAATTTGATTTTTGTAATAACATTAGGGTTAGACCTTGTTTTTAATCTTTAGCCAGGAGAGGCACGTACTTCACTCTGCAAATACTGCAAATACTTGAGCCTACATGTAGTGATACCATTCAGACTCACAGGCAGGTGGGGCTGGCACCACACTGAAGCTATGCTTTGATGCTGACTGGCATTTATGAGTGGAGTTCATACACTGAATTCTTGTGAGCACACATCCTCCTGTGCATGTTCTGTCTGGTGGGTCAGGTCCACCTTCACTACACACCAGGAGGACATGGTTGCCCTGGGTCTTGGTAATAAATGTCTGTAAATCTTCATAAAGAAAATGTAGGCCACAAGGAGAATCAGGGTAAGAAGGTACATTCTGTTTCTTTAAACAATATTGCAATATTGCTATTTTTTTTAACAATGGATCAAGTAAGTCCAAGTAAGGTGAAAAGGGTCGCTCGTAGTGACGAACATACAGAGAATTATCACCGACTCTGCAGTTCCCCTCAGCTCTACGAAGCGTTTTAGCGTATTTCAGTTCATTGAAATCCCAATGTACGCTACATACCCAGCACCCAACAAAGCTAGCAACTAGCTGGTGAACAAAGTGGAGCATTTAGCAGCTAAAGAGCCAGATGTTTCCCTGAAGCGTTACCTTAAACAGGACAGTTAATGTTGAACTTACATTCACCAGTTGGCCAAAAAACACAAACGCTAATTTTATCCATATCTGCTGGATGTGTAGTTCACCGCAACAACTTTATTGGGGGATAATATGTCAGTGTTGTATCACAGCTTGTGTCCACTGCCCCCAAGTGGTCAAAAATGTCATTGCGGATTCAAAGGAGTAGTTTGACATTTTGGGAAATACACATAAGAGTCCCGTGTCCAGTCCAATATGTGGCTACAGCCAGCAGCCCTTTAGCTTAGCTTAGCATAAAGACTGAAAACAGGGGAACATCTAGCCTGGTTCTGAGTGAAGGTAACAAAATCAGCCTGCCAGCACCGCAAGGCACGTCATATCCTGTTTGTTTGTTTGATTTTGTTTCCTTTGGACAGAGCCAGGCTAACTGTTTCCCCATGTTTCCTGGCTAAGCTAAGCTGGCTGCCGGCTGTAGCTGTATATCTACAGCACAATTATGAGAGCGGTATCAACCTTCTCATCTAACTCGCAGCAAGACAGCTAATAAGCGTGTTTCTCAAAACGCCAAACTATTGCTTTAAGAGGCCTAATGCATGACTGTAGTTGGGAAAGTTGTGTTTGACCTGTGGGAGTCAGCACCAGAGGCTGCTCTGTTAGTTTGGAGCTACTGGAAGCAGCGGTGCATTGGAACCAAACCCAGTGTTCAGTGCTTTGTCCCAAACTTTCAGCCTCACTGAACAAAATACCTTGAAAGCCAAGGGCTCACACTGCTCATAATCAGTGTTTTATAAACTCGCTATATGCTTCCAATCTGTAATATCCGCTCTGCTCCAAGGAAGCAGAGAGGGAAGGAAACATTAAAGCAACCCCCTGAGGTTTCCTATAAGGCACGGAGACACTCTGGACATTATTGCATAGTGTAGTGCTTTTCTAGAGGAATTACTTGAATATTATCTAAAAGAAGCCGCACCCCCTCCCCTTGAAACTCCCATTTGAATATAAATTAAAAATGTTTTTAGTACTTGTGTACTGCTATTTTATTGATTTGTGCCATTTTTATCAGGATATTGGCAATTACAGCACCAGTGTGCCCTGCCATACCATCAAAAAGCTGAAAACAATTGTGGTTTTTAGTAATTTCCTGCTTGAGTTTTATTTTTCTGTCCTCACTTTGAATGGTAGAGCTGTATGAAACTGAACATGCAATACTTTTCACATTCAGTGAGTGCACTGTGACGTGGGAAATGGATCCAGAGGATAAAATTCTGCTTAGCACCAAGAATGTTTTCAAGAAAACACTATACTTCCATTACACCTGTGCGTTTCACGTTTCACACGAGTAACAGCTCTCTTCTCTCTTTTCCTCTCATCCCTCCTCTTCCCTCTATCCGTCATGTTAACGATCCTCCCATTTGGGGTTCCTGATATCCCAGCTCCTCTCAGAGGATCCTGCTAGGCAGAAATAGAGTTTAGAGCAGCAGAGCTGTTTCCTCATTGATTTTGGATCTGACCTTCCTGTAACCTCGCGTAAAACAATCGCCCAAAGTCCCCCCGCGGCAGGAGGAGACCAACCGGCCGACTGCAGAGACAGTCAAACACAGAAGCAGGCAAAGAAAAGGGCAACTTTATCACACTTCCCTCCTGACTGCAGTGAAAACACAAGGGAGACAATAGGGTCACACAACCTGAGAATACGAACGGCTGCTCCGTCCCAGGGCTGTTGGATGTGAGGTATCAGTCAAAAAAACAGTCGGGAATTCGTACAGCACAAGTTGAGCAGTTGAGGTTTTCTTCATTACATAGAGTCAAAGATGTCCTGTATTCTCAAAGGAAATAGATAAATTAAGCAGAGGGTAAAGAGGTGAGCCAGGAATACCCAGCTGTGAATTGGCCTGGAAAGCGTGACTGTGCCAAAGCAAAGATGACAGACAACCTGAGGGTCATTACTCTGTGATTAAATACTGTATGTGCTAGAAGTCAAATCTGGAGGGGATGTGTGAATATAACTGTAGTTTGGCTGTAGTGCAGCTGTGCAGTGTGACCAGTGATTGCCCTTCTCCTCCTTGAACCCTACACTTCAAAAGTCCTTTTCTTCATGAAAACTGCTGTGATAAATAAAGGTGTTTGCTCACCTTTTCCATTTGGAGCGTGCACTCGGCTCACCTTTGCACACATCTGTTTCTACGCTGTCTTGTTATCACGGTCCTTGACCACGGTAGGGAGCTCGCTCAATAATAGAGATCATAGTGATGGATGAGCTGGAGTTTGGAGAGACCTCTGGAAAGAACTCGGGATCCTGCTTGTGAAGCCTGACAGGAATCCAAAACGTCGCAGAGAGAGGCAGGAAAGGTGAAAACCTCAGGCTGAAAAGTTGTAATCAGAACAGAGCTAACTGCTCATTTTCTCACTTTTTAGGGATAAATGCTGTATTCTGCTATCCATGACCTATGCTGTGATTGTCACCGAGCTTACAGCAAACTGCACCACAAAAAAATGTTGAAACTACATTTTTGGCACTGTATTTCTCATCTAACTAACACATACAAACACATGGGTGTGTCTTAATCCTACGTAATGGCAAGGGTTCTTTTTAGGACACAACTAACCTTTTAAAGCACTCCTAAACTTAACTTTACTGTCCTGTTGCTGAGGTGACACATTTTTTCCTCCTAAGACTTCTCTTTTCTCTGTGTACACTTTTAGGCGAGAGTGTATGAGAGTGTGTGACATTCCTCTGGGCTCAGTCCCGCTATTGTTGCAGTTAGTGGTTGTATGAACAACAGCAGGACAATGACTGAAGCAGCTGTTCAGACTGTCAGCGGTGAAACAGCAGACGAGGCCGGCTACTTGTTACCCACAGAGATATTTCATTACAGATATTAATGCTAAGTATCATGTTTGCCAGAGACTGTCTTGATGAAAGCATTAAGGATACCGATTCTTCTTTTGACCAGGAGGTTCATCATCTTAGATTTCCAGCTAGTCCACTGGAAACAGTCTGTTTTTGAAACAGCCAGTCTGAATAAAATGCTGACGTGTAGCACACCAGTCTACAGTGTACATATACACTGCATACAAAAATCTACACATTTAAAACCAAACCTTTAGGATATTGACAGGTTTCTGAAAGTAATGGGTGGAAAATGTTTATTATTTCATGAATGACACCTCTCAGTCAGCTCAGAGTGCAGAATTAGGTATTAGCTCTAGCGATCTGCTCAGAGCCATGGCCGTTAAACGAGCTGTGTAAATGTTTGTCAGGCTCAACGCTTTGGTGATCAGTTTGACCTGCCTTTAGAGTTTCAGTGAGTGGCTGACAGGTGCAGACTGATGGCTTTGGATAGAAAACGCATCACGTTATTACACTTGTAATTTTTGTCGAGAAACAAATTAACAGGTGTGCAGAGTCTCTTTTCATGCGCTTGTGTGGCTGATGAATAACACTTTTGAATTCCTCTACTGACGCAGTTTGTTATGAGTGAAGTTTTGCCTGTTTACCCTGCAGTCATATCATTTTGCACTCATTTTGCAATAATGTAATTCATCTCTCATGTATCTAGTGTCTGGTATATTTTGAGGGAAAAGGATTTTCATAAATGCTGAGGTCTTAATACATTATGATATCCAGAATGAGGGAGGCTCTGTGCACTGAACTTGTGAAGCTTACACAGTATATGTTAACTTTTTAAAATGTTACTTTACATTAAAATGTTGATGTCACTTTTTTTAATGCTAAAGGTACTTTTTTTAAAATGCTAATGTTACTTACTTTAAACCAGGTTGATGTTTTGAGACACTCATAGTTTATTTGTCACGACCTGTAGAACTAACTTTGTGGATAGTCTCAGTTAGCATTATCATTGCTATCTGCTGCCATTTCTCAGTGGAATTCCACGTCATTCGCTAGCCAGCGCTGATACAAGCTAAGACAGGTGTGTGGTAAAAAAGTTTTGAAAATGTGTTACCTTTGAGCAGTCTTTTCTTTGGTTTCCAGCAAGTTACTTCATTTTTAAATACTGAAAATGTCTTTAATTAAGCTACCATGATATTGTGGCAACTTGTTTTCTATCCTTCTGCTGTGTGTGCATCCTTAATTCTTGGTAAATGAGAAACCTGTCTATAATGCAATCTAATACGATCAAATCACAAACTACACCCTCAAAAATTACATTACATTGCATGGATATTGTGCTGGATTGGATTATATTTTACAGGTGTTCTTTTTGTTGTGTCCATCCTCTGCTTGAGAGTCCACAGAGAAGTTAATTTACATTGTAGTAGGTCCATAGACAGATCTAAAATAGTTACATCCTATAGCTGAGGTTCACATTTATTGCTTCTCTTCATCCACCCCAGTGTAATTTCTCCTTTGTACGGTGCCTCGCTACGGCTGTCAAAGGTCTGTAATGAGAAGTATTAGCCTCCTCACTGCTTGTTAATTGCTTTTCTTTGTCAAAAATGAAGAGACGGGAAATCGCTCACTCTGCACATTTTAGATAGCATCACCTCTCTCCGCCTCAGCTTCCCCCATCTGGTTTGCTGCATATGCAGTATATTGTCAGTTTCTCTGAAAGGACAGAAATGTGAACGCCCCCCAGCCTGTGACTATGAGACAGTGAGCAACCATCAACAAGCATTAGTAAACCACTAAAAACTACATATAACCAGGAGCGGTCGTGGAGCTGGAAAGCTGAGAGGTGAGGGGTTGGGAGTGGATCTAAACAAGACATTCCAGCGCTTTATCAAGGGCGGCCGCTTGGCTGTAATGAGCGTGGAGGGAGGGGTGGGACCTCGACATAGAGATGCCCTTACCCGTGGCACGCCGAATGTGAAAGTATGTCTCCAGCCTTACATAATGACAGCTCTGGGGTTAATGGTGTCATGGGTGTTCATATCTGTCAGAACTGAGTCATATCTCATATCTCATTAGAGACAGTAGATTTATCAACAGTGTGTTGATAGATGTTAGTTAATAGTTAGATACGTGTTATCTAAGAGAAAAACATACAATCCAAGTTCAGTGTCATTCCAGGTTCTGCTTTGTTTTCCAACCTTTGCTCTTGTTTACAGTTGATGCCACGGCCGACTGCTGTGCCATACCTGAAAGTCGACTTTATTTAAATAAAAGTTCTTTTAATGAGCAATTATTGGCTGAAGATCTTTTAGAAAATTATAGTATGCTCCAAATGTAAAGCGTAAATTAGCTATGGTAGTGTCGGCAAGCTAACATGCTCACAATGACAATGTTAACATGCTGTTTGGCTGATATTAAGGTGTATTCAGACAGAACACAATTTTAGAGGCGACGCGATTGCATACAAAGTTTAATGGAAAGACGCAAGCGGGTGCAATTAATTAGAAACGTGCCCCGCACAGTGCAAACTCAAGCTAAAATGTGTCCCTGCCAATTGAAAATGTTCCAACTTGAGTAAAAATTTTATCCCAGTGCTTTATGAGTCTGCTTCATAACAAAGCAAATAACAGAACAAAATGGAGTTACTGGTACATTCTGAGGTCGATCAGAGGCTGAGCTGAACACACACAGTGTATACGCTTACAGCTAACGTCTGCACGGTTGGTACATTGACAAATTAACATGGGGTACACAAACGGCCAATTTGCATGAATAACGCATGGCGAAACTTTTCTTCGCTTTCAGTCTGAACACCCCATTTATGTTTATCATGTTCACCATCTTAGTTTAGGGTGTTAGCATGCTAACATTTGCTAATTAGCACTAAACGCAACTATTCGGTCATAAACCTTAAACTTAAGTATTGGCCAATTAAAAAGTTTCACAGTGCTAAATTGAAAGACCGATATTGCCATCCCTAGAGCCATGCTGCTAGCGTGCCTAAAAATATATATCAAAACAAAGGCAAGGAGCTCATATGCTGAGCACCTGCCCTTCAGAAGAAGACGACCGTGCTCACATGACATTTGTTACATAAAATGTTTCAATCATAAAAGAAGCTATCAAAGTGATTTTAAGCTAAATAAAATCCCTCAAATCAAAGTCCATCATTCTTGGTAGAATTTTATTGGGTCTCATCATCTCATGTGTTTGAGTTCATTTTTGGCTTCATTTACTTTTTTAAAATTTTTTTTATTATCTTATCTCTCCTGGGACTTAGAACCATGTTTAGCACTCAGGTGTTTCTGGCCAGGTGTAGATAAATACACTATCAGAGCCGGAGATAACAGGTGCTGGCTGAAGCCAAGCTCCTGCTCATGCAGCCAAACCGTGTCATTGGCTGAGAGTAGTTCGCTGTAAATCACTGATTAAAGGAATAAACTCCAGTGGTTGTATTTATTGCTGCACTGTGCTGTAGCATCTGCTTTTATGGAGGCCACCCGCACTTGTGCATACACACACACAAGCGTACAAGAGGCATAACCGCAAGGTAAAGTTTACCAGGCTATATTTAGAAAAGTGTGTTCTGTAGATTTTTAGCAGTCAAGCAAATAAACCTCAATTTGCTCATCCGAACTGGACCTCCCTGTCTGATGAATGAGCCTGCGCAGAAAGTGCCAGCTTTTAAATAGGAGCTCTTTAAGGAACAGTTGCACTCAAAATCAAGGGCTGGAGAAGAGGATTGTACAACAGATTAGAGATGATTCGGTACTAAGACTCATGTCTTATGTCTCACGCATGAGTTCTGCTCCAAATGACAATGGACTCCTTTACTCCTCTAGAATCACAAACAAATCTTTCTATCACTTGCACTGGAAATAACACAGTTAACCAAATCCTATCGTAGAAATGCAACATTTTTAAAGAAAGGATGCAAACAGAGGGGAAACCCTGCTTTTTCCCCAGCTGGGACGATCTTTCTCATCCTTTGCCATCAAAATTAAGTTTCAAATCCTTGTAATTCATCCATCTTCTCTTTCCCTTTGCTGTTTCACCACACTGATCTCCCCACCCTCCCTCTTGCTTCCTGCCACCCTTTCTTTTTCCACCCCTCCCTCAGCCCAATCTGTTCTTTGCTCTCCTCTTACTTGCCACCCCCCTCTCTTTGCTCCCTGTCTTCTTTTCCATCTTCTCTCTCTCTTTTCTGCCTCTCTCCAAGACCTTTTCCACTGCAGCCATATCACCTAACGCTAATGAGGGTTTTAATCATTTATATGGAGGAAGAGAGGGCTCGCACGCAGCGGCACGAGATACTGTGTCTGCAGAAAGAAGAGCGAGAGAAAGAGACAGAGAGAGAGAGAGAGAGAGAGAAACATGCTACATACCCATTTGCACTCCAGAAAAACAGAAATAAACCATCATCCAGCCGCACCCTGTTTATGACTAAGTAAGCCTTGACACTTCACCTACAAAGGGAGCAAAATACAACCAACCAAACACAACCTTAGCGAACGTTCAAACATAACCCTAGCATAATACTCCCTCTGTCCCCTTAGCTTAACAAAGTGGTTTGCCAAATGAGACGACCTGAGGGCACGATGGCAGATAACAGTTAAATGAACAGATGTCTGAGTAGAAGTGCAGCACCAAGCTGCCACCCAATTTGGCCCTAGCTGGGCCTGGCCTGCAGTATTTACACAGGATTGTGTGTGTGTGTGTGTGTGTGAGGCTCGGGTCCATGGAGTGCATCCAGGCCCAGACACCATAGATCCAGGGCCAGAGTGGATCTAGTGGCCCCTGAGCTCTTGTAAAATTAAAAGTAGTTGGAATGCGGACGCTTTGCCGAGTGAAAGAGCTGCATCTATGCAGCAGCTCAGCTGGGACCGAGCTGCCGGGGAACACCTGTCTCTAGACTGGACCGGCCCACAATCACTGAGCCTACATCGTAAACAAGATTTTCTGCGTGCAATTGTGTGTGTGCACGCTCACTTAAACAGAAATAGATGATAAGTGGGAAAAATAACATCTGTTCAGGGTCATAAAATCTTCTCTTGTTCCTGATATCTGGCTCATTGTAGAGCGGAGGATTAAGTCGGTCAAATGTTTTTCTGTGTGAATGATTTCATTTTCAGTGCACTGACCTTTCAGCAGTGGTGGGAGGTAACTAAGCACATGTTAAGTACCGACTCTGCTCTTCCCCTCAGCTCCACTATGCATTTGAGCATTTTTTAGCTCATTGTTTTGTTTTTTACGGCCCACAACTTTACTTTTCAACAAAAAATCCCTGATAAACCCGCTGTACACTACCTGCTCAGCACCAAACGGCAGACAGACATAGTCAGCAACTAGCTGGTGAGCATGGTGGAGCAGCTAAAGAGCCAGATATTTCCCTCAGGAGTTGGCAGAGATCAAATCATATCACTACTTTCACTTACAAAGGATCTAAATACAGTATTTCTTCCTTCACTTTCTGTCATGATAAATTACAGTTGCAGCAATACATGAGCAGAACCTCTATATTGATAATCTGTGTAGACGCAACACTATTGGCTACAACAGAATTGACACATTTTCCACTGCTGTTGGGAGTGCTCCTGCCCCTCAGCAATTAATATTGATTCCTGTATTTCTGTTTTTACTACTTGAGGGCACAACATTACTTATTAACTTCCCACAAATAATGACATGTGCACGCCGCCAAGCGTCCCACACGGCAACCCCAATAATGATTTAAAGCTGTAACCAGGGCAGAAAATATTTAAGGCTCAGTTTATGTCTGTTTTTCATGGGGGGGGGGTTGTATTTATTATGTCACATTCTTTCACACGAAGTGAAAAGGCGGGAGTTTGGGAGTCCTTGCGTCCATTCAGTGAGGCATTACCATGTTCTTTGATGGACTTCATTGGGCCCAAAGGAGAAGGACGTAACCCTGTTTATTTAAATGCACAGCTTTGTGGGCCTTTAAATGCTGCTCTGTCTTCATTCCTCAGTCACTGTGCCTCCATTCACTGCAAAAAACAAAAACCTTTGACCCCTTTTGTCTGCTCCATTTGTTGCTCCATTCGATTGCAATCTTTGTGCTTCATAGATTTCTCAATTTAACAATTTTCCAGTAAAATGAGGTTGTTTCCCTTTAGACCTGCCTTTGGCTTTCCTGGCTGGGTTTCTGTGCCATTCTGGTGGGAATCTGCACCTAAAGACCTCTTTTGCTGTGATGTTCCGATGGGAATGCTTGCCCAAGTGACATTGGCATAATAGATTTCAGTCTTTTTGCTTTCTCCCCTCAGCTTGTTACAATTAAAACCGTAAGCAAAGACACAAAACAGATTCCCAGCCAAGCAGCCACTGGGTCTGGCCAGTTGTTCTCATTTCAGATAATAGCAGGATTAACTAATTCAAAACGGGCCATTATTTGAGCTAATATTGAGCCCTTGCTCAATACAGTGCGGGCTTGACAGGTCAATCTCCCCATACTCTGGAAGATTATAATATTTCATCACACAAAAGAGGTTTTAAACTCCATGTCTTAATTCAGCCCTCCACTTACTCTTTTTTGTTGATTTTCAGCTCTCAGTCAAATCACTTTAGGGTGATTCATAGGTCACCTCTTGAAGAAATGACATTGTAAGTGCAAAACTTTAAAAAAGACAGTTTAATATAAAGTTTTAATACAGTCAAGTTAAAACATTCATCAGTTTAAAGCCTCTTTAATCATGTGCACTCTGACGGCCCCATTCAGGTGAAAAGAACCGCCGGTGCTTTGAGTTGTTGTTAATACGGCGCCGTTAATGCGTTTGTGTGTTGCTTTGGATGCTTTATGTATCTGGGCAGAGCCGGCTCTGTTAGTGTCAGTTTATGAGCAGCTTTACGAGCTCGTTGCAGCTCTGCCCACAGAGAATGATGGAGAGGCCTTGAACAGTGCCATTGACTGGGCTAACTGCAGTTCGTCTACAGCCGGCTAAAATCAACACCAGTATTATACGCTTTAGTGAAAGACCTGCCAGTAAAACACTTCTCTGAGAAACACTGTTGTGGGCAGTCCCTTTGCGACTTCTAACTTCCTTTTTTTCCGCATCAGCATTACTGTCAGCATCTCTGAAGCAACAATACATGTTGTACTGAAAACGCCTAAAGAACACACGAACAATAATAGGAGAGAGTTTGACCAACTCCCCGTTTTAATGACCAGTACATCCGACAACCTTGTGTCACGCGCCAGTTTTGGGTTTTGGAAGAAAATACGACCTCCTGAAAGTGCCTTAAATTTTGACCCACCACAGAGAGGGTGTAAAAAAGGCCGCGACAGAGACAGACAGGGAAGTGTGGTAATATGAGGTGTTTTATGATACCGCCAGGGATAGCCTGATAATCGTGAAATATTGTGGCAGCGCTGGGGCCAGAAATTCAGCCTTCAAGATCCTGGGCAGTGTTTCTCTTAACAGGATCATAAATTAGTTTGGCAGGTGGGTTCTGGGCCACACAAGACAAGGACCTAAACTGAAATTGTGGCCTCTAACTTTAAACCACGGTACGGCACTAATTTGCCATGTTGGTTTACATGGTGAGGATCGACCAGTGTGGTGAGACTGATGACTCTTAAAGTTTAGCTAACATAGCATTTCACAACACATAACCAAAGTACACTTGAATACGAGAAAAACATGTTTGTGCAGCCAGTCAGTTTTGTGTTTTTTACACTAAAAGACACATCTGAAGTCTCAAAATAAGGACGAGGTGTGTGACCTTCCCAGTAGAGACCTAACTGGGCTCTGTGTGTGTGTGTGTGTGTGTGTGTGTGTGTGTGTGTGTGTAAGAAGGGGACAGTTTTAGTAAACCAGGGCCTCATAAAACGAGCAGGATTTATATGGAGTGAACAGTGTGTCCAAGAACCACTTCTGAGTTATGTGTCCAACAGAGACTTGTCCTCAGACACAGAGCAGGGAGGGGCACCAGTGAAATCCAATAATCTGGTCTGTGTTCAGTTTATTCAGTTCCCAGTAAGAGCCGCCTAGTGGCAGTCTGCGTTCATTCGCAAAACATTTCACATCTAAATAATAATAAATAATCATTTAAATAATTATCAATATGTAGCAAAGGTACATTTGTTGCATTAACTTTCTAGCACTAGCGACAGTCTCACTGAGTGACATTTGACCACATATGAATTGTTTCGTGTAAATGTGAAGGATTTGTCTGTCGGTGTTAGACCTGCCTGCCGTCTGCCCAACATGTGCTGGGCTCAATCTTCAAATACCATTGAACAGGTAAAGAAAATTATTAACTCGCACAACAATGAGTAACAAAAAAATTAATAACCGATGGGGTAATAATTGTGTGGGTTCACCAGGCTTAACCACTTCTCCAGTGTCCACTGCTGTTTTGTAAGTGAATGTTCCATTTTCCTCAAATCTTAATGTATTAAAGCATTTCAGATTTTACATACTCTTCATGCTGTAGCACAAACGAATGTGAGGCATGTTTACATGCATACTAGAGGGTTAATATTCGTATGTATTTGCTTTGCTGATTCATTTATGCATTGATCCATCGATGGATGACGTGTTTTTGCAGTGATTGCAGCAGTGGTACGTGATAGTACATAGAAGCTGCATGCATGTCTTGACATTTGAGCCAGCAGTCAGGTTATTTGGGAGAGGTAAGGTCATAGTGTGAAACACTAGTTCACCTATGCTCCAGGACCACGTTACCAGGACCATGCAGCTGTCAGAGCCCAGCTGAACTTTGACTTGAGGTTTGGGGCGTAGATGTGGATGGAGATCATCTTTGTGAACATGAATGGAAACACATTTTACATAACTGTTTTGTGGAGGGTTTGTCCAGTTTATGAATTTTCTCTCATATAAACAGGCTATTATGGCAATTGAGATTTGCTGGTGCACGTCAGTTGATAAGAAAACAAGGTTCAGTGAAAATGCAGTTAATTTTGTTAATAATATTTGATCTGATGCATTATTCATCAACGCACACTTTTAAAAGCAATAACAACATACTAAACATGCATAGAACTAAGTGTAATAGTATGAAGCGTGTCGTAGAATGGTATACAGGCCTGCATTAGACAGATAGGTGGGTGTGTGGTGAGCAGAGTTCATGACAGTGAGGTGGAGCAGGTCACAAGGAGGTCAGTGGGGCTAGCTTGGTGGTCTGCAGATGCTGAGAGTGACAGTTAAGACCGGGGATCTCTGAGGCCGAGCCACAGCGCGGGGTTATCGCAGTCACCATCGCACACTTCCCAGGTTCTGGTGACATGTTATGGCTATCGCTGACAGCAGCTTAAAAGCAAGTTACATCAAATAAAGAGCTGCAGCCATGCATGTAAAAGCCCTTTGCTGCAACATATGAGCCAAATTAAATCTCTGCCTGGGCTCTGCCTTATTTTCCTACGCATTAGCAAAGGTTACCAAAAATTATATGGTTTGCAAAGAGGTGAATGATATCTGATCATGAATTATGTGATGCTTGGAGCTGGCTAAATGAAGGATATGGTTTTGGGCTGCGGTTTGGTCTATTCTCATTTAAAATCTGTGTACACATGCAAATGCACACATACACACCGGCTGAAGCAGATCCAGGAGGTTTGTCCCCACTTTTTGAAATCCCTGGGACTTTTTAAGGTTGTTCCCCGAGTAAGAATGAGTCATTGGCCTCACAATGGGCCACAGTGACAGCCCGTCCTCCGCAGAGTTCTGATAGCAGGAGAATGCCACTCTGGGAGGGTTCAGTCGCTTTATATTCTCTCCACGCCGAGGTCCTAACCCCCTGTGTCGGCCCCCTCACCCCTCACCTCCTGTCTCCTCTAATGTGGCTTTATTGACTGTGACACACTGAGCATGGAGACGATGACCAAACAATTAAAAGTGCCCCCAAAGGAAGGGCCATTAGAGTCACAAACCATTCCACGGGCTTTGTGTGCTTGAGCGTGTGTGTCTGTGTGTGCACGGGTTTGTGCACGTTCCAAAATGTGACAATACACAAGCCGTAGTGGACGAGTGAGGCGGGTAAAATTCCTCTCACCACACCATCCCCCATCAGCCCATGAATATGAAACAGAGTTCTTCGCTTCCTAATCGACACCAACACAATCTGAGACGACGGACGCCGCAAACGCGTCTCTCATTTTGGTTAAACTATCAGGAGAGCCAAAGAGATCAAGAGGATCATATGATCACATGGTGCTATAGTTAGCTGATAACTGTAACTCAACCCTGAACTCTTTAAACCAACCATTTCACACTGTTCTTTCCTAAGATTACACATTCTACTGCACATCTAAGCCTCCACAAACTGGGTTATCAGGGGAATCAAGCTCGCTAAGGCTCGAGCAAACATCTCAGAGATCAACTGGATTATGATGAATTGTATGTATTCAGCTGCCACGTAAAGCTCACTCTCTGCAGAGATAGATTTCTAATGAAGTGGGGGGAAATGATGGCAAGTGGCTAATGCTCTTAAAGAAACACACACACGCATGCATACATATAAATACTAGCGTGTTGCTTCAGAGTGTTCCTGACAGCGTTGAGGGCCCTAATCTTGTCTCTGTTTTAGTCCCAGCTCTGGTTCTGTTCTGTCTGCAGCATGTAAATGTGAAGCGAAACCCCATAATGACGCTGCTAATGGTCCGCGTGACCTCTGACCTCGTGTCTCTGTCAGGGTCTTCACAGGGCCACAGGCCAGCCACATAATCGCTTCCATGAACTACTCATAGCCCTTTCAAATGTGACTTTTAGCCCTGCCGGAGAGCTAAATGTTAATTTTGTGAAATGCAGCTAATGCTCGCCTGTCACTTGTCGTCAGGTTTGATTATGTTCGTGAGCTGTTGTTTGTCCTCCTTTATTAGTTTACGCTGCGATGAAATGATCTGTGTTTCATTACGACCTCCTGGAAACAATCCTGTCGACAATCTAGACACGGGTTACACACCCACGGACAAACGCACACACCCATGAGGGCACACGAAGTGGAAACATCACTTATACTGTAGAATAATATTGAAGATTTTAGTGAATATAATACTAAACAATTTTTCTCTATTTTTGTCTGATTTATCCTGTGGCTGGCATTTAGAAAGACTGTAAAAAATTCATCTGGCAGGAAGATGTTTAAATATCTTACCTATTAAAGGTTGTTTTTTCATTACAGGCCATCTGTTCAATTAATTTTTAAACCAACATCTTTGTATCCAGATATACTGTCAGTAAATTTCATCTGTGTTAAACTTTTACCAGATCCCCCCCACTGAGACAATTTCATTACTGTTAGAGATGACATCAGGCCAAAACAACTGGCTCTTTTATCTTAGTTAGGAACAGTATCAATTGGATTTGCTGCCTTAAAGAAAATTGGAAGAACATGAGCCTGAACAGAGCGAAGCTTTGAGAGGCATGTGCACGGTAACAGGTATGAAGAATTCAGTTTTCCTGTGTGCGTGTTTTTGTTCACAGAGGAAATCATTAACTTATGAAAACATTCCGCTCTTCGGTGAGAGGTCTTCATCTGAACATTCACAGGTGAGCCACGGCTATAAAGTCTGAGCTCAGCAAGAGGGGAGTTTTCTTTTGTCGAGCATCAAAGTTGTGAACCCGACAATGATTTCTGAGATATTCGATTGAAGATTTTCGTATGAAATATTACGTGATTCTGGATGTCAGGAGGTCAGTGTGCTGCCATACGTTTGTGACCATAAAAAATTAAACACAGTATGTCCACAGTATGTTCGCTGTTCATTTCACTGTTTCTGCACTGTAGAATTTTATCTTGAACTTCCTTCCTCATGAACTTAGAGCTGCTCTGATCAATGTTTTATATCAACAGTGGGGTGTGTGAGGTGAAAGGGATCACAGAGATGAAATCACAGATAATTATCACCTGACTCTGCAGTTCCGATCAGCGCTACAGAGCGTTTTAGCGTCTTTCAGCTCATTGTTGTTTTAAGGCCCATGTTTTGACTGTTTTGATTCACCCTTAAGGTCTTTACACACCGGGGGCAAACTGTTGTCATGACTACTTTCACACAGAACAAACAAGGTCGATTTTTCCGAGCTTTCGCACCGCAAATCAACCAATCATGTTGTGTGGAATGGACGGCACGTCACAACTCTTAATGACAATGGCGGACCTGTTGATTGTTTGCGTGTCTCATCACCCTGTATTGTATGACAAAGGACACAAAAGAGCAAGAAAAGAGGATGAAAACTATTCACGTTGTTTATCTCATCACTGCTTTGGACATCACATGGATGTTTTTACAGTCTTCTGTAACCCCTGTAAGTATTTCTGTTATGTCAGGGCAGGAAGCCGAGATTTCGGTGCCTGCCGTGAATGTGTAAATGCTTACGGAAGCGCTCATTATGAAGCGAATTAACACTGGAAATGAATTTAATCACTGATGTTATTATCAGTGATGAAATATGGCGTTATTATGAGTGTAAGAATGAATCATCTTTCTATCACAAATTTGCATCGTACCGGTATGAATAGTTTTGATGGGAAATATTCGCGGGCGAGTATTTCTGGTCGTTTATTCATCACGTCCCCGGTGTGTAAAGGCCATTACTTCTCTCATCATCGTCATTTCCAACAAGCAGCTGTTTTCACCAAAAAAGCTCCTAAAACCCACTTCACACCAACTTCCCTGCCCCAAATGGCGGGCAGACAAAGTTAGCGACTAGCTGGTGAACACAGTTGAGCGTTTAGCTAACTTACATTTGCCAGGTGGCCAGAGATACGACTCCACATTAATGCTAATATTGCTATGTATCAGCTCGATGTGTAAATTAGCAACTGGTTGCTAACAAACTCGCCATATTAACTTTATAAGGTGATATGATGTCAGTGTTGTGTTTACAGCTTGTTTCCGCCGCCCCCAAGTGACCAGAAAATCAGTTAATGCAGGCCAGTAGTGATATTGATGCTTACGCTAAAATTAATGCCGGCAAACAGGGTCAAGCGAACAGTAATATTTTAGACCCCACTGAAGTAATTTTTCACCACTAGGGGGCAAAAAGACTCAGAAACAAACACACTGAAACACACCACCTGATGAATGTGCAGAAGAGGCCCAATATTCATTTTACTTTCACTTCCTTTTTCCACTACTGCTCGCTTAATTCTCTTGAGATGGGACCCGCCACACCTAGTTAGCTTATTTTAAGAACTATTGTAGCTTAAAATGTTGTTAGCTTGTCAATGTTTGCTCTCATGTGGCACACTACAAGCTGAGGAGACATTCTCTAATTACAGGACTTAAAGCCTCACCTGATATCCATCACTAAGAAACTCGTGCCACCTTTCTGTATCCCAGTTACAGTGGGGGTCAGTTCTTTTTACAGACTAACGCCCACTGTGCCATCACCTTGAATGTAACAACCATATTCAGTAATTATTAGAACATTTTTGGTTTTTAGTTTGCTGTTTCACCAAATATGATTATTAATGTACAACTCATCACAACATCAGTGTGTCCTTCAAAAACTAAAGTTTTTGAATCACAAGTTACCTTGATTAATGAATAATATCCTCTGCAGTGCTGAAAGCTAGGGTTACCCACTACTACCATCTACTGGAGACTGTTGTTATATTTCACCAGCCCTCCCCACAGTCACAACCACCTGCAATGGTGATCGAATAAAAAGCAGGGTGACCTTCTTGGGTTTCAAGTGTTGGAACCACAATCAGCTCTAAACAAGAAATGGAAACCTTAAAAACACTGCAGAAACTGCTGAAATTCGGCCGACGTGAAAGCAAACTCCCAATTACATTCTCAACGCGCTGCTCAAGAGGATTGTTACTCCGACATCCAAATATGATCTCAGAACACTTGTGTGAGTGCGAGCGAGTTTAGCCAAAAAACCAAGAACAGACGGACAATAAAACAGCAAATGTGAGCCACACGAACACAGGAGCTGCTAACTGTGATGAGGTCAGGCCTCTCTGGACCTTCTCCTGTTGCCAATGCCATTAAAATGAAAAACTAAACAAAAAAAAAAGTCTTCCCTCGAGCCTCATAAATAAAGAATATATGATTCAGAGGCTCAAATTTCCTCTTAGGCGTCAAAAATTAAGAGCTGCAAGGTCAGTGTTTGCTCTGCACCAGAATAAGCCAAGTTGTGTTATAAAGTTATGTCCCAATGTGACATTTTGAGAGCATATTTTAGACGCCCTCACATGTTAGAGAAATACTGTAGTTTCATAAGTTAGCAGCAAAATATTACAGGAACACAATCTGTTTGCACCTGCAGTAAGTTTCAGTTGTCAGTTAATTGTAGTGCAGACTGTCTATTCTCTAAAGTGGGCTTAAAACGAGTTAAAACCACTTTTATTGTATAAGATGCATCACTTTCATGATATATTCTGTACAAGATTTAAATACATGTCACAGAGCAACAACACATAGCATAAGCTGGTGGTGTTGTAAACTGAAATGCCTTTTGAGACAGTGCCCCCCTCTGGATCAACTTAGAGAAATCATCCAAGACCTTCAAGTCCTTACAGGTCACACGAACACTGTTTGTAACAGTCATTCAGTTAAACACTAGTGCGTTATAACAGGTGCACATCTGTGGACGGTAGGTGTCAACGCTCTGAATATGAACAGCTATTAGAAAATGAATAGTTCTAGCTATCATAATAAATCCAGTGTTTCAGTGGAAATTGCTGTTCACACCTTTTCCCTCCCTGGTTAAAGAGAAGATTAATACTGCTCATAGTATAATTTGGAACATCTGCTTAGCGCTAAAGAGGATGTGGATCCTGTCATAACATTCCTCAGACGGACAGCGTGTCATTCACTAATCAGATGACTCCGTGCACGTCCACTGGGATTTGGAGAAATTTCCAGTCTCCTTTCCTCACACCCAAGGAGTTACATAAGCCCAGAAGAATCCGTCTGAAAGGGATTCGTACGGAGACAAATGGGCCACAACAGGTCTTATGTGAATTCTGTCTGGATGAGCCAGACAAACACCAGAGGCGCCTTTTAGACAGACAGCAACATCCTGGACTCTAGAGGTCCAAGAGGGAGTCTGCACCTGCTCTCTGTATGTAGTTGTTTAGGAAAACTGACTCGTCTCATTGCATGGAGAATTACATGAAACACACTTCAGGGTAAGGGCAGCAAGTGCTTGGTGCATTCAGGGTTGCTAGCTTTTAGCAAAATTACAATGCGTACTGAATTTTCAGTCTGTTTTAAAAGTTTTAAATCTTTAATGGAATAGATTAACGTTTTGGGAAATATTTAATATTTCCATTAAATATTAAGGCAGCTTGGCTTAGCATAAAGCTAGCCTGGCTCTGTCCAAAGGTAGCAAAATCTACCTACCAGCACTTCTATAGCCCACCAATTAACACGTTACATCTCGTTTGTTTTATCTGCACCAAGTGTACAAACAACGAGGGTTTTGTGCGGGACTACTTCTTAGCCAGGCGCAGTGACTTCTAGGAGTCTCCACTGGTTGCACAGCATGAGGTTAGCTTTAGAGGTACTGGTAGGCACATTTTCTTACCTCTAGGACCAGGCTAGCTGTATCCCCGTTTTCAGTCTTTATGCTAAGCTAAGCTAGCCAGCTGCTGGTTATACCCTAATATTTGACAGTCAAGTACGAGAGTGGCATCGATCTTCTTGTTCACAAAGACTTTGCAGGGTTGTCCTCAGCCTAACCTTTTCTGAGTCTGGGGAGAGCATGACACTGTTTAGTGTATCACCTCTGTAAGGACAACAGCCAATCAGCAACCAGCAAAACTTCTTCTTTTTTTCAACTGTTTCGGGTCCCTGTTGACAGTGGTGGTGCCAGCACCAGGCCGCTCAGACCTCAGCCCCTGTCAGCCCAGCATACACAGAGGAGGGTGGTGAAATCACTAGCACATGGGCCCTAACACACACACACTCAGCTTGTGTTTGGAGAAATGGCATGCTCAGCGCAACACTCCTGACCCCTGACGCACCCAGACTATTCTTTTAAAATAATAAAAATAAATCCACCTGGGAAACATGAGATGAACCTGGAAATATTTAAATATTTAGAGGAGAAATCATAAGTCCGTTATTTACATTATGAAAGCAGCCATACCTGCTGTACAAATTGTAAGTGTGGCTACAAATGTTAATGGCAGCGAGAGTCCAACACAATGTAGGTGTGTGTGTTCAAGGGTGAGAGCATGTGTGAATGCTTACATGTTACACAGAGAGCTCTTTGTGCATCACCCTAAACTTCTGGAGGCACCAGCAGTCAGCAGGCTCCAACTTTATGTCAACGACTTTGTGACAATATTTATATAATGTTTGCATAAAATTATAAATATACAGGTGTATTTACCTGTAAGGATGGGGGGGAACCGCTCTTTCCCATGTCGTCTTTGAGACCGGGCACTGTGGAGGCGGTGTTGGACACATCAGGGCAGTGATTTGTATGTATTTGTTTAAGCCTCTGGTTTCAGGTTGAGCTGAGTACGTGTCACTTTCATTAACACGTCGGTGCTGCCGGCCATGTGACTGCAAGGTCATCTAGAGTTACACATTTTCACTTTGTGGTCACCACCAGGCTTTAATTTTGCAGGCAAGAAAATATATAGCTGTATACAGGATATTTCTGTGTGGAACAGCTTGACGTTTTCTAAATTGCTGCTGTATATCATGTCGTTTTAAGATTTTTGTGCTGTTTTTCATTTGTCGTTATCCAAAAGACTACATCTATTTGACGGCACCTTTTTATTTCAAAGTATTTCCGGTATTCTTTTCCATCACTGATCTGTGTGTGAGTCCAGTTTATTTTTATTTTGAAAAGTAGGATATACAATAAATAAAGATATTAATTTTGTGAGTAAAAAAACAACAACTGTGTATCTGGAGAGGCCTTGTCTCCTCAGTGGCCTCAAAGCTGCTATTAGCCAGGTTGCAAGAGATTTATGAACTCTTCACAGCTCAGTATATTAAACCACAGCCGCCTGCCAATTTCCAGGGTGTTGCAGGTGTCAGCGGGAGTGTGAGGTGAGCTCAAGCTGGTCAATGGCCCCATTATGAACCTAACACGTTCCGAACAAATATATTGTATAACCACTAAACATGCTGTAGTATACATGTTCTGCAAACTTAGTAAATGAACAAATGTGCACATTCACCCTTAAATACCCATCAGCAACACAGAGCCACAAGGACAAACATGCTTACAAGGTTGCAGATAATACTGTTACTATATCTTGTAGGGAATGATTTTGCCATTTTGGTTTAGCAGCACAACAAGCATACAACACATTAGCAAATTGCAGCAATGCAGCAATAAAGCTCAGTGAGGCTGTACTTACAGGCACAGGTAAATGCTAATGTCAGCACGCTGCCATGCTCACAATGGCATTTCTAACATGCTAACATTTAGTAGGTATAATATTTACCATGTTCACTTTCTTAGTTAAGCCTGTTAGAATGCTAACATGTGTTAATTAGCACTAAAAACAAAGTACAGCTGAGGCTGATGGGAATGTCATTAGTGTTGCAGGAATTTGCTCATTAACCAAAGTATCTCTCTTCACGTGATGGCGCTGTTAGATGAAAAGTTAAGGAATCACTGTTTTTTTTATTCATTTATAAGGACGACGCACATTAATTAACATTTCTGTAAACGTGCCAGTGTTTGCCAGCTGGCTAATTTTCAACTGCAATCCTTTTAAAACTGATTGCAATTCATCCTGAGAGGGATATGAATGTGTGTACCAAACCATGAATGTCTGTACAAAATGTCAGGGCATTTCTGTCAGCAGTTGTTGAGATATTTCAATCTGGAGTTGTTGACCAACCGTGAGACATTGCCATTCCTAGAGCTAAAAGCATGGCTAAAAATAAAAGTATTTTAAAAAAAAATCTAAGCATGCGTGTTGAGACTCAAAGAATCAAAGTCTGAAACCTAAGTGAATGTGTTTTTTTTATTTCATTTGAAGTCTAACAACAGCATTTCAGATCTTACAAGAACACAAAGAGCACCACGATGACAACACTTAACTATGAAATATGGAGGGGCTCTGCGTAGGGAGGGCTTCCTTGTTATTGTCCATCAGTCACAGCTAAGAAACTTTAGCCTCTGTGGGAGAGGAGACTAAAGAGGAGGTCTGTCTCTCAGTTTTCCCAGTCTGGTGTTTCTCTGTCACTATCCTTCTGCTGGCATCTCCGAATTTCTCTCCTTTGAAAGTAAAATTCAGTAGTATATTTCATTTCAGCTCTGGTAGGTTAGTGTTAAGCATTGAGCTGTCTAATCCAACCCGACAGTCAATTTTGGGGTCATTAGCCATCAGAAAGTTAGCGATTAAGCCTTATTATGTCGATTTCCTTTTGATGTAGCGGACCCTGAATTATGGATCTGTTCGCTTTAATTTAACCTCACAATAACCAGGTGGCACTTTGAGAAACCACTGAAAGGCTAGTGCCAAAAAGTGTTACTCCTAAATCTCACACATGAACGGAACTCATTTCCATCTGTCACAACAATTTCGGCTGCCGCGGTGTCAAATTGTGTTTCATCGTCTTTCCATCTCTGTAACGGAATCAAAATCCCCCACACTGACCCAGATCTGCTCTCCATGTGCTGAGATGCTCCTTCGTTGTGATAGACTTGAGCTGGTTTCCACAATAAAACACCAGGCTTCTTGTTTTCACTCTGCTAAATAAAATGCTTCTATCATATCAGGGCCTGCAGCTGAACCCATGTTTGATTTGGGAGTTAAAGGAGCAGAGATAATCACAGGGCCTCTGTCTTACATGACCAAAGCACTTTGTGTTTATGGGCTTGTGATGCAAGCCAGTGCAGCGGGCTAAACTGTTTTTAATTTGACCAACAAGGTTTTAGTTAGGCAGCGGGGGAGAGGGGAGGAAGAGGAGGTAAAAACGGGGCGGCAATGAATCAAACTGAAAAGTATCGCCACAGGAGCCTCGAGGTGCCCAAATGGAGTCGATTACCAGTAAAAACTCACTGTTTCTGAAGTGGCCGGCAGGGGTCCGAGGTGTTAAGGTCGGATCATCAGACAGAGTGTGAAATAAAAGATGATGGTGGTTAAAGACACAGAGGAAAAGGAGGGAGAAATAGATTCCCCTGTGAAGAATCAGTAAAGCTCCAGCTGCTCGGTCCAGAGCAGTTCACGTTTATTTGGGTTTAGGTTTCCTTCATCTATCAATTCCAATTATTGCCTTGTTATGAATGGCTCTCCTTTCTTCTACTTTCTTGTTTGGTTGGCTGGAGGGTCCATGACAGACAACAAAGACATTCACTTTGTAGTTGTTCTTCCATCTGACAATGGCCTCACCATTATTCTGCAATCAGAACAAGACACTTGAGGGCAAAACAAATTTGGCTTTGATTTCAGCCCTGACTTAAACCTCACAACAAGCTTAAATATCACTTTTCATTTGTTCAACATCCCGGTGAGCCCGGAATGACCTAAACCTGAGAACTGTGGCCAAGTCCAAATGTAAAGTGACGTCTCAATATACAACAGACAGATAACAGCAGTAATGTTTAACATTCTTCTAATTCTTCATGTATAGTGTAAGAAATTAATTTGAAATTGGACACTGCTCTGCCGGTAAAGTCCCGTTGAACAAAGCACTTAACCACCAGTGAAGCAGCGTCCAACAGAGAAAGACTGTGCAGCTAAGTGTGAAATAGGACATCGCTGAAAAAAGATTACTCACTCAACTTTTCATGCCTGAGCAAACGTTTTAAAAAGTACATCTGCTCCAATAATTAGATTAAACTCATCCCATCTATCCTGACTGAGAAGATGAGCAGCAATAAGGACGGAGCGGAGAGTCTCAGTAGTTTTTAGAGGATTGCATGTTTAAAAAAACCCATCTGAAGGCTACATTTCGTGCAGAGCTACCAGCAGACATAATCATCTCTGACTGGAGCCTTAAGGCGGACTTCACTCTGCTGCTCCATCACCAGCCACCATCCTCTGCAAACACAGGAGAAGTGGGAGAACCGGATGGCACCAAAATAGCCAAGGGAGGCCAAAGAAAGACATTTGATTGATCATGTAATTGAATCAAATCATTGAGCATTGCTATGAATTATCACGAAACCCATGTAGTCCTACATTTGCATTAAAGGATTAGTTTGAGATAGTTTGGGAAATAGGCTTATTCACTTTCTTGACAAGAGTTAAAGGGATATTTCGGATTTTTTGAAGTGGGGTTGTAGGAGGTACTTATCCATTACCTATAGTAGATGGCGCGCTTCCAGTTTGGAGAGCCAGCCGGAGTACACGGCACGGAAGCTAAGCTATGTACTGCTGTGGACGGGGTCAGTAGTAAAAACGTATTTTAGCCACCTAAAAAAAGGCCCACCTAAAAAAAAAGTATATCAGTTTAAGTGTACGCTATATTTAGAACATTTTCACCGCCTTACCTTGCCGTCAGACAGCCCTTTTCTTTGGCACTACATTTTCTCAACCGTAGAACTTCCGTGTTTCTACGCATAAGCCCGTTCTGTCTCCATCTGCAAAAGTTCTTCTGTATATTCATGAAGGTATCCTCTTGTCTCCACAGTGAACAGCATTTCATCGTCGCTGTCATAATCACTCATTTTTATTTTCTTGTATGTGCTGTCTCTTACCTAAATCACTGACCCAAACAGCTGATCTGCCACGTAATACAGTGCACAGCATGCATACAGTAGGAATGCAGAAGTTCTGAGAAAATGTAGTGCCAAAGGAAAGGGCTGTCTGACTGCAAGGTAAAGCGGTGAAAATGTTTTAAATATAGCGTACACTTAAACTGATATAAGTGTTTTTAGGTGGGCCTTTTTTTAGGTGGCATAGGTAGTACATAGCTTAGCCTTCCATGCCGTGTACTCATGGCTCTCCAAACTGGGAGCGCGCCGACCGGCATCTGCTGACTATTGAGAAGTACCTCACACAACCCCACTTCAAAAAATCCGAAATATGCCTTTAAGATTGATAACACTTCAGTCTCTACATGGTTAATATGATGCTACTGCCAGCAGTCGATTTGTTTAGCTTAGCTTAAAATGTCTCGTTTTTACATAAAGGTTTCCGAAACTT
>NTHP01000046.1:1396434-1421436 GCA_003416845.1 Oplegnathus fasciatus | reverse complement strand
ACTTCCCAAAATGTCACACTATTCCTTTAAAGCAAATATAGTACATTTATGGCTGTCATGATAGTTTGTAGCAATGCTGGATGATTTAGTTCTAATTTTCTGATCTATCAATTCTGTCTTTCTTTGGCTCCCCTGGGCTATTTTGGTTCTCCCACTCCTGTGATTTCAGAGGATGGTCTGTCTGTTAAATATGAAGCTGGAGCCAGCAGCCAGCTAGCTTAGCTTGGCACAAAGCCATGAAACAAACAGCTAGCCATTGGTAGCAAAACGGCCTGCCAGCACCTCTAAATCTCGCCAATTAAAGGTTCTGTATGTAACTTTCAGAAATTGCTTATTAACAATGAAACCAGTGGCCATTAAGTCAACTGCAGACGGCATCGGCCAAAACGTGTTGCCTGTGTCGAGTTGTGATTCTGTGTTGTGGTGTGTGCCGGTTGTTTGTTGACGTTAACTTAGGGGACCACTTACTACAGTAGTATGATCCCAAAATAAATAGATTTTGCTGTGATTTAATTGCAATAAATGGATCAAAAGGATGCCGAAATAACTACATCAAGAAAAGTCTGACTTCACGCTCTGTCAGGTCTACGACAAACAAATAACTTTTAAAATGCTTGTTTTCTGAATGGAGTTCGGATTGATCAGGGCTATGCTAACATTGTAGCTGTTCCATCAACATTCAAAATAAGTTTGTTTATACACAGATATATACATATTGTGTAACTTGTGTAACATTATATCAGTATAAATATGAAGTAGTATCATAGAACTAAGGTTACACACTGCGCTGTAGTTCTATAGAAGTCTATCAGACTATCCTGCATGTTAAAAAGTAACGCCAAGGGGTCCTGACCAAGCGTCCATATGTGACGAGTTGTGCACATCCATTGGATTTTCCCCGAAAAACTGTCCTGAGTTCTTCACATTAAAATCAGTCTACAGGCTGATAGAGGCAACCGAGAAAGTTGCGGAAGGTCTCATTTTTTAGGTTATGTTACAATCCGTCCACACATTAGCAATAAAAAACGTTTATACATGTGAAACCTTACATACAGTCCCTTTAAGATATTATATCTTTGTTTACTCCGTACAAATTTTTTTTTATAAAAATGACACATTCTGAGCAAAGCTAATCAGTGGCTGGCTGTAGCTTCATATTTACACTACAGACATGAGAGTGGTATCAATCTTCTCATTTAACTCTCAGCAACAAAGCAAATATTTTCCAAAATGTCCAACTATTCCTGGAATACTGTGAATTCTGCCCTTTAGGAAAATATTATTCATTGGGAGATTTAGATTGTATACTGTGTGCTTTCAACCAAGTAACATCATGTTCACGCATCACATTTTTCCTCTCTTGTGGTGAAAGGTGATATCATGAAGTAACTCATGAGAAGCTGCATGTGCTATGCATTTATTCAACCTATTTTTTTTTTTTTGCCTTCTATTAATGACTGATATTCTTCTTCTCAGTGGCTGGAAACTGAATATTGGCCACTTAATGTGACAGAGCAGTAAAGTGTGATTTATGTTTCAAAGGTCTAATTGGCAGCATTTCCTCCGTCTCCAGGCTGCACCAGTCAGATTTTTTGACATATCTGAAAACCTTGGGAGATATATACTTGGCCTTAAACGGCGCTGGCTGGTCTCAGATAATTTATCTCTGTCTTGAGCTACCACTGAATAAAGAGCAGACCTGCTTCTGTGGCTAACTGCGTTTCTCTTTGGAAATATCGATTTACGTAGTTCAGCAGAACAATGTCTTGAAGGAAACATTTTTTAACAGAGAAAAAACAATAAAAAGGTTATAGATGCAGGCAGTTTAGGAAGAGCCCATATAACTTTACACCAAACTATATTTTTTCCAGCCATTTGTATCATAAAATCCAAACATATGATGCTATAAAATGTTATGTACTGTAATGTGATACAACAATCATTTCCTCAGACATATTTTTGATAAAGAAGACATTGACTGGACTTGTTTTTAGCTGTGTGGCTCCATGGATGCAATGCTGGTCGCTCTCAAATGTCTCAACAACTGAGATTTGGTGCAGACATTCCTCTGGATGAATTGTAATAACTCTGGTGATCCCTCAACTTTTCATCTAGTGCCACTGTCAACGCTTTAGTTGATGACCAAATACCTGCAAAAATAAAAACAATGCCCAACAGCCTCTGCTGTGCTTTGTGTTTAGCGCTAATTAGCAACACACTAACATGGCAAGCATTATACCTACTTAACATAAGCATGTTAGCATTGTCATTGTAAACATGTTTAAGATGAGAATCAGTCGGTATGTTTCTACCATATTCATTTGATGGTTTTATAGTGATGTTGAATGCTGTTATGATACATTGTGAAGTGTTGTAATGTACAAAGTTTGTAGCAAAATGTTCAAAACTGCTAAATGTGTCTCTGTTCTTTCTCCTCCGTAATGACTTTTTAACATCTCTTTGTGATTGAAGGTTCTCTAATACAGTTGCAGCACTGTAAGTAAAACCCTACATATTAAATAACCACTAACATTGAAATGATTTAAAATTGCCATTGATTCTTTTTCACACTGTTTAACTTTATAGAATTTATTGTTTTAAACACACTGGCTCATAATAAATGACAACTCCCACCTGAGTGACCTCCTGTAAACAGCATCAGTGGTTAATTCATCGTGAGCTGTGACTTTTGCAGCCCTAATCTGAATTATTCACAGTTCTGTCATTGTCATGTTATGCAAACACACAGCACATGTCTGCTTCATAAATCTTCATACAATGTCTGGTGTTGGGAATTATCTTAACGCGGCGAGAAAACAAGCAAAGCCTTTTAGCTGTTGAGGCAATATTGATTTGATTTGCTTCCTAAAAGGGGAAATTTATAGATGCACGGCGTCTTCTCCAGAGAGTGATATTAGTTTCCCTCAGGAGGAAAGGATACTGTCTGAGCAGGCGTGAAGAATTGGCTCCAGATTCAGCAGGAGCGTGGGCCCCTTCGTGAATGTATAACATGTTATTAAAGGAGAGAAAGTTGTTACAGGACTGTTTCTCTTGAAGGTAACCCAAAGCTATCCAGTTCTGTGGTCGCGGGAAGAAAATTTATTTCTCGCAGTACACCGAGCACCAAGACAGCTGACGACACTAAACCCTCGTCTCTCTGCCTTCCTCTCCTTTCTCCCTGCTTTTCTTCTTCACTCACTCTAAGCTGCTACCTCAGCTACTCTCATTTTCACATACCCCACAGTTTCACTTTAGGAACAGTTTGTTCTGGGTGTTCAAGCTGGAGGCTTTTTCACGTTCAATATGCAGCTATATGCAAATCATTGATTAAGCACCAATCTGGACGGGTGATGAGCAGCCATCGCTGTGTTTGCACTACACTTCCCAGAGATCACTGTGTGATGTCAGCAGTAATGTGAGGTCTTTCTCCTTCCATTTTACATTAATGAAGGTGTGCTCACTAATGCTAACTACCCAATGCTGCCTGCAGAAATGTAAAATGCATCCATTCCTGTTACTGTGTGACAAACTGCACTAAACTGGTATGGCTACATTACAGGAAGACAGAGGGATGCCTATCAGTCTTTCTGTGGATGGACATAAACTCAAGGATGTTAATCTTTAGTGGAAAATCTACACTAAAACGCTCTAAGACTTCATCATCCGTGACCTTGGAAAAAGTAGTTGACAAAACAAACTCCCCACAAGGTCCATTTTGTAAGTGTTGTGGAGCTTGCAATCATATCGCCTAGAGTTTGCCCAGAATTGTAGATCTCAACTTTATAATCTGAACTCTTAAGAAAACATGGACATGGAAAAATGGAAATCTACAATCAAAAGCTCCAGAACACCTACAAAATGAACCTTGTGGTGAGATTTTCAGGGATGTTTAACATCAGCAGCTGAGGACAACATTAAAGTGGTGCTTATAACAAATCGATAATATGCAGAGTGACAGGGTCCACTCTGTGAGTACTAATGAGTACTTTTACTTTTGATCATTTTTTCTGATAATACTTAGCTATTACTTTCACTTCAGTAACATTTTGAATGCAGGAATTTTACTTGTAACAGAGTATTTTTACACTATAGTATTGCTACATCTGAATACTTCACCCACTAGTGGTTATGTATCTAATTTTCAAGAATTATATAACTAAACTTTATAAAGTACATAATTCCTGCATCAAAGCATACCTGAATCCTTAGTTTAAGCTTTTAGTTATATATTCTTTTCTTTTTATTTTATTCTATTTTATTGCAAAATGGTGTGCTGGGAAGTTATCTGTACAGACACATCACATGTATGTAAGCACATGCACATTGGCAGTCTTGCAGAGGCTAAGTTTGTCTCACTCACATTTGATAAACCTCCCTTTTTTCCCCATGCGTGGACAGTTTAGTGTCCCGGGCAGACCAACCAATGCATCTGTGGAACAGGATGTTTTTCCCAGCCACAATCTGCACGGCGCGCCGATAACAAAGTTTCACAGGTTCAGTGTAATCTGTGCTTGGGCTGACAGACTGGCTGAGGAGGTATAAGAGACCTGAACTGAGCTGAGAGAGTGTGTGTGTGTGTGTGTGTGTATCTACGAACTGACGCCATGATGCAGACGCTGGCCCTCCTGCTGCTTCAGGTGGCATATAGTGAGTTGCATGGCTTAGCTGGAGAAGTTAAACTGTTTTTACATAATACAGATGTCAGACATTAAAATTAAGCACTAGATTAATTTCAGTTATAGAATCTATTATTATATGTTTGTAGTTTTTGGATGTGGTACACCTGCTGTCAAGCCTGATACCAGTAGGGTGGTGAATGGAAAGGATGCTCGCGCCCACAGCTGGCCTTGGCAGGTACTGTAACCCTAATGTTTTAAATTCACAGTAACTGTTCTCTTATGTAGAATTATATTCTGATTATTCACGTTTTTTTTCTCAGATCTCCCTGCAGGTGAAGCACGGCAGCCGTTACCATCACACTTGTGGAGGGACTCTGATTGGACCTCGCTGGGTGCTGACTGCTGGACACTGCATTTGGTGACTATTAATAAGACAAGATAGCTTCTGTGTGATTCAAAGGAGAATGAGTGAGAACTAGAGACAGAGGTCAAGGGTTAATTGAAGCAAGCACACGGGAACAATGTTGACACGCAATGTGATACAAATGAGATCCAGAGAAGTGCAGAAATATACAGTAAGAGGGGAATAACACAGGGAAATGTAATCTGAAATGATAGAAACTACAGTAAGTGTCTTACAGGCCAGGAGATGTGTACCGTGTGGTCTTGGGAGAACACAGCATGAGCCAGCAGGAGGGCACTGAACAGATCAGAGATGTTCTGCGCATCATTGTCCACCCCTTGTGGGACATTGACCATGTGGCTGACGGGTGAGTTCATTTTGACTTGGGAACAAGCAAAAAAAAGAATTTCTCCATTGCAAATCAATAAATAATCACATTTTTGTATCACCAGTGGCATCCTTAATAAGCATAAATAGTACTGTTTGTTAATTTATATGCATACACTATATAATGTAAGAAATTCAGCAAATTCATATTATCACTTAAGAGCATAAAAACAAACTGAAAAATCAGTGAAAATCTAACTACAGTGATTTTCTCACAGAAATGATCTTGCCCTGCTGAAACTGGATAAGAGCCCCATTATGAACGACAGCACTGGAGTGGCTTGTCTTCCGGAGGCTGGAGAGATCCTCGCCCATGGGACACCATGTTACATCTCCGGCTGGGGCAACCTTTACAGTAATGTCGCTGTATTCTCATCGGTCATCGTGCCTTTGCACTTCACTGCAGGGTGTCATTGGTGTAGGAAATGAATGGGTGATTTAGGATCAGGCGGGTGCAAATGTTGCTTAAAATGTGCGCAATGGTTGACGTTAACAATTGCACAACACTCAGTTACTTTGACATTTTGGGTTCGACTTTTTTGTTATCTTTACGGGAGTTTGATGGACTGACGCCAAGTGCTTGCTCGTGATGGAATATTATAAGTAATATTAAGTAATATTATAAAGAGCGCGGTCTAGACCTGCTCTAAATGAAAAGTGCCTTGAGATGACTTCTGTTGTGAATTGGCGCTATATAAATTACACTGACTTGACTTGACTTGACAGACTGGTCCGGGACCAGACCTGGTTTGTGCCTGTCATGTATTAACGTTAGCATACATTCAGGTCTCAGAGGTAACCACCAGTTTCTCTACAAGACAATTAAACAGGGATGTTTGAAAACCCCAGAACGCATTTTAAAAGTACTCACCACTGTTCTGTTTGTGTTTTCAAAATCCTCAAAGACTTCTCTGTCCATCTGGATGAAAAAATATTCTGTCCGCTCAATGATATGAAATATAAAATAACCCATTTCATAAGTTGCGACTCTGTTACCTATCCACGTAGCCAGCTGGCTGCCATCTTGCTTCTGATTCGGAAACAGAGCCGCAACTTGGGAAACGGGTCAAAAATCTGTTTTATCATTCAGCAGACAAATTTTTTTTTTTCATCCAGACGGACAGAGAAGTTTTTGGGGAACAACAATGAATGTTTCTTTTAAAGAAACTGATGGTTACCTGTATGCTAATGCTTGAGAGACACAAACTGGAGCTACTCCGTGATGATCTATCTTGGCACTGGGGCTTGAGGTGTGAGGAGGCCGTTAGCCTCTACCAAAAGAGGAGAAATGTGACTCGGGGTAATTCCAAAGTTGTCGTATTGTGTGTTCTTAGCTGGCTTGCTAACGTTAGTCACGGGTACGCCTACATTCAGGAGTCAGTTTTGTTTAGAGTTGGAGGGGGTGTGAACAGTGCAGCTGAGGTCGGGACTTCTGGAGAGCTAAGTGCAAGGCTAACGTTAAAGTTCCAGTAAGTAACCCGTATAAAAATAACTTTTTGTCACATTTGCCAAACTATGTCCCGACGGTAGAACATGAGACAGATAATCTGTGAAAAAATCAGGCTCCTCTGGCTCCACCTACTGCTCCTAACCAATGCTCTGCGGGGAGGGGCTTTGGAGGCGAGCTGGAGCGCAGCGGAGAGGGAGGGGGAGGGACCTGGAAGTTGTACTTGTTCAAATTTTCAAGCTAAATCCACTCTCTTCTCAATCCTACCGACTTCAGCTTTAAACTAGCTGCTGATCGTCAGTCAGTCCCTCCAAATTGTAGGGCCGACTGCTTAAATCACAATGTGTCGTTCTCTATTTCTACATGTGTTAAATACAAAAGATAAGTGGTGGAAAGTAACTAAGTACATTTACTCAAGTACTGTACATAAGTACAGTTTTGAGGTACTTGTTCTTGAGCAATTCCATTTTATGTTACTTTATACTTCTACAGTACATTGCAGAGGGAAATATTCACCACTGCAAAAGATGTGACATGTGGGTGTGGATTATTTGGAGTTGTTTGAAGTCACCTTTGAGCTTGGTTGAGTACTTAATGTAATGAGTATTGTAACTAATAATGCTGAATAATTAGTAAGGAAATGTAATTCTTAAATGAGTAATATGTAATGGGTGGTTACAGTTTTCGAGTAACTTGCCCAACACTGCCCTCTGCCTCGTATATATGATGTATTCATGTGTTGTTGAGCAGCTCTCTCCTCTCTGTGTCTCAGCTCATGGCCCTATGCCTGATAAGCTGCAGCAGGCCTTGCTGCCTGTGGTGGAGCACAGCGTGTGCAGCCGCAGCGACTGGTGGGGCATCAACGTCAAGAGCACCATGGTCTGTGCAGGAGGAGACGTCGTATCTGGATGCAATGTGTGTGAGGCAGCAAAAAAAAAGAGCAACTTGTACCTGTCAGAACTGAACTACCTGCCGTGAACGAGGTCAGCTTCTTTATACTGCGCTCCTGTTTCTCTCTCAGGGAGACTCTGGAGGTCCTCTGAACTGTTTGGGTCAGGATGGTAGGTGGTACGTCCAGGGTGTAACCAGCTTCGTTTCATCTCGTGTCTGCAATGAAGTTAAGAAGCCCACCGTCTTCACCCGCACCTCTGCCTTCACAGAGTGGCTCAGTGAGGTAAGTTAATCGATAGACTTGGGCTCTAGTCTCTACTCTAATGTCACTGATAAATAAAACATTTCATGTATCAATAAATCATGTTTTCTCTTCAGGTCATGCTGAAATACTGAGGATCTACTGGACATCAATTGATCAAAATAATGAGGTCCCAAGTCCCAATATTTTCTCTGTTCATTTCACATCAGGGTCAGACACAGAACAATATGTCTGTCATCACTGAAAACATTAGAAAATAAAAAGATAGTTTATTTAGATTAGTTTTCATACATTACTATAAACTTTTGTGTGTCTTTTATCAGTGTGCCTCTGTTGTAAATTGTTATACCTGTGTTTTAATCAGTGTCAACGCCTAATTTGCAGTCACAAGTATGTTAAAACAAACAACCACAATCATTTATTACAAAGCACTGCAGCACAATCTGCATTTTCATGTCTTAAAAACAGATGAGATTAAAGTGTAGAAGGATTCAGCCTCTCTGTAAAAATGCATAGTGCCACTTCATATTTTATGCCCCCCCCTGTTGTGTGATAAGAAGAATGAGGAATGGCTGCCCATCAGCGTGTGCGGAGGACTTATGAACCGGTATTTCCTATCAATCATCACCAAGGTCGGCCAAGTGTCGGCGCCGGTGAACGTACTGTCTGACACGCCCAGGTGGGAGCTGAGCCGGAGAGCAGCATTTCACATCAGATAAACAGCAGCAATAGGTTACCTTGATGCACGACCTCAGCAGGCTGCTGCATCAGATAACAGCAGCGTTTTGAGCCACTTTGGACAAACATACATCCAGCTTGTGACCACAGACTTTCACTATTTTTAGTGTGACAGGATATGATAATACACAAAGTACATACAGTAACACGCTTACTACAAGTGCAAAAGTATTAGCATCAAAATATGCTTAAAGTATCAAAAGTAAAAGTACTTATGCAGACTGGCCCATTTCAGAATAACAAATATTATATTATTGGAGTATAATTATTGATGCATTAATGTGTGCATCACTTTAATGTTGCAAAATCTGAATCTGCAAAGAAACTAAAGTTATCAAATTGATGTAAGTATAAAGTAGCAGAAAATGGAAATACTCAAGTAAAGTACAAGTACCTCAAAATTGCACTTAGTAAGTGTAAGTTGCTTTCTACCACTGGCTTTACATACAAGGAGTAGACAGTGGAATCACAGCTAAACACTTAATCCCCCCATACAAAGTCATTAATTATAAATTAATTAGATTTATCACTTTAACTAAATTTGACACCTGTACTAGACAGAATTCGCAAGTGTGATTCTATCAAACTTTGATATTGTTTGGTGGATTAAGGGACAAAACATCAAGAGAGACAACATGCGTCTGCTACACTGACAGGGAGAAGGACACAGCCGTCACAGCCAGAATGATTTTAAAATGAGAGCTGTTAAAACTGATGTTAAAGTAAAAACAAACATGGCTTTGCTTCATTAACAATGTAGCAGCTCCAAGACATCAATATTTAAATGAGTATTTGAGAGCTTCTCATATTCTATTATTCAAATACTGCTAGCTGTGTGAAACCAAATAAGACTGCACTGATGGGTGAAGTTCTGCTTCAAAACGTGACACGTACACAAACCTTTTGACATTTTCTATCCCCTTCTGCTGGTACATGTGGGAACCTGCTCAGTGCTGACAGCATCACAGCAGCTCCATCCAGTGGACAGAAAAGAAGAAACTCCATTGGTGACCGCTGTGATCTCTAATACAGACATAAGACATATAAACTCTTATATATACCATGTAACTTAAATAAAAAAAGCTGTTCCTTTTTAATTAGTTTTAAACAGGGGCATATTTTTGTCCCTCACATTTTCACTGTTTGAGTTTGATTTACTCACTAAAATCTTTTTGAATAATGTCTTCCCGCTGTCCAGCCATCGCAGTCCAGATGAGTGATGAGGAGCTGTTAGAAATATCTGAATTGCCTTCACTTATTACAGGCTCACAGCAATCAGCTGAATGAGCAGCAGCAAGTGATGCAGGGAGGGCTTGAGGGACTGTTTATTTTTGCACCAGGATTTGCCTCTCAGGCTACAACCAGTGTGCCCTGACTTCTTGCTATAGCGGTTGTTGGGACCGTATGGAGCCTAAAGGGAAGACCTGTAAACTAATTCTGGGCTAAAAAAAAAGGACTACATCTCAAAGAGTCATCTGTAGTTTTACTTACAGTTAATAATCTCCTAAGGAGATGCTGATACAGACAATGAACCAAAGGTAAGGTGGCTATTTGTAGTAAAGATGCAAATACAACATAATCTTATATATATCAGTCTCTATCAAGAAAACTAAACATGATCTTGAGTAGGATTAGTGCATTATCGACACGGGAGAGGTTTAAATAGCATTTCTATTTTTGTTTTATTATTCTACCAATAAGGAAGCACAGTAACCAGTGTCATCAAAATGTGTTATGTGTTATGTATATATATATATATATCTGATATGTACAGATATACATATATATATATACAGATATGTACAGATATACATATATATTTTTATATATATTTACACACATATATTTTTTTACCCCCTAAAAATATTAAAGCTAACAAACTCTTCTGTATATTACCAGAATACTGCTACAGTAGTCATGCTACTGTATTACCGCTTATTTGGTAACTCCTAAAAGCTGGTGAATTGTTAAAATGTTAATGATTATTTCCTCACTGGTTCAGCTGGTTCAGTGTCTCAGGAGGGTCACGAGACCCCGACTGATACTTGGCACCACCTTTGTGCTTCAGTGCACAATAAACTATATATAGCATACGATAGGCTACATCACAGAGTGAGAGGGCATCGCTCCAGGTGAAATTTTCCGTACTCCATCAACTATGATGGACATTTATTTTATACAATATATTCTAACTGCCTTTGATAAGTTGATTTTAAAATAATGCACTACAGCCTCCAGTATCTGAAATGACATCTTGGCCGTGTGGAGGCAGCGGGGTCACCCTCAACACAACAGGAACATTACATTTCAGAAGACACCAACATATTTTGGCAGTATACAGAACCTGGAGAGGCATTTTGTTGCATTCTTTCTGCAAATATTAACCACTCTTTTGTGTAAGGTGGTGCGCGTTCCCATTATTTCAACATAAACAAGAGGGGCTTTCCGTGCTGCTTAAGGTCAAGGTGGATGATGTTATCATTATTGCCACAAGTACATATGATATTTACTTCTAACAGACAAATTAAGTGTTAGCATTTGTTCTTTAGAATACAAGGACCAAACCTGTGGAAAAACTTTCCATCACACCCAAATCCAGTGTCACTTTGGTTGTAACCTTCATACTGTAGCTGCTCAGTCTCACGCCCCTCAGAGACTCAACCAGTTTGGATGGGTTATAAAAGCTGAGTTTTATGGTTTTATGGATTACAGCACAGCCTACTCACAGCGTAGTACTACAGGGTGGCCCGCAGCAGTAACAAGAGGGCAAACTGCTTGACCCTCCGTGGACTGTGCCAGCATGGCAGATAGGTGGCATCAACTTAGTGGCCTTGCGGGCAATCATTGACTCCGATACCATAACAGTTCTCATAAGGAAAACAAAACATTTAAGATGAATTTTAAGAGGCAGAGGAGAATACCGTATACTGCTTCGTGCAGGGAGGAGTGGTATTAAGATTATGAAGAAGGTCTTGCATATAGGTCAAATAAGAAAAATGTGTCACATGTTTTCTAAAGAAAGAAAAGAAAAGGTCACTCCAGGCTTTCCAAAAGAAAAAAAAGCAACTACATAATTATGGGCATAACTACAAAGTATTTTGATTAGCGTGTGGGTGGAGGGACAATGAAAGCAGCATTCCAAAGGTTAAAGGTAAACCTCAGCTGATCTTTCCGTCATATGTGGGTCTCCTGAAGTCACATGAGGAAAAACCACTGCATCAAACCTAATGGGTTAGTCAATAAATAACTAGGTAAAGCCACTTCAAGATGCTTCTTGGTAATTCGCTGTGCGCCACTCTGTGAGCCTTCAGTCGAGCTGGTCTCATGCACAGATCGTGTCAGAACAAGAACAAGAAACACTGTTGGAACCAATCACGTACCTATTATACATAATATTACTGCTCATAACTGCACAGAAGCTAAGACTCTTCGCACGGGCACCAATAGTCAATAATCAGTAACTCACAATAAAGAGATACAGTATTTAATCAGTCAATTACGTGCTCCATTTTATTACGGTACTTATACACACAGTTTGTTCAGGCACTTTTAAATGTGGAGCTCCTTTTCTCTGAGCATAGTTGTTGCTCCAAAAGTGAATTTAAATTGTTTGAAAATGTTAAAAAAAAATTTTTTTTTTCGGTTGTCAGGATGTGCAAAAATAGAAAAGAAAAACATCCAAATCATAAAAATGATAAGTTAAATTTTTTAATTAATTTACATTCAAATCCAGATTCAGATTCCTGCAGGTTTTTCATGCAGAAATGTTTCACATACATGCAGCTTTCAATTTGTTCTGGTGTTGTAATTAATAAAGTAAAATTTCTTTCAAAATGTGTGCCATTTTTGTGAATGTTTTACTTGAGGTTTGTTACTTTTAAGGTTCTCATATGATCATGCAATGTATCTTGTTGATGGGACCATTTATTACATGAATCTGCCCCTGGGTTGTTTTATTGTGTTGTGTTTGATGTGTGTAATTTAGTTTTTTGCCATTTGCTTTTCTGAACACTGTGTACCTGGTCGTGCCATAGAGCTGCCATATTATTGGTTGTGTAGTCATCACGTTGTACAGTGTAATGATTGTTGGCTACAACCTGTTGTTCTGATGCCAGACACGGGATCAGTTTAGAATATAAAGGTTATTTGTCTTTAAGGCAAATTAAATTAAAACAAAGAAGTTTTATTATTTTTTTAGTAATTTTATTTATGGTGGAGATTACTAAGGAATGAACTGGTATGTTTTTTACTTGTAAACTGGTGTCTTAAAGTGATAAAAGGGGTAGAAGAAGAGTATGACAGGCTTTTCAGACATGCAGCTAAGGGCCTTTTAGAACATCTCGAGGGATCAAAATCTAGGGAGCGTATCACACATAAAACTAACTGTGGTGACCAAAGTAGATTAAATACTTCATGTGGGACTCTTAAGGTTGCCTTTGTAGCTCATTTTCATAGACTGAACAACCAGTAGTACAAGTATTCTATATCAAACATGTATTACCCTCTTCCCATCAATCATCAAACATTTAAAATTGTAAAATTGTCTGATATCCATTTAAACAAAGTTAAGATCGGCTTTGAGTTTTTAAAGTTCATCCCCCCCCCCATGTACTCAGTGAACTTCTTTTACAAGTGCCGCATTAAATCTGCAGTGATTATTTTATGGCAGTTTGGGAGTAACTCAAACATCATTCTAGTTAATAATTTACTCCTATTCACACCATTTATTTTAGATGTAATATGCTCTGTTGTTACAGTCATATCTCAGCCATATCTCGCTATAAACTCAGACTAATAAGCAATAAATGTGTGCACATACAAGCGTGTGCATGCGTTATCTGAGGAGCTGTAAATGTGTGAGTGGGAGAGAGAGAGAATGAGAGTGTGTGTGTACACATGCATGCCCGGGCTTGTGTGAAGTTAGTGTATATGGGTAATGAATACTGCTCGAGCTTTACATTATGCTAGTTATTTTAAATTGTGTTTATATTACAGTTGCGCTTGTGAATGCTGACATATCGGATGAAATTACAAGAAAATGCACTACATGGACCTGCTATTGCTCCAGTGTGATACATAACCAATGAGTGCATAAATATTCTTTAAAAAGTTGTAGAATTCCATTTTCCATTTAACAACACAGGATACTACGGTCTTCGTGTGGACATTATGAGTAGTTCAACCAAAGAGTGGTTTTCCTTCCTGTATAGTTAATTTAAAGGGCTTCAGAGTCCTGAAGAGATTAAACTATCCTGTTTTTCACAAGAAAATAGACAGAAAATACAGCAAAAATTTATTTTGTGTAAGTATCTGGTGAATGTGTTGTAACCCAAAAGGTTTTCTTGCCACCCCTACCACTGCCACATCTTTGTCCTTATTTAAATCTCTTTTAAAAATGCACTTTTTAAAAATGCACTTTTTAAAAATGCGCTTTTACTTAATGAATTCTTTGCTGTGTATTTCTAATACTTTATTTTATTTTATTTTAATGCTTTTATTTTATTGGATTCTGTTTTTATTTTGCTGCTGTGAAGCACTTTGTAATTATGTTTTGAAAGGTGCTATACAAATAAAATGTATTATTATTATAATTATTGTTATTAATATTATTATTATTATTACCACTGAGATGAATTCAGAAGAAATGCAGCTTAGTGTTGCATCTACAACCACTAGGAGGCAGCTTCCTTGATTCCATGATCGTATTATGCACCAGTTCACTACCTGAGGCTTAGACTAAAGCCTTTATAGACAGGTGCTAACCCACAATATGGTTTTATACATATAGGAAAGTTTTATATTTTAGNGAGTGTGTGTGTGTGTGTGTGTGTGTGTGTGTGTGTGTGTGCGCGCGCGGGCTCGGTGCGGCGCTATAAAAGCAGCGCTCAGCCTCGAAGTGAGCAACAGGTAGCCCAGGTGAAGCCTCCTACTCTCAGCTCCGAGCGCTCCGCTGCAGGTGTGTATATCACCATCACTCTATCGTCTGTCGTCCGATAGAAGAGAGGCCACAAGGGCACGCATCCACATGAGAAGTTACTGTAAGCGAGGGAACTTGTCAAATTGATTTTAAGGATCCAGGGAGCGCGGGGGAATGTGTGTGTGAGATGATACTTAGAGATGCAGTTTGTCGGGTAGATTATCTTGGAGAGCCGTGACAGTAATGACATAAGTTTCTTTTTTGTCTTTTTTTTAAGACGTGTTATTTTTTATTTTTTTTATCACTCTGGAGATTTTGTTCCACTTGATCAAACATAAAGGTGGTCAAGTTGAGGTTAAGATAAAGGTGGTTAAGTTCTTTATGTTATAATGACTATTATACATATTGTTCATAGACTAAAGTCATTGTGTTGAAAAAGGGTCCAGGTGTACATACTTTCAGCTTCATTTCCACTTTTGCTCCTTTAGTAAACCTGCTCCTTCCAACTTTGTAAATATGATACTTACATGAATATAATTTAATTATCTGAATTGTTTTATTTATTCATTATAACTTTTCGTTCCCCAGATAGTCATGGCTCCAAGACCAGAAGTGGGGACTGATTCCTCCCCCACTCTTGGTATGTCCTTTTTCTCTTGGATACTTTAAACCTCCTCAGACTGTGTTGTTGCCACTTTTTCTAACCTTCCCTCCCGCCTGCCCTCCATTACAGTAGATGACAACACTCCGGTTAAAGATGCGCCCATCCCGCCGGCTTACTCCACCGTGGACCTGGTGAATAAGGATCCGGACGCAGAAGATCCCTGGGATCTCCCAGAGCTCAAAGACACTGGGGTCAAGTGGTCAGGTGAGACAGCTCACCATTCTCCCTGCACTGCACGGTGTGGATACCTTCACAAAACCTGACTCTGATTCAGAACTATGTTTTTCTCTAGAGCTGGATACAAAGGGGAAGGTTATGAGAGTGCTGACTGCGATCGTGAAGACAGTTCTGCTGCTTGGACTTCTCTACCTGTTTATCTGCTCGCTGGATGTTCTCAGCTCTGCTTTCCAGCTAGTCGGAGGTAAAAATCACCACCCGTCCCTCCACATTTAGTTTATTGACTTGATAATGCCAGGGCTTATGTAATGTGTGTGGAGTGCTGTGTTATTGACCTGAGGGTGTTTGTGTGTGCAGGCAAAGCTGCTGGTGACATCTTCCAGGACAATGTTGTGTTGTCCAACCCTGTGGCTGGGCTGGTGATCGGGGTGTTAGTCACAGTGCTGGTGCAGAGCTCCAGCACCTCCTCCTCTATTGTGGTCAGCATGGTGTCCTCTGGATGTGAGTAGACACACACGCACGCCGGCACATGGAGGATGCATGCATAAACTTGCATTCATCAACTTGTCTACATATCAATATAATGCTACTCATATTCTTCAGTGCTGGATGTCCAGTCTGCAGTGCCGATCATCATGGGCGCCAACATTGGAACATCTGTCACCAACACTATTGTGGCTATGATGCAGGCAGGAGACCGAAATGAGTTCCGCAGGTAAATCAGAGCATGTAATGATAAACATCTAATAATAGGTTAATAAATGGTTAATAATAACTTTAGAAACAGTGTCTGGTACGTGTTCAAGAGTGTGTTCCTTCGTTTCCAGGGCGTTTGCTGGCGCTACGGTCCACGACTTCTTTAACTGGCTGTCCGTGCTGATTCTTCTGCCCCTGGAAGTAGCCACAGGTGTTCTGTACAAACTCACCTTAGTCGTGATCACTTCCTTCAACATCCAGACTGGAGAGAACGCCCCCGACCTGCTCAACATCATCACAGACCCTCTCACCGACTCCATCGTCCAGGTAGAGTCGGTGACATTCGGAACATCAAGAAATATGCAACATTAACATGAAGAAGTTGTTTTTTTTTTAAATGTGTTTAAATTTGTGTTCTTTTAGCTGGACAAATCTGTTATCACCGGCATTGCCACTGGTGACCCAGCAGCCAGAAACAAGAGTCTGATCAAAGTATGGTGCAAAAAAGAGACCAACACGGTGAGAAATCAACAAGAGCTCCATCACATGCATAAATTATTAGTTTGCCACACGCTGAACATAACACAGTAACAGTAAAAACATATGATAAAGCTGTGGTTAGCTCTGCTTTTTCCCGTTAATGACTGATATTGTCCTACTTGTATTGTGACCACAGTGATTCTGTTGTTAGATCATACTTTGAGGGTGTGTTATTTTATAAAAGGTGGAATGTTACGTATGATAATTAAAAGATGATCACAGCTGCATTGACTTCTTACTTATTGCGCTTGCATTTAAAGCTGTTTTTGCCTCAAATCTTCTCACTCAGACTTTCTGGAATGTAACAGTGGAGAACTGCACCGCTGGGGCCGTCTGCTGGGAGGAAGGAAACCAGACCTGGACCCAGATGAACTCGTCTTGGACCGATTACCAGCAGAAATGTAAGCATGGCCCCATCAGTGAATAAACTACGACCGCCCCCTCCCCAAAAAAAAAGAAAATTTACAAAGCAATTAGGATTACCTGATCCACTGGAGCTCAGTGGAATATGAGACACAACAACCTCCTTCATCCAGACCCTCTGATGTCCAGACAATGGCTACTTTGAGTCTTTATAGTGACTCGGCTAATACCCTCCCATGACCTACCTGCTCAATAGTTCTATTCATGCTGTTTCGCTGAAGCACCTGAGTGCCACATGATCATAAAATGGATCACTTCTTCAAAGCATTCTGCCCCCAATTAGAGTAAATCCTTTTGTGCATGGTTTTAAAAAACACAACAAAAAAACATTAATTTTTCAATTTGATAAGATTAGAAATTGTTCTTGAGTAATATACCGCCCTCACTTTGTTTTAAAAATTACAGGGAAAGATATTTTTTCCACAAAATGCTGTTTTATCAGCTCCATTTATCAAGGACGGTTTGCTCCACAGTGAGTCATGCACATGGGGCTATTTTTAGCCGTCACATAACGCCAGCCGAGAGTGGACACTTTAATGCCAATCATCTCTCTGACCGTCCATTGCAGGCAGACACCTCTTCGTCAATGTTAATTTGCCAGACCTGGCAGTGGGCCTCATCCTCCTGGCTCTGTCTTTGCTCGTCCTCTGCACCTGCCTCATCCTCATCGTCAAGCTGCTCAACTCCATGCTGAAGGGGCAGGTGGCTGTGGTCATCAAGAAGGTGCTCAACACAGGTAAGAAAAACAAAACCTGTCGACATGCTCCCTGCAGCCTGTTTGATAGTCAGCACATCTGCCTTGATGGTGATGCTTGATGAGCAACACAGGTACAGCCTCCCTGTTGCTTCTGGCTCGCCTCCAGGTCCACCAGTCCTGTTGTGCGAAGGAGAAAGCTCAGGCACAAATGCTGCTTTGATAAAACCGCTCGTTTTGCTCTGGTCATGAGGTTGTAATGTGTGCAGTCACACTGCGCTCACTTCGTCGGGTTTATTGCTCACCCCCAGTCTTTCTGTTTGACTACAGACTTCCCCTTCCCCTTCACTTGGGTTACTGGCTACATTGCAATTTTGGTGGGAGCAGGGATGACCTTCATTGTTCAGAGTAGCTCCGTCTTCACCTCAGCTATAACTCCTCTTGTTGGTAAGTCGTCATTTACGTAATGATTTGGGTGTATTTTTAAAAAATATATTTCTTTTTTTCATTTGCACCATGATTTACATCTTGTGAATCTTCTTCCACCAGGTATTGGTGTCATTAGCCTCGAGAGAGCCTATCCTCTTACACTGGGGTCAAATATTGGTACAACGACCACTGCCATACTTGCTGCTATGGCCAGCCCTGGAGAAACACTGCCCAACTCCCTGCAGGTAAGACGCAATGAAGAGCTTCCCTTGCGTTCCTGTTTTTAGCGATGCTAGCAGCTTCGCTCCGTGGATGGAAATGTTGGTCTTTTGGCTGGTCCACTACTTTGGTCCAAACTGAAATATCTTGACAACTATTGGATTTCAGTGAAATTTAAAAAAAAAAAAAAGTCATGGTCCCCGGAGGATGAATCCTACAGATTTTGGTGATCTCCTGACTTTTCCTCTAGCGCCACAATGAGGTTCACATTTTTGTTTTTTAGTGAAATATTTCAACTATTTGATGGATTGTCATGGAATTCAGTACAGATATTCAAGCTCCCCTTGTGGGGCACGTTTATCCAAATATTCAAATATTCAACAGGTTGGTGCCAGACAGGAGAATAATCATAATAATAACTAACAAATATACTGTATATATACAAAGTGAATTGAAAAAATACCTCGGATAGCTTGTTATTCTATCTACAAAATTATACAACAGAATGTTGTATCATCCAGCGCCATCAGGTCAATACTTTGGTTTATGACCAAATACCTGCAAAAATAATGTCTCTCCCATCAGCCTCAGCTGTGCTTCGTGTTGACTGCTAATTAGCAAATGTTAGCATGCTAACACACTGAACTACTATGATGAATATGGTAAACATTATGCCTGCTAAACTTTAACATGCTAGTGTTATCATTGTGACCATGTTAGCATGCTAATGTTAGCTTTTAGCTCAAAGCACCACCGTGCCTAAGTACAGTCTCACAGAGCTGCTAGCATGGCTGCAGACTCTGAGCCTTGTTGATTGATATTTTCTGTGAGATCTAACCGTGACAGCCTTGTTTGAATGTCATCTGTGGTTTTTTTTTTCTAGATTGCACTTTGCCATTTCTTCTTCAACATCATGGGTATCTTACTGTGGTACCCAGTCCCCTTCACACGGGTGCCCATCAGGTTGGCCAGAGGGCTGGGGAACCATACGGCCAAATACCGCTGGTTTGCCGCCCTCTACCTCATCCTGTGCTTCTTGGTGTTCCCTCTGAGCGTATTTGGCCTGTCTCTGGCTGGCTGGCAAGTCCTGGTCGGCGTCGGCACGCCCATCATTGTGTTAGTTGTCTTTGTGATCACTGTCAATGTGATGCAGTCTCACTGCCCCCACCAACTGCCCAAGGTCCTCCGCAGCTGGGACTTTTTGCCCCGACCCCTGCACTCCATGGCGCCCTGGGATGCCGTGGTGACCTCTGTCTTTGGCCACTGTGGCAGACGCTGCTGCCCCTGCTGCTGCAAATGCTGCAGGTGTGCCAAAAAAGACGATGAAGAGGATGAAACGATCAGGAGGAGCAGCAAGAAGAGTCTGGAGATGTACGACAATCCAGCCCTGTCAAGAGATGAGGACACAAAGTGGGCTGGTAAAGCAACACATCTTTAATATTACTACGTTAAATTTGTATCTCTAAGCGATACTCAATGCAATAATATATTTGGAACACACTTGTAATTGTTCATCACTTCTCAGGTTGTGGTTTGTTGATGATTCCCCTTTGTTGGATGATATACTAAGCACTGTAGTAAACACAGTCTTATCACCATCATGCTGGAGAATATGAACAGAAGTGTTGGACATATTATTATAAACCTGCTGTTTCTGGGCATGACATTTATTTTATGATGTTTTCAATTTATTGTCCAGACTCACTATCTGCTATGACTTAACTATGGGTGGTTCCGAATTTATTTTTATATTTTTATGATATGTGTAAGAGGCTTTTGGTTTTATTTTCAGCTCTGAACATTTAAATTTCAAATGTTTAATGTAGCATTTAATATATAATATATAATATTGTTATCCTTCAGTATTTAAGACTCTATAATATTTGTAAATAAAAACAATTACTATTTTTAAAGTGCAGTGTTGTCTCTTCTTTTAATCCAGTTCCATCACTTTTACGTAGATAACACAGGCTTGGTATGTACGGCCAGATGTTATTTATAGTAACTGATATGTCATTTTAACCAATTCAATATCGCATTTTATATTCAGCTCAGACATTGCTGTTCATGCATATGTTTCGCATGATAGATCAGACGATTCACTGGTTGCTTGTGCTACAAGAAAACGGCTTCCTGTAGCAAATAGATTCTCGCTTTCATATCTGATTTGCCCTTATCAGTAATTTTGTGACTTCAGAGTGAAGCACAGGACAAAGTGTATCTTCTGTATATTTAGAGCAAGATTATCCAGGTAGCTCTTGATTCCATTTGTTAAGCAATTTATAAAGTTTTCTTAAATTTGTGTGAAGAAAATGTTTGAATAAATGTCTCCAAGTGGAAATGAATGACTAGTCCATCTATTATGAAATACTGTGTGCAGTTTGGAGTTGGGGTTGAGGGTCAGAAGGACACAAGTTCCAGCCTTAATGCGGCCAGTAATGGCCCTGCATATACTGTAGTTGTCTGACCTTGTGTGTCCAATCAAAGTACCTGCTCCTCCCACACCACCACCCACGCTGCTGTACCAGGGCCCTTCCTGTATTTATGACGTCCAGGAGCACCAGTGGACTTCACGTACAGGACGCTCGGATCAAAGGGACACTTGGACTTTAACTTTTATTGTTTTATTTATTACCCGACCACTAATAACAGTCACTAGCTGTCATTTATAAGTGCAGTGGACAATGGTGATACAGTTGTATAAATTATTTCAGGACAACATTCAGCTGTATACTGTAGGTTTTTCATTGTTCCATGCCCAATGAGCTACTTATTCTGTAATAATTAAGAATTCAACACATTTATAATATCTTAATATTCACCCATTTGCAAGCTTTGATGAGCAGTTTGTGTTTTTATCACATAGCAATTAAACAGCGTGATAATTCAGTGAGTGCAATTACTAACATAAAACAACATAAAACAAGTTGCCAAAGTAGAATCTGCCAAGTCCTGATGTTTCATCTATTTGAGTATACAACAAAGTGCTACACTGCTCTATGAGCAATATTTGAAGACTTACTGAAAACCAACTAATGAACAGTCAGTTACAATCCTTGTCGCGTACCATGCACTGTTGCTGGAATGAAAATAGTTTGTCTGTTATCGGAGTGTTAGATTCTGGAGTTCATGCGAAGTGTAACCCAGTTTTATCTTCAGTTCTCCTGAATTTTGCCATAATTGTACCTCGACCACAGGCACGTTCAGGTAGTTGCACAACTCAAAAGGCAAAAAAGGAGAACAGTAGAGCACTGGAAGGATATATCTGAACGCTGTGATAAAATACAATACTGTATAAGACAGTAAATATAAATATTGAGCCATGCCATAGAGCAAATACTGTAATCCTTGGTTTAAGAGCTATGACATCTGTTTAATTTTAGTTATTCATTATTAATATGAAACAAAGCACGCCTCCACTTTCACCATCCATCATAATCTTTCATCCACAAAAGCTGTCAGCATTTTGCAACAAAATGCCTCAGGATTGTTCACAAAGATATCAGTAGTGTAAGTACAGCTGACTGGGCTTTGGCTTCCACTGGCGGACCACGGATAAATTGTTCCGGAGAAATTTTAACAGTTTTCCCTGATATGCAATCTGAGCAGCCTTTTCTACACACACGTTGGGAATGCAATGAAAAGTGATACAGATGAAAGAATCTGTATGGGGAGTATGGGAGCTCGCATGACTTTTAAATTTTATTCTAACATTAAGGAGCAGAATTATACGTGAAGATTATTTTACTCCGCTGCAAAGTCCATTATCTGGTAATAACATGAATTATTTTCACCAGTGCAAGTGTGCAAATATGACTGTGGATTTGGTCATGGTTAAATTAGAAAATAATAAAATGTCACTCCTGGTATAAAAAAAAAAACTAGCATTCAAAATGTAAGCCCAATTATGATCTGGAAAAACAATAAATATTCAGTGGTTTACAACATCTCTCAGAGCCTGCAAGCAATCTGCTCCTACACTCAACATGCAATAAACTGAATTACCAACATTCAAGGTCTCATCAGTCCTTATGCTATTATTTAAACTCATTTAAACATGGCAACTCAAGGGATCGACCAAGGACAGTAAAACTTTCTATCTCTAACAGGACCATTTTAGATCGCAATAATCTTACTGTAAACTAAAGCATTGGAACAGCTCAACTTCAGGTGATGTGCTGTCTTTTGTGCCTTATCTAAAACATTTTGACTGACATGATACGGGGGAATTTAAAACTTATCAGATTCCACAAAGGTCAACTCGCACTCGTTTCATGTTTGTTCCAAGAAGCAATTGAGAAGATAAGAATATATTGTTGGTGATCTACTTCAGTAGATCTGAGATTGGAGTTTGCATGCTGAACAAATTATATTTATCTTCACAACAATGAGTGCACCTTTAAATGGATTTTATTTCAAAATGTAATAAGTGAATTTAAACCTGCATTAGCTGATTATTTGTTCATCTGGGTGAGGAAACAAGGTGTAAACACAACACTGACATATTATCACCTTTTAAGTTGGTGAACTTTACAGCAAACAGTTGCTTATTTACACATCCAGCAGTTATGGAGCAACATTAGCATTCATTCATTTGGAGTTGTGTTTCTGTCCAGCTGACGAATGTAAATCCAATATTCACTCTCTTTCAGCTCTGTTTGTGGTCTCCACCATCTCCTGAGGGAAATATCTGGCTCTTTAGCTGCTAAATGCTTCACTATGCTCACCATGTGAGAATGAATCAAAATAATGAAAAGATTTAGGGCCATAAAACCCAAACAATCTGCTGAAAGACGCTCAAACAATCCACGGAGCGTCGTAGAGCTTCATAGAGTTTTGAACTATAGGTGATAAGGTGGTATCTGTGAGTTTGTCACTACGGGTGATCCACGTTACACATGGTTATCTGAGCTATTCTTAATATAAATATATTGATGAGAGCAGCTTTAACTTTTCAGCAGTATGACTATGCATTGTAGCTTAGTCCTCTAATTTGTAGCAGCTCTGTGTCGTTCTGCACCTTAGCAATTACTCTGTGTTTTTAAACAGGCTATTCTGTTTTACAACTACCAATTATTAACAGCGCTACCCAATGCATACTGATGAACAATAAAGCAGATATATGACCATATATTAAATGCCCTGTACACCCACTCAGGTGTTTCCACTTATTCTGTCTGATTAGACCTCTGCTTGGGTTGTAGTTGGGTAGAGATTAGATGAGGCCACCAAGCTTCATAATCCAATAAGAGTAATAATAATAATAATAATAATAATCATAATAATAATAAACATTTTATTTATATAGCACCTTTCAAAACAAAGTTACAAAGTGCTTTACAAGACAATAAAAATGGTAGATAAGCAATGATAAAATCAAGTACATTTACAGTTTAAAAGTTATACAACATTGAGCAAGAGGAGCTACATATGAGAAAAGGTCAAATAAATAAGATAAAACAATATAAAATAATTAAAACCATCAGTAATCAATGACAGAAGAGTTAAGAGAATGCCTTGGTAAAAAAAAAAAGGTTTTAAGTAGTGACTTAACAGATGAAAGTCAATTCAGATCACAAACCCTGTGAAAGCACACTTACAAAAATATGTTTTTAAGAGGGATTTAAAGGAGGATAAGGAGCTTGGCAGTCTAATTTCCTCAGGGAGGTTATTCCAGTGAGTGGGGGCGCTAACAGAAAAGGCCCGGTCACGCTTGGTTCTCTGCCTAGAATGAGGAATGTCTAGCTGAGCCTCAGGTTGCGACCAGGCACGTATGGTGTCAGAAGATCTGAGATGTACGTAGGTGCAAGTCCAGAGCGGGCCCTAAAAGTTATCAGTAATATCTTAAAATCAATTCTAAAGTTCACCGGGAGCCAATGAAGAGAAGCTAAAATAGGAGTGATGTGCTCACTTTTTTTGGTTTTGGTGAGGAGTCTGGCAGCTGCATTTTGGATAAGCTGTAATTTGTGTGAACTCTGTTGACTCAGTATGTAGGGAGAGTCACAATAGTCCAAAGGAGAGAAAATAAAAGCATGTATGACAGTCTACTGGATAAAATAGAACTGATCCTGGAGAGTCTCCTGAGCTGCAGAAAGCAAGACTGGACAACTGTGTTAACATGCTTGTTCAAGCTGAGGTTATTATCTAAGATGACACCAAGATTTTCACAGTTTTGGGCTAAATTTTGGGACATAGAGCCCAGATGATTTGAGGTACAAGCATTGACTGTGCCAGGCCCAATAATAATTACCTCAGTCTTATCAATATTTAGCTGTAGGAAGAGCCATCCAGTATTTGAGGTCAAGGATGCAGTAGCAGGCTGGTATGTAATTACTCGCTGTTGATGGGTGAAGGTCCACAGTGACCAACCGACAACTGAGGACACACAGCGCCTGTGGTTGGACACAATCAGATCTTCATTCTCAAGGCTCTCGCAGCTGGAACGTCTGTGTGCAAACTTCAGCAGTGGCTCTGTGGTGTTTTTAGGCCTTTTCCA
>NTHP01000046.1:1379125-1392963 GCA_003416845.1 Oplegnathus fasciatus | reverse complement strand
GTGTAGGAATTTCAGTGGAATGTCAATGGGGTGCTGGATTTAACTGCAAGTTACAGCAGCCATTTGAAAAGAAGTGAAATTAAATTAGATGGTTACAGTATCATCAAACTCTTTGATTAACAATTACTGAAAATGAATAGTGCTGACATGACTGTGTGCGTTTTCGTGACATTTGTGCACATGCCATGGCCATGTGAGGCCAGTTGGTTTGAACACATATAATATCTACAAATCAAATATTAGTTTTTTTTTTCCATAACAAGAATGTCTCCTATATCCCTCCACGTTAATCAAATACTCCAGAGGGTTCAGTGAGAGTTGAATTAGAACTAGAAAAGAAGGACAAGTGTGAAAGCTGTAAATCAGTTGACGGATTCTGTCAGCGTGTACTAATCCTGGTCAAAGTATCTGTCAGCACAGGAACTGAAGTACAGTATACTGCAACAATTCAGGGTCACATTAATCAACGTGTTATCAACTCATTAAACAATCAAATGGAAAAAAAAGACTGTCCGCCACATCATTTAAAACCACTTGAATAATTTCTACCTACTTCAGTACTACTACTTGGAAATAGTTATATTGTATGCAACTTTAATCAATGGAAAAAAATGTTTATCAGGAGAATTTTTGAAAAGTTATGACACATGTCATGTGACAGGATTCAAATATTAGACTTTCCACACAGATTTTGGCGTTGATGCAGGTCTGGGATTTCACAATTAAGGATTACCTTCATTTTAAGCCATAACTACAGTATCAAACTGTGACTTTCCTCAAAATCCTAAAGGAATGTTTGTATGGTCAGTAAATGAATTTAGCAGTGAAATTATAACAATAATGTCAATGAGTAACTGTGATATGTGCGAGAGAAGACATCAGCGTCCAGCATGGATCTTGGCCATGCCTAACTTACTTTGCCTTAAAGGAATAGTTTGACATTTCGGGAAATAAACTTATTTGCTGTCTTGCCAAGAATTAGGTGAGAAGATTGATACCTCTCTCATGTCTGTACGGTGAATATAAAGCAACCACAAGCAGCTGGTTAGCTTAGCTTAGCACAAAGACTGGAAACAGGGGGAAACAGCTAGCCTGGCTCGGTCCAAAGGCAACAAAATGCACCTAACAGCACCTCTAAAGCTCACAAATTAACACGTCATATCTTGGGGGTTTTTATACAAAAAACAAAACCGAGGTGTAAAAACGACACGCATGCCAGGCTAGCACTTGTGTCCAGTCTTTATGCTAACCAGCTGCCGGCAGTAGTTTTGTATTTAGCGTACAAACATGACAGTGGTATTTATCTTCTCATCTAACTCTTGGCAAGGAAGCAAATAAGTATTTCCCAAAATGTCAAACTATTCCTTTACTTTAAAACAATGTTTTCCTACATTGGTATTTTCTGTTGACATACATGAAACATTTTGGTGGTGGAAATTAATTTTTACCTTATTTTGGTTAACAGCATGGATACTCGTCAAAGAGATGGGGCATCAGCCTTAACATAGAACATAACTGACTTAAAATAAGATTATGGTATCTAAAAACATTTCCTTTTCACAGTTGAGATTTGGTGTTAAGCAATTACCTATGGCAATACCAATAAAAATACTACCACATAAAAAAGCAGAAAACAGTATACAGTGTTTTTGTTTTGGTGACCTATCCCTTTAAAGACAGAGACAAACACAGACGCCATAGTAAACAGAGATAGAAGAAGGAAGAGGGAGATCATTATTCTATCCCCAAATTATATACAGGCTTCACTCTAAACTGAAGGAGCTCCACATGGCGCTGTTTACACTGTGAAACTCCTTATTTAACTAATGACAGCTCCATGAATACCAGGCAACAACACTGACTGCTATAAACTGCACATCATCACAAGTCACCCAGAGCTGTAAATAACTGTTAAGAACTGAGTAACGCTACCTATCCTTCGTATTTGTTGGCAGTCATAGAAACAAAATCCCTCAAAAGATATTGCCCATTATGTTATCTTTATGGACACAGAAACAACAGCAACACAGAGAAACATCACTTTTTGACTAATGCCCCAGCATGGGCTTTAAAGATGTGTTTGAGGTGTCTTCCATTGCCATAGTAACTTATCCTTTCAAACCAAACTTTTCTTGTTGTTGTCTCCCGTAGCGATGGCTAAAACTGATATTGTCTTATCTTATGTATCGACCAGGAGCACCTGCCCAGCCAGAGACTGAATCAATAACTTCTAAAATTCCATTGCTCTGGCCTTGGACAAAATGTTTAATGCCCCTGCATGCTGCCGTTGCATGTCCAGTCTCCTGTGAGACACTTATCATCCACATGTCACTGATAGGGCCCGGAACAAGGCTTAATAGCTGACCTATTAGAACACAGCTTCCTGTACAACATCTCCTCATACATCCATCACTGAGGCTGAGCCTTTATGCTTTTAAATGCGCAGTCATCAGAGTGTTTGTCAGTTTTAACAGTGTTGTGCTACGGCTGAAATCGCCTATTTCCACAAGATAAATAATTGAATTATCAAAAAAAATTATAAGAGACAGAGAAAATGCCTTAAATACTCGTTAGAAGTGTTGAAATATGTTTTACTGGACTTAGATGTTGCATAACAGAAGTTTTATTCTCCCTCCTTGGCACCACATCCCCAAGACAATATAAACTGTAGGTTAATTAAATGAACTGCATGATAAGTATTATATTATATAATATTTTCCACAAACAAAACAATGGAGAAATGGTTACTGAGGAAACACTATCAACATCGATAAAGCAGCACACTCACATTCTGATCAGCACTTCTCTCCTTCCTGTCTCACAACGTAAAATGACTCACATGCCTCTGAAACACAAATGTGTCACATGAGTAAGTGCTGTAGCTCATCCTCTAAATGTATGCTCTTACAATATGTAGTGTCTGGGGCTTTTGCTGTGGCTATTGGGTCACTGTGCTGGGTATTTTTTGTTCTAAGAGATGATAGAGGAGTGTGGTCCAGAAAGCACACAGGCACATGCCTGACAGAGTCACAGCAAAATCGCCAGTCTGCCGGAGACACTGCTCGCCATTCAGGATGTTAAGCCATAGATTCCCCGCCGCTCTGTCAGTTGCTCCCATGATGCCATCTTGCTCTCTATTCAAGTTGACACCGTCTTGGCTGACAGATGATGTCCTTGCCCTCAGTGCAACCACACAGTGACGGAGAACCCTTTGTTCTGTGGTAATTTGCAGATGAGGAGGATGAAAGGAGGTAACTTGTCATGGCAAACAAACATGATTACATAGATCATCTTGTGATGTACAAGTCAGAGCAAGAGGTAGTCAACCAATATGTGGGGAAATTGCACCATCTTGTGGCAAATACGTGCAAATGGGTGCAGCAGAGAAGAGCCCAATTACTTACCAAGACAGCTCTGCATTGTCACAATGACAATAATGACAACGACAGAAAGAAGAGATGCATATGCCTATGGAGAAATAAAAAGAATGATTTAAATAAATTATCACATTTCCTTTCTCAAAATAGCAGCCTATAGTGTCTTTAATGTCTTATTCATGATGAAAGTCCAATTTGCATTTTCACATATTTCAATAATTAAAGGTAGCTCAAATTATCAAAGGAGGATAATAAACTATATAAGTGCAGCTTAAGGTGTGCTGAATTTTTTTTCTTTCTACATACAGTATGTTGATTGCCTTCTGCCTACCAAGAGTAGCTGTGCACCGTTCTGAGTCATTCTCCTCAAGGCTTTTCCCATCTGGACTCCGAGCAGAGTTAAAGAACAGGGCGTTACTGTCTCTTTATCCTCAGTCTCCACACATCTAAGGAGATGAAACAATGGAAACTGTGTTACACATGATAACAGTAAATTCGAGCCGCCATATTTTTGTTAGAATAACAGTAGAAGCATGTTGCTGAAATGATAAGAATGATGTCAATGAGTAACAGCAGTAAGTGCAAGAGCAGACGTGGGGGTTCAACATAGATGTAGATAGACATAGATAATTTTGACATTTGGGGAAATATCCCCTTTCTGGCCAAGAGTTAGAAGAGAAGATTGATACCACTCTCATATTTGTACGATACATATGAAGCTACCACTAAAAGCCAGTTAGCTTAGCTTAGCACAAAGACTGGAAACAGGGGAAACGGCTAGCCTAACCTACCAGCACCTCTAAAGCTCACCATTTAACACGTNNATATACATATATTTATATTTATTTATATATATGTATATATGTGTGTGTATATATATACATATATATGGAGAGAGAGAGAGAGAGAGAGAGAGAGAGTCATAAACAGCTTTGGATCACCCAGATAATATTGAGATTGTTATTCATTGTTGTGGCAATTCATGGATTAAAAAAAGCACCTTTTTAAGATCTTCTCCACCACAATGTCCTGCTCATCATGATGTGACACATTAAACAAGCCGCCGATGCTCAGTGGAAGAACGTGCCCTTGTTGTGCCAAAACGGCCAGGTTGTACATTCCCTGTGAGTCCGTGTGAAAATAAAATCATAACGGGGGCTGATGGGTTATTCTCAGAGAAAGACAGTCTCCAAATAATAACACTGTATAATGCTGTTTGTTGTTTTTATTGCGGTGGGCCTGAGCCCGTGGAAGTTTAATTAAGTTTATCATAGGGTGATGAGATTACAGCCCAAGTAAATCTGTCACCTGAGGGCTGCCTGCTAGAGCTGCTCTGCCATACATCGATACGGCCTGACCAACCAAGGATAATGAGTCTTCTTGCATGCTGGAGGAACGGTAGTAGTAGTCTCCCATTTTCAGCAGAGCTATAAAAGAAGATAAATACTTTCTGTTTATCGACCAGATTGACAGGGAGAGGGAGAGGTTAAAGCAAAATGAAATGAGAGGAACTCACCAGATGGATGGGGATCATAGTTTAATATAGAGTAGTTATGATATCGCCACTGACAATCATGGCTGAGATTCAGTTCCTGCATTTGGGAGAATGAGAGCAGGGTGAGAAAGAGCAGAGCATTGATGAAGGTTATGTTATCAACTGCTGACAATTTCCCTCCGGCTTGGTTTCCTTCTTTTAGTATGTGACTGGAATTATGTGTAATTTGTGCATCAGCTACCTTCAGAACTCCAATTATGAGACATTGATTTCAGAATTGTGCAGAAAATCAGATTAAAAGGATGGTCAATGTTTTGTTGAGGACAGACACGAAGGGTTAAAACCAGAGAAACAGCATACACTTAACATATACCTCACACAGGTGTGCAACATTGCTCTGGGCCAAACCCAGACCGGTTTCAGCTGCCAAAACATAGTTCACAAATGCCTCCTGCCTGTTTGCAACACAATAAAACAAATGTGAAGAAGGGGAGACAAATAGTGAAGAGCAGAGAAAATGATTAAATGAGGACAATTGAAAGTAATTGAAATTAATGTCCTTACCAAGAGCCCTGGAGGTAGGCCTGGAGAGCCCCTCTGATCATAAATCCAAGGTGTCCATTCCGTTCACAGACCGTTTTTAGCATTCTGCACAGGAGGGTAAAGGATGGCTGATGAATTATGGAATATCATTTTCTCCACATAAACCGAAAATATTTTAACATGATCTAAAAATAGTTTTTGATTTGTTGAGGTCATTTAAAAAAAAAAGCCTCTATAGCTGCATCAGGAGCTTCTTTAAATTCATAAGATACCGGAGGAACAATGGTAAGCAGAATCTCTCTGTGCCAGACAATAATGCAGTGACAGTGACTCTTATTTTTAGATATGCAAATACTAGGTTCTGACCTTGAATTAGCCACTGTCATTGAAATTAGATGCCACTGAGCTGCAGGCTACAGTGCAACAGCCCATAACAAAGCTTTCTTCACCAAGCTAATGAAAGCCTCTTACATCACAGCCCTCTCCACATCCTGAGACACCCCTTCCAGGCTTCCTGTCGAAAGGTACCAGGCTGCCTCCACTGATGCAGCCACATGACCAAACCGAGACGCATTCAGAAACTGCTGGAATGCAGCCGTCTGCGGATCATATAGTAAATATATCAGCTCATTATGATCGTACCAGATCAGTGATAAAACTAAATTTTGACAAGGTGTGGGACTCGAACCTCATTCCTCCGCGGGTTGTCCGGGTTTTTCCCACTGAGATGATAAACTCCCAGGTTAAACATGCCATCATCGCTCCCATTTAGCGCTGCTTGTTCAAAGTATTTCGCTGCCTTTTTATGGTCGTTCAGTATGATCCCATGGTACCAGCCCAAACCGTTCAAGGCATTAATTGAGCCCTAAAGCAAGGAAACAGAGACTGGTATAGTGAAGGCACATACTGTAAACGCAAGGATTGATTACTAGGAGTACACACGTACCATTGCTGCAGCTTTCTCCAGCAGCTTAAAACCTCGGGTGTAGTTTCTTTTCACTCCCTGGCCCTGAAGGAATCAACATCAATCAGTGAATCAATAACTGTCAAAACACAGACACAGACACAAAATATCCAGTGTTCAATTTAATCGTAAAATAGGTTGAGTCTTTATAATCCTGCAGAACCTTCATCAGTAGGATGGAGTAGTCGTAGATCGCTGAAGGATCCTTCATCTGTCTAGCATTTCTTTCAAGCCATTTCACTGCACTCGCTGTGTCTTTTGAGATTCCATGGTGTCCCCAGTAAAGCATTCTTCCCAGGCGTTTCTAAAGATAATAAAGATATTAAGAATTTTTATTGGCCTGTTCTGCACACTGACTATGCTGATCATAACAGAGGAATAAAAGTAGGATTTAACTCAAACATACCTGAGACTCTAAGTCTCCTCTCTCTGCTCGGAATTTCAGATACTGAAAGTCGTCAGCTGTCTCGTGTGTGAGGCTGTTTAAATCCTCTTGGTTGCTTAGATAGATGTGTTCAGGTGTGTATTGCTTTAGGAAAGACAAATGGAAACATTGATATAGTAAACTATTTGTACTTACGGAAGCCGAGAATGGCTGTACTTGCAATTATGTTTTTTGTTTTTGTTATCTTGAGATCACAAGTTAATTTATCTTTTTCAACAAAAGGTTGTTTCCTATTATTACTTATATTACTTTATTACTAATTATTACTTATAATATTTATAAGTCTATTTACAGTTTGTTTACAGTCAACAGGTATCTGTAGGCTATGTGGAGATGCTGTGGGGGTCATTATGTACAGCGGGACGGGCTTGCAAGTCTCACGGCAAACCGGCTGGCCTTAATAATGTCTTTACCTCTGCCATTATAATAGGCTTTATTTGAGCAGGTGCTGGCTGAAGCAGAGAGATGTGAGTGGGTCAGCCTCTCATCTTTGGCTGCTATAATACGAGATTGTCTGCTCTGATGATGTAACTGCAGCAAACAAAGCTACACATTACTGGTCAGTTATGGATCCTCCCCGACAGTCATGGCAGTGATCTTGAAGGCTGAAATCAGGTGTAATGAACCAGACGCTCATTTTCGAGTTCTCCATAAATAATCCCGCGATCTCAAGAAAGCAAAAGTAATTTTCTCGTGATAAATCATCTCGTTATCTCAAGAAATCGGCATTAGAAAAATAATTGCAAGCACCGTAAGTAGTGCTACAAATAGGCTAATACTCTAATAATACTCTTAGTATTTGTGATACTACTACTAACTGTGAACTCGCTAGCCAGCCTGACCGGGCTAGCAGTAGTCAGTCACAATAACTCCTGGAGCTTCTCTCTATTCTCTCTCAACTCTTTTGTTTAATTCCCCCCTTTGTTTACCATTGCACACCATTTAGTTCAATAAAAAGTTGTTGAAGAGGGAAAATAAAGCTCTCCGAACTAACAGGCTTGCTAACGGTAAGTTAACTCGTTAGCTTAGCTCAGTCGTTAATGGGACAACAAGTTCACACAGTTTATTCAAAAGACATATTTGTACCATGGACTCCTGTCTCATAACTGTCTGCACACCTTGCTCTTTTGTGGAACAGTTTTTACAGAGGAGGTTAAATAAAAGTGAATGGTGGAACACATCTAACACGATAGCTTCCTCTATTTTGGACTGTGGGACTGTGTATGTGTGCTTCGATCAGATTTGATTGACAGTGCTGACCAGCAACACCACGACAATCATCAGATTGTGATTCAAATATTGCTGAATCCTGACTGACGCTCAGAAGTATGTCACATCACATTTTTCAACTGAGCTCCGCCCACTTCAAGCCAGTCAGAAGAGCACAGACAAAACAGCAGACAGATAACACTCGATTGAATAAATAAAACCGTTCTGACTTTGGCAGAGCAATTTGTGGTCATGTAGGACCCTATCGCTGATAATAAGAAGTTGATTGAGAAATAGGTTTTCAGGGCCTTTAATTAAGATTGGATCCGGATGGATTATTGTGCTGTCACCTATTCAGAAAGTTTCCAAGTTGGTGAAAATGCAGAAGCTAGACTCGCTAATAAACTTCACCACAGTTGTTTTCTCGGTGCATTGGCTGCCTATTCAGGCTGGAGCAGACAGTCTTTCTGTTGTCTTCATGAACCTCTATTCATTTGATGCAGCTTATTTAAATATTCCAATAATAAACAGGAAATCAGTCTGAAGTAGAGCTTTCTAATAGCGGGCTCCTTATCTTTGGAGAGCTCTTCTTCTATTCATCATGACAGCTAACTCATTCACATTTTTAAATTAAGATTTAAGACCCACCTATTCTCCCTGGGTGGACCAACAAACACACTATTAATCATGTTTGGGAGACAGTACCTTTTGTATCACTGCTGCCATGTGCTTGTACACATGTGTACAGTATGTGTGTATGAATTGCATTTGTGTGTCTATGTGCATGTGGAGGTCTGTGTGCTCGAAAGACTTGGATTTACTCATTAACCTTATATCTGTTTATACTGTTCATACTGTGCATTTATATATATATTTTGAACATCTGATATACTGGTTTTTTTTTATGTTATTATGAATTGATTGTTATGTTTTGCTTAGATTAGATTAGACTTCCTAATTTTATTTACTTTTTTGAAAGGAATAGTTTGACATTTTTGGAAACTCACTTTCTTGCTGAGAACTAATAGAGAGGATTTATACCAGTCTTATATGTGTCCATTCAATTTGAAGCTGGAGCCAGGAGCCGGTTAATCAGCTTAACTTAGCATAAAGGCTGGAAAAGGGGAAACAGCTAGCCTGTTTCTGTCTGAAAGTAACCGGCCATCAGCGCCTTTAAAACTCACTAATTAACAAGCTACACCTCGTTTTTTTAATCCGTACAAAAACCTAAATGTAAAAATTTCATTTTTTTTTGTTTTATGTGACGGACTGTTTCATGGTTACCTTCAGACAGAGCCAAGCTAGTGGTTTCCCCCTGTTTCCAGTATTTATGCTAAGCTAAGCTAACCAGCTGCTAGCTCTAGTTTTATATTGAACTGACAGATATGAGGGAGTTATCAATTTTCTTATCTAACTCTAGTCAAGAAGGGGAAGAAGCACATTTCCCTAAATGTAAATGAATCCTATCCTGAATCCATCCAGTAGTTGTCGCGACATTTTAGTCTGGACCAAAGTGGAGCAGCATCCCTGGATTTCCAGTGATTTCAGTTTCAAACATACCTTATTTTCATGTATCCTGGAACTATCAATGTTGGTTTGTGCTCCAGCGTTGGAATAGTAGCTGTAAGCCATATCCAAGTCTTTTGGAAACCCATCAATTCCTTGTGTGTGCTTGTACCCTGCATGCATCAAGGCAAAGCGGTTATCACCCGCTGCGCCAATCACACTATAGACATGACCCTGAAACACACCGGAGTCAATATTATCAGTCATCGTTACAGAAGTGCCGTTACGTGTGATAAAGTAGTAATTAAGGAAGGCATTGACTCTACCTGTTGTTGATCGACTGAGTGTTCCAGGCCAGAAAGGTGGATAGTGGCCAGCAAGAGAGATGCTTTGTGATTTCCAAAGCAGGAGGATACTTTTAGTGGAGCCATTGATTTGGATGTGATTTTATTTTGTGCCTGATCCACGGTGAACATCGCACCAACTGCCTCCTCAAACAAAATGCTCCTGAGGTCCTTCATGTCCAAAGATCCTGCAGAAAACGATCCCGAAAATTGTCAAAAACTTTGGATCATGTGTGAGTTATATAGGACTTGTCAAACAGTGCAACAATCTATGACACCTGTTCTGGTTTCCTCTTCTTTTGTTTGCAAGAAATGAAAAAGTGCGCTGTATTTAAGTTGCTTTTCCCAGGGCCATGTTTGTGTGCAAACTTTCTCTCCAAACTGACCCCATAGTCTTATGAAGTGAGTGGTACAGACACCTGAAATAAAACACAAAAAGCAACCTGTCAACAGTAATCTTCCCGTACTTAATAGGTGTGCAGTTGTTGCATTGACACCCTGTTTGTGAGATCTATATAAGGATGATCCCTGTAGAATGGTTTAAAGGACTTGTCAAAATAATATTTCACCTTTGTTGATTTGTGACAGGGAGTGACTCTCAGTTACTTCTTGGAGAAAAGCTTTTGTAAATGCTTTCATTTCCTGACACTCCTGGTGAGTCTTATCCAGTTCCTGTAATGACTTGGGATGAAGTTGATTTTTTACCTGTGACACGGATAACATCGCATTTCAACACACTGGGTAACAAAACCAGAAAACAGTGAAATTTTACTTATGATCAGAAAACTTTACCTCCTCAGTTCCAAAACGATAGTATTTGATAGGCCCAAAATACCCATGGATGCCTGGAATGTACTTGCCTCCTCCGATCACAAAGTATCCATCAGTGTCATCATAATGGATACTGTTCTGAAATCTAGAAGATATTCAGTACCACTCAAACCAGCTCTCATGATCACTGTGCATGCATCAGTCATCCCTGTTCTACTGTGGACTAACAGGTGCTTTGCAAGTGCAACAGTTGTGTTTTGCTTATTTCGCAACATTTAAATTGCAACTGACAAAAAGCATCTCTAAAAAGAAACATAACACGTCTTACTTATATACGTATCTGCGGGTTTCATCATCCCATGCTGCATCCAACAGCACCTGAAAGTCAGACATAATAATACATGAGCTCACGACACACAGAGAAAAAAACCTACTCAGCTGTGAACGACTCCGAATTGCAGTACACACTGCAATCGCCTGGAGTTTCCCAGCTGGAAAGGAACCATCTTTCAGGATCTTACAGCTGTTCCAAAAGGAAATCAAACACTGCAAAGCAAGGGCACCAAACGAAACTCAGAAGAGAAAAGATGACTATAGAAGATGTTGCCCAGAGCTGTGTTTTGATTTCTATCCCATATTCCATCTCCCAGAGGCACACACCGAGCTTCTATACCTTTGAGTCCTGTATGTAACAGTCCAATCTAATCCATTTCCTCAGGGGCAACACTACACTGGCTTGGAAAGCTTCATCTTCTCCTGTTGTCACACGTGCCTGAATTATGACGTCCCCTACACAGAAGATATGACAGTCATATATTTCACCACAGGAGATCCAAAGCTCTTTATTAATACATAACACAGTCTGTTCCACAGTCTCACAAAACACACATCATCACTCACAATCATCTCATGATACCTCAATCTAATCCCCTAAACTGGTATCAGGTGTACCCACAAGCTGCTGTGACCCACCCGTGTCTGTAAGATGCATCAGAACGGAGTCGTATAAATTTTTCCTATCGACATGATGGATGATCCCACAGAGCTTCTCGTGACACCATTTCAGTAGGTAGATCCACACAGATAAGGTGACGCTGAAAACCAAGCAACGAAACATGATTTGACAAATCATTTCTTTGGCCACCGAAGCGTGAGGTTGAATTTAAAACGCAACGCTATCTGCTAAAAATGACTGACCTCGCTGTCTTTCATCGACCGTAAATAAAAAGCTCTTATGCTCCGGTGACGAGGCTTCGTGAAGCTTGGAAAGTCATTTGTAATGACAGTGAAGTAAAACTAAAAGTGGAGAGTGTTATAACAGCTGCCAGCACTGAAAAGGAAATGATCACTGACCTGTGCCCTGTCAATCTGCTGATATCAACACAAACCACTGGCATTAGAGACTCTACATTTGAGGCAATGTGTGGTGGTATGTCGGGATTATTTGGTTTTATTGTACACCTTTATAGTATTTAACATTCTGCTATTCTTAATTATTTGATAATTATTTGGAGATTTTTTTCATGCTTTGTAGTTGAACTTACATACAGAATAAGCTCCAGCTAAAATGAACTTAATGAGAAGTCAGTGTGTGAAGTTTAAGTCCAACCTGGGCTGTGTCACAGCATGAAGACGGACTGTCTCCAGGGCCCCGTCGATAAAGGGCTGGAACCTGCGGACCACTCCAAAGCGCTCACCAGTGCTTGCCAGGGGGAACTTTAGCATATCAATTATGTCTATGTACAAATAACACAGCAAAAGATGACATACACAAACAATATTAAAGATATGGTAATAAAGATGGGATGAGGACAATGTGAAAAAATGTGATTAAGGGTCTGACCTGACTCATGTGGACAGTGATAAATTCTGTTTCTGGTCATCTGCCACATCAGATGAGCAGACCATGAAGGGCACTCAGTGGGAGGTTTAGTCGGACGCTCTGAGAGTGGCTTTATCTGCAGCTCTTTATAAATCCTCAACATGGAGCTGTGGTACGTCCCAGGTTCACTGCCATCATTAAGATGGTCTAACCAAGCACGAAGTGTCACATTCTGGGCGTCCAAAACGCGCCTGTTGAAAAAGTCCTGTTGATATAAAATGGACGGAGGCAATCTGAGCAGCACTTGGTGGACCCTGTAGACTCTGGGTGTGCTGCTGATCCATTTCCTCCTGAAGACTACTAAATCTGTCTTCCTTAATGTGGACACCACCACCTCCACTGCGAGCTGACATGGCCTGGAGCATTGATACTGCACACGGACCACTGAGCCATCTACCACTTTGTCAGGGGCTGAGTCAAACCCTATGAAATTGTCAGGCAGGCTCCCACCAGCCTGGGATGAGGAGTTTGAAATGGCTTGTAACACACAGTGTCCCTGGGTGGAGTGAAAGATAAGTAAATAAAAGTGAATATGAAGAAAAACATGCAGTCTTTTTCGCTCAGACAAGTTAGGCAGGAAACATGGATATACTGACATATTTTCAAGAGGACGTTCACTTGCTTGAACCTGCATTAACTGATTTTCTTGGCTCACGCAGTGGATGAGACAGTCCTGAATGGGGCTAATCATCACTTTTTAAAGTGATATGACGAACTTGTTAGTAAACAGTTGCTGTTTTATGCATCCAAAAGTTATAAAGCAGCATTATCATACATTTGGAGGGGTGTTTCTGGTCACCTGGCAAATGTAAGTCCTATATTTACTTCCTTTTTAGTTCTGTTTTCGGTCTCCTGAGGGAAATATCTGTCTCTTTAGCTGCTAAATGCTCCACTATGTTCACCAGCTAGTCACTAACTGTGTCTGTCTGCTGTTTGGTGGAGAGCAGGCAGTGTACAGTGNNGCCTGCCGAACTGAAACAATGAGCTGAATCTCTCTATAAAGCCGAGGGGAGCTGCAGATTCGGGTGATAATTCACTAAAAGTTCACCACATTGAGCAACCCCTTTCACATTGTAACATTGTTTTCAGATTGTCATTTGATACATTTATTATTAGAAAAATATTGATTATAGCTGCTTTAAATTTAAATAACTTGATAATTATTGAATGGCCAAGTTTCACATTCAACAACTGATATCAGGGTTATCACTGTAATTAAAATAAAGTGTAAAAGAGTTTCTTACCATTATAATAGCAGCAGTGAAGACATATCCAAAAATGGCCGAGTGGAACATGTTTATT
>NTHP01000046.1:1305962-1367012 GCA_003416845.1 Oplegnathus fasciatus | reverse complement strand
GGGGGGGGAGAGGAATGTGAGCAGATGGGCATTCTGTGTAACCGAGGTAACTTGATGAAAAGAGAGAGACACGAGGACTGGAAACAGAGGTGGTTTAAAAGGTACAGGGAAGTCAGGCAGATGGATTTACAAGAAGGGGAAGGAAGGGACAGATGGATAGAAGAGATAGAAAGATTTACAGATGGATCCTTAACAGAATGCATCTGTGAGCATACATATAGGACATTCGCAGGGCCACTGTCCACATTGATGTGGTTTTGCCCTCAACAAACCCCCAGTGGCATGTTTGGTCCAGTGAGTTAATTAGCTGTATGCATCAGTACTCATCCTGGTCCCTTATGTATCTTCCACACCTGGTGCCATTCATTTCAAATTCACTGAGCACATCCCTTGACATAAATCACCCATTTCACATACTCATGTTTGCAGTACTTGCCAGACAAATAGATGAGTGTTAATGAGCGATACCTGCATCAGCACACTGTGTCTGAAAGTGATGTTGCCTGAAGGCGTTACAGTAATTTACTCCGCATGTTTTTATTTTTCCAGCTGCACACAGATATGGACAAGGGAGACGGCCGCACTAAGTATATGTTGGAGGGAGAGGGAGTGGGCTCCGTGTTTGTTATCGACAGCAACACAGGCAACATACATGTCACCAAGTCTCTAGACCGAGAGGAGAAGGACCAGTACCGTCTCATTGCAACTGCTACAGACCGTCAGACCGGCCGAGCCCTGGAGCCCTCCTCTGAGTTCATTATCAGAGTGCAGGACATCAATGACAACCCGCCTCTCTTCCCCAATGAACCCTATGTTGCCATGGTGCCAGAGATGGCCAACATAGGTAGCGCAGTAAAACAACATTAAAGTCATACTCCGCCCAAAATCTCTTAAAAGGTGGCTGTAAAATGCTGGTAGTGTTGTCCTTGATGGGGAGCAGCGGCAGCGGTCAGCTTGAATTTATTTAGCTTGCAGTGGATTCCAGTGGCGATGAGTTTTCACAGCAAAACAAGACTCTACTCCTTATATAATAGACACTCAGATCACCAAACAGTTCATCCTGAGGGGGGCATGAATATGTGTACCAAATTTCATAGGAAATCCATCCAGCAGTTGCCAAGACATTTTACTCAAAACCCACATGGTGGCGCCAGAGGAAAAGTTAGGGGATCACAAAAATCATTGGGAATCATCCTCAGGGGATCATGAACATCTGTACAAAATTTCATGGCATCCAATAGTTGTTGAGGTATTTTATTCTGTACCAAAGTGGTGGACAGACTGACTCATTTCCAGAGCATGCAGCTAGCTTGATTAAAATCATTTGACAAAAATCTATAGGAAAACTTCTTAACCTACTCGGGACTGCAACTAATGATAAATGATAAATATTTTTTATTAAATAATCCGTAATAGTAATAATAATCTTGTAACTTTGTGCACTATCACAACTTACAGGAGCCTGAAGAGATGTAACAGTACAAAACCCCAAAACCATACCCAAATCATATATGATTAAGAAAAGCATCACATCTTTACTTGAAAAATAACTAAATAGTTGTACATTAATCTTCTGTCAGTCAACCAATCAATTAATTGGCTAGTTGTTGCAGTTCTAAGCCTACTCCTGCAGCATAATTGACTTCCCCGCTGTCCAAACATAATCTCAGTATCTTGCAAACAATCATACACTGCGTCTGGCACAGCTCCAGAGATTCGAGGAAAGAAATTGTTCAACATGAAAACGGAGTATTTAGTCTGAAAGATGAATGTTTTGAGCATACTGTGCATACGGATAGACAGCAGAGCAGTGTGTTATCCTTTTAATCCTACAGATGTAAGTACTTGATTTTCAAAAGATTTTGTGTGGAGTATCACTTTAAGCTCATGAACCAGCCACCAGCTTTAACTACTATACCACAGTATAAAGGGCCATTCGACTTATCACCTTTGTCGCCTCCTCTCTTTCACAGGCACGTCCATAATCCAAGTCACAGCCAGAGATGCTGATGATCCAACATATGGGAACAGTGCCCGGCTGGTGTATGCCATTACTCAGGGCCAGGACTATTTCTCTGTGGATCCTCAGACAGGTCTGGTCGCAGCCTCACATGTACAGTACCACACATCCCCTCAAAGCTGTTTACCATAAAATGCCTCTCCAGCTGATGATTACACTTTACACAGTAAATCCCAGGGGTGCGGTTAGAAATCATGTGTTGTGCCTTTGCTACCATATGTCCAATGTGGATAAGAACATTTTAACTCACATTTTATATGATCTGTTCAGAAACAGAAGTGGCCCGGAGCCATATGTTTTTCAACGGTCTTATTCAAAAATGTATGCATCTGATTCGCTTTGATGGTAATTTCTCCAGACGTTGTGTCACTGTGAAATCTGTTGCCGTTGTGATTTTTGCTCCATGTCCCGCTCCCCTCTCCACCAGGCGTCCTGCGGACAGCTGTACCTGACATGGACAGAGAGACTCGGGATGAATATCTGGTCGTCCTCCAGGCCAAAGACATGGGAGGGCATCTGGGCGGATTATCGGGGACTACAACCATCACCGTGAAGCTGAGTGATGTCAACGACAACCCCCCTCACTTCAGAAGGAGTAAGCACTGCTGTTATCAGATCACCACTGTTCTGTCTGCTGCTTTCAATCTCTGTAGCTGTACAATATGTGTGTGTGTGTGCGAGTAAAGATTAAAATGATGAAACATCTTGTAATGGCATTTGTGACAGCAGTCTGATGTTTTTTGCCTCCTTTGGGTCCTAGTTCTCTTGACAGGTTGGAGATAAGATATAAGCCTCTAAAGTAGCTAAACAGCTTGTCAGTCCGGTGTTGCTCTTTTATTTCATGCACTCTTCCTAATCATTGTTTTTAACTAGAGTTGGAATAACATAACATTTTCCAAGAGGACTGGCATTAACATTCAAATAAACACTCCTGTTCAGTCCCTGAGGTTCAAATGGACTGTGCCTTGACGTAGAAGAGTGAAAGATCATGTCCGCTTTTTCTTATCCAAGCTTTTTCCTGTTCCATGCTATTAATATTTCATCTTAAAGTTCAGTGCTTTCTGCTTCAATAGACAGTAAAATCACAGCAGAATGTGTCTAACACTTTGAGACATATACTGCATTTCTCTATATACTACCTCTCCTCTGTTCGCTGTTTTCCCCCTCTTCCCTACTTCTTCTTCCTGACAGTCTCCGCTTACTGCCATTCATCTTAATGTTTAAAGCCCCCTTTCCGCTTGTTGATATATTGGGCTGCAATACAGTGCTTTATAGAAGCAATTTAATATTTCCAAATGCCAGCAGTGCGTTATTTATTTACTGATATCTGACTATATCTTCCCTCCCTCACCATCTTACTCCAGGTCATTATTTTCTGTTTGACAATAATGCCACAATTTAAGCAAACGGCTCATTTAGTATTCTCTTTGAATGCGAGGGGTGTGGTTTTTAAATGATCTTCATAATGTGGAGGATTTGAATGATTAACAATCAGCAAGGTAGTGCTGCTCTGATTAAAATGAAAGCATTTCCCTGAATTTGCAGCTTCTTGCTGTGCAGCATCACAAGTGATGTAGGGGTCATCACTTGATGCCAAGTAAATGACACCACCTGCCGCAGATCACTGGCTACCTTTCCGTGCATGTAAAGTGGGCAGACTGTAATCCATGCTAGACAATAGCATAAGAACAGATTAACTCAGCAAAGCTTCCATTCTCAGTTTAATAAATACAGCTCTTGATTCATTAATAAAAGAATGGGACAAATAACTATCAATTCATTTGAAGCTTTGCAGTTCCATGTACTGCTTGTTTGAAGCATTAGTAATATTAGCAAGATTAATAGAGTTGATACTTGTTTGTTTTGAGATTAAACAAAGAAACTACAACAATAATATTGCTTTCATTATCAATCATTTAGTCCTTAAAAGTACCCATCACAAGTATCATGTTCAATTGCTTAATTTATCTGACCAACAGTTCAAAAACCAAAAATATTCCATTTACAATAACATAAAACAGAGAAATTAAGCAATTATCAAATGGGTGTATATTAATTTTCTGTCAATCAACCAGTCCATTAATCAGCTATTTGTTTCAGCACAAGACAGAGAGAATGTCTACAATGCTAAACCTAGTTTGAGTATCCATATCCAATAGGACTAGAGTGGTCAGCCGTGCTAGCAGCTCTGCAAGACTGTACTAGCACAGTGGTGCTTTGAGCTAAATCAGCATGCTCACAATGATAATGGTGACATTTTTATGTTTAGCAGATATGTTTACCATGTTCACCATCTCAGTTTAGCATGTTAGCATGCTAACAAATGCTGATTAGCACTAAACACAAAGTACAGCTGAGGCTGATGGGAATGTCATTAGTTTTGTAAGTATGTTGTCATAAACCAAAGCATCAGACAAACGGATGGAAAAGTCAGAGAATCACCAAAGTCAGTAAGCTTCATATTCTGAATGTATGTACAAAACTTAACGGCCATGTATTCAATATTTTGAGATATTCAGACTGAACCATGGCAGACCAGCAGTGCCTTATGATTGCTTTCTTTGTCAGTAGTTTGATTTATAAAATGGTAGAAAATAGTGAAAAATATCCATCACAAATTCCGGGAGACCAAAGTGATGTCTATGAATTGCTTGTTTTATCTGACCAACACTTTAAACCCACAGATATTCAATTTACATCGATATATTCTGTTGATTAAGTAATCTTTTCTCAAAAAAGAAAATGTCCAACACGTACTGTATGTGCCCAAAATAATTTACAAATGAGGGCTTTAAATTTGCACATGGGTTAAAATCATGAGTAGCTTACAATCTAGTTGTAGAGTGAGGCACTTAAGAAAGACACTTAAAGGACAGTCTTTTCTAACATGCCTGTATGTACATTGAAGACAGGGTTACTGGTTGCTGCAAATGTTTTTCCTCTCCTTACTGGCCTGAAAGAGACAAACCCCACAGTCCATATTCTGACGAATGAGGATTTTGTCCTCAATTGGAATTGCATTAGGAAGGATCTCTTCACAGCCAGTATGGAAAGATGGAATAATTACAGCAACCAATAACTCTTCCAGTGTACGTGTGTATGGGCATTAGTGTAATGTATTATGATGGACTTGAAAAAATATGAACCAATTCTTTAAACTTGGCCATGAAAAAAGTGAATGAAAGCCATAAAAGCCACATGCATCATGTTAACTCACAGACACCATCCTGCTGCGCTATTATCTTTTCACGTGGAGTCTCATCAGCAGTCAGCACCAGTGCTCAGAACCATTATATTCATTGTTGTCTTCTCTGCAGGTGCGTGGTCATTCTCTGTTTCTGAGCTAGCAGCACCAGGTGTGGAGGTGGGCCGTCTCACTGCCACTGATCCTGATCTGGGAGAAAATGCACAGCTGGAGTTCACTATCCTGGACGCTGAGGAGGCTGAAATATTCAATATAACCGGAAGAGACCAAGAGGCTGTCATTGTGCTGAACAAGGTGAGTGAGGAGACACAGGTACAGACACAGTGTCTGTGTGTAAAGCAACTTTAGTTCATTACTTACAAACTTTTTCATAATAGCCGAGGATGTGGAGCTACGTGTATGTAATTTTGTTTAAATGGTCACATAATGAGAAAAATATCTAATATGCAACATTTCAGGAGATTCAACTATTTTGCTTTGGTCTGGTATTGCAAATTAATTTTATTTGGTCATTTAAACACTGCTCATTACTCCATTCAAACGCATTCTGTCGCTGACAGGTTCAGACTCCCAAGGCTCTACACGAGCAATTAATGAATAATGAAAGAACTAATAAGCAGCTGGTGAAAAAAATGTAGCTCATTTGAAGTGAGCAGGGCATGTTAAAGGCAGCCAGTGTGAATTTGCCGTTTTACCTTTAAGGGTTTAACAGCATTGGGCTTTCAAAGATAATTATTGCTCAGTGAAATCTTAAATTAAAAGGTTGCGGTGGGTGTTTCATTTAAGAAATGAATAACTCCAAAATGGAAAATTGCACGTGAGTTATATAAAGAGATTAAAAAAAAGGGTGAGAGAAGTATCTAAAATGAATAATGAAGTACTGAATGTGGCAGAAATATACAGCATATATACATATGAATCATATATGAAAGGCCTTCAATAAAGTATACCAGGCGGATTGAGGCTGCTTTATTCTTCACCCAACAGCTGCTGGATTATGAGACCCGCAGTTCATACACATTCTCAGTGGAAGTTGCCAACCCTATAGTGGATGCACGGTACCTAAGGAAAGGTCCCTTTAAAGACCAGGCAACAGTCCGGGTCATGGTCCTTAATGCTGATGAGCCGCCGCGATTCTCCCAGGCTCGGTACCATCTGGATGTGTCTGAGAACTGCCCCCCTGTCTGCTCTGTTGGCCGGGTCTACGCTGTGGACCCAGATACAGGACAAAGCACCAACATCAGGTGGTTATTACACCATCACTCACTCATTTAGTCACTCACTCGCTCACTCAGGGCTCTCTTCACTCTCTTTTTCCTCCCTATTCTCGCTCGCGCCTGTTTCTGTATCTCAGGTACTCCATCGATCCTCAGTCAGACCCAGAGGCTCTGTTCCGCATCGCCTCTGACACGGGCTTTATCAGCACAGTGATGGAGCTGGACCGTGAGCAGGAGCAGTGGCATAATATCACAGTCATCGCCACACAGAGGGGTATGTCAGCCCCTCTGCCCTCGGGCGCTATGAGCAGCAGAGCTTACCAGAGTCATATTTCACCGAAAGCACTACCTGGAGTTGGGAATACAAAGTGAGGAGTAAAAATGATAGAAATTCTGTGATAATTTCAACATTAGTGTCTGTTTCCTTTTCTTTCAGACAATCCAAATCTTGTGTCAAGGGTTGTGGTTGCCATAGAGACACTAGACCAGAATGACAATGCGCCGGAGTTGGACAGGCAGTACACAACTTCTGTATGTGACTCCAGTGCCCCCGGTCAGGTCCGTCCTTGTTTTGATTCATTCTGTCTCAAGCTCTTGCTAGTAACAATTTTTTTTCTCATTTTTGACTTGATTTCATTTTGTTCTTCTGATGTTAAAACATTCCATGATTAGAAATTGGTATAGCGGAGGCAAACTCACCTCATCCTTGTTTATTCACCTTTACATTTTCAAATAGTATATTTAATTATAATATAATTATGATTATGATGGATATTAATGATATACTGTAAAGGACCTTTTTCTTCAAAACTTATCTTCATTAATATAAATTATCTTGCCTTACTACTATTCATATTACACTAAATTAGGAAAAAACAAAACATTAGTATGACTTAAAAGTTTTAATCCTAAAGATTTTAGTTATTGTTAATTTGGCAACACCCGTGGTACCGTGGTAACAGCAGGTGTGGTTTAATACTACAGCAAACACTCTATGAGCAACTACTTTGTCAGAAATACAACAGACAAGCAAATTTTGTATCCTTACATTGTTTCAATAAAGAAGTCAGTCAATAATAATTGCAATCTCAATCTAATTTCATGCTGCACTTCTTCTTGTTCCATTACACTCTGCAATATTTAAAACTGATCTGCTGTCAAAAAATGACTGTTGTTTTGCAGATGTATTTTTGATAAACAATCGTGGTAAGCGCTAACCTTGGTGACAAATACATTGTGTTTCCTGTGATTGCTTCACAATAAAAACCACCCAGTGTTTTGCCAGTTCAGTACTGTCAATGTGAAGCAGCGGCAGTAGGAAATGTTGGGTTAGCATTAGCATTTTTACCCAGCTGTCCAATCACAGTGGAGGAGGGGCGGGACAAATACCACAAAGACAGAGCAACCGGAGCTAACTTCAGCACACTTCAAACTGTGTCCTGCTCATACGAACCCTACTCCTTGAACCGGGCTCCGTCCAACTTCAGCTCTTGAACCAAACGATGGTACTCCCCGAGATGTTTCCTCGCCCACAAAATCTCATGAACCCACATAGACCGGCGGGTCCGTCCTCTCTCCCTACGTACTTCAGCCTGCCCTTCATCCAGAGCAAGGGCCAGAGCAAACTGCTCTATCTTGTGCCGACATTTTTACATTTAGTATTTGTTGATAACACAAACTGTCTGCGAAATTAGGTACTTGCAACCATAGACTGTAGGCTATATAAATTTAATATACAGTCTATGCTTGCAACACATACTTCCGTGGACATTCCGTATCATAGCAACCAAAGCGTCTCAGCTGCAAAAACGCTGCACCTCCAAAACGCTCTCAAACACTCCCAGCTGGGCATTTTCAGAAGAGCGCCTGCTGTTTTCAGCTGGAAAAAAACGCTTTGGTGGACACACGGCCTTAGGAGAGTGAACAGTAAACAGTGAGGCTGATGAAATTAAAAGCAGTAAGGCTGGATTACATGCTGGATTGTTCCCTGTGAATTCCTTGTGGCGGACTCCGCCACTAACAATGAAAAGTACTATACAGCGAGGTCATTAGACCCTAGAATGTAAACACATTGAACAGATATTGCAGAAAAAATGTTGACAATAAATAGTATTGAAAAGGGGGATTGATTTCAGTAACATCATAAGGATTGTGACTTTAAATTTGTTTCTGCAGTCATATAGAGCAGTTTATCCCAACTTTCCTTCCTGTGTCAGCAGTCCCACCACAGAGTGATTTTCATCTGGCACATTCTTTCATTTTAATAATATTTAGATCCCCAAAGAGGTAAAACTGAGAGAAAAGTAAAAAAAATATATAATTCTGTGCAGTAATGTGCTTTTTCTTTATTTCTATCCTGTTAATGAGCTTGCGAGTTATCAGATTTATCTTGAGGACCATTACAATGGAGCATTCTGATCTGTGTTGTGCAGGTAGTTCAGGTTCTACGAGCCATCGACAGGGACCAAGGAGGGCAGGACACCCCGGTCCACTTCAGCATCCCTCCAGAGTCCAGCTCTGCCCTCAACCTCACCATCAGGGAAACTGGAGGTTGCACCGATTGGCTGTTTTTCTATTTCATGCACAATCCAGAAACGTGACATTGGCCAAAACTGGTGCGAGGTTGTTGTGCAGTGACCGTGTTTGATGTGTGTTTTTTTTTTTGTCGCGTTATCAGGTGTGACAGCCAGCCTGGTGCTCCAGTCAGCCTTGGAGCCCCTCCCTGGTTTCTCCTCATCTTTACTCACCCTCTACGTGCCAGTTGTGCTGCGCGACGGGGCCTCGGGTCTGACCAACACTGGCACGGTCACTGTGACCATTTGTCCCTGTCTGCGAGGGAGCATGCAGACAGAGGATAGGGGGAGACAGAGGGACAGGAGATGGGAGAGACACATGGTTTGTCTCCCTGTGCCGTCCGCCTCCACGTCTCTCATATTCAGCTTGGTCACCCTCTTGGCCATGCTAGCTTGTGTCACCACTCTGCTGGGTAGGCTTGCCTGGTTCTCTGAAGTCTCTGAAGAACTATAAATATGTTGTTTGTGACTTTTTGAACGATGCTGAGCAGTTGTGTCAGGTTGCTTCTGTAATGTCTAAAGAGTATGTGGTCATGTGTCTCTCCTTTGCCCTTTAGTGGTGTGTGCACTCTCGCTGTCATTGCGCCATCAGAAGCGAGACTCCCACTCACCCTTCGAGGAGGATGATGTCAGGGAGAACATCATATCCTATGATGATGAGGGGGGAGGGGAAGCAGACACCGCAGCTTTTGACATTACAGCGCTGCAGAGCATGCACAGAATACAGCACATGCACAACAACAGAAACATGTGAGCTGTTCCACACAAAAAAAAAAGTTTATGCTTGCTATGGTGGCTCATGGGAGCGTGTGCATGTTTGTGTGTGACTGTGTGCTTCTCTGACATTTATCTCTTGGCACAGATGGTACACCCAGCAGAATCCGCCAAGGGCCAGGACGTACAGCTGGAGTCGTAACCCGCGCCCCGGCCTGGACCCTCAGCAGCGGCCAGGCTCCGCTCCGCTCTATGGACGCCTCTGCTACGGCATCCACACGCTGCCTGTTCTCAGAGATTATCCAGCTGGGCCACTGGAGGCAGGTCTGCAGCTAACGCAGCTGACCCATGGGCTCACCGGAGGTCATATTGGCAATTCCCTTGTCATCCAGAACCAGAGCACCTTTGAGCCTCTGCTGCGCTCTCCTGAGACGAGCCCTGCTAGTTACGAAGCAGAACACATGCTGGCGAAGAGCAAAATCACAGACAGAAATGAAGGCAGTGAAGCAAACACTGCTGACACAAAAGAGAATCAGAATCAGGCCAAGGTCAGATAACAATGTTAATACTAACAGATAAAAATATGTAGTAATTATATGGAAGCAAAGGGAGGCCATAATAATTTGAAGTGAATAACAGTGTTTTCTTGTAATATAGCCTAAAATATTCATGACTAAATATGCAACAATGTGATTCATCAGGGAGTCGTGGGTGTGGTTTAATCAGATTTTATTGAAAGTCAGTGTAGCAACACACCAACTGTCATGAGATTCTGATTCAGATGTTGCTGAATCCTTATTAGTGCATCACCTCAAACCAGTGAGAAGAGCTCAGACCAAAACAATAACACAGAAATTTGTCACGTGAAATAACCAAAAAAAAAAAGAAGAAAATAAGAGTTTTCTTTTAGGATCCCATCACTTATAGTAATACGCTGATTGAGGGCCCTTATTGTTGAAATTTAAAACAAAAAATTTACTTTGAAAAACAATTATCTTAATTTAGTGGCTTGAATCACCCTGTTTTAAATCTTCAGACAGTAATTTCAAGTTGTGTGGTTTCAAAACTTGAATTTACACAAATTCAAATGCTATACTGAAGTTCAAATTCAATTAGTCATACCGAGATCGAAGAATTGAAGTCAGGTCAAAAAATCTGGTTGCTAAAAATTGATTTAATTCAGACACCAAAATTCACTCATACTGAAAATTTGTAAGATTTTATTGATTATGTCAGAAAGCAATCAAACAGTGTTGATTTATGTGCCTCTCTCAGTGCGGCTCCATGTACAATTTATTTGAACTACCTGTTAAATCATACTCACTTTCAATTTCAGCCTGCATGATCATTTTCTTCATTTATTTTTGTCTGATTGTGGGTGTATTGGCCTAAAAGTTCAAAATAAAAATGTAAAAATTCAGACACCAAAATTCAAGATAAAATATTCAAATTTAAACATCCAGTCCGCCAAGGGTATGAAAAGGAATCAATCAGACCAATCAGACGAAGTTATTTTTAGTCGCGGAAAGAGTTTCTGAACGAGTGCATTTGAATTTTCTACCTGAATCTGTCAACTCCTCCAAAAAAGTTTTTGCAGTTGCAAAAAATCATTCACTCAATCATCATTCATCGTTCAAACCACATAAATTCTCAGAGAAAAGTATGGCCTTTTTTTGCTTCCATATGATTATGCCTGCGTGTCTTTCTAAATCTTCTAATATCGCCCTTCTTTTTCTCTCTTACAGATAAACCCAGCAGAAACAGAGTCGACACCAGCCAACAACGCTGCAAATCTGACCCACTGTGACCCAAATGAGTCTTCATGCCAAAGTCACACCAGCTCCTCATCAAACCAGCAAGAGGGGCGACCGGGGTCATCGCAGACTCAGATCAGCACTGGAGCCACCAGCTGCACATTAGATGACATTGATACTGATTCCTCCATTCCCTCCGTTTCAGAGCGAAATTATTCAAATGGCAGCCAAATCAACTCTGTAAACCCTCCTGTTTACCTGACAGGGGACACATACAGCATTGTGGGCTCGCTGAATCCAAACAGCAGAGGGACGTGTATGAACGGGACTAGTGGCAGCGGGTTGTACCCAGCGGGAGTGCAGCTACTGAACATGTGCAGACTCCAGAGAAAGGATTTGACCCCACAGCCTTTGTCCTTACCTAGGGGTGTGTTTGGCAACAACAGAGGCTGGGCATGCGGGGCAGAGCCTGCGAGAGCAGAAGCCGCCAACCCACAGCCTCTGCGTATGGAAGACCTCCTGAATATCCGTCTGGATCAGGTCACCTTTGACCTGTCGCAGCCACCCTATGACTCACTGCAGACTTATGAGTTTGAGGGCCGTGACTCAAGGGCTGAGTCACTGAGTTCATTGGAGAGCGATGGAGAGAAGGACGAGGGGCGAGTGGTGGGAGGGATGGAGGAGCTAAACCAGAAGTTTCAGAGGCTGATGGAGATCATCAGAGAGAGGGAAAAGGAGAAGGAGGGAGAAGGAGGAGAGACACGAGCAGCCGAGGGTGGTGAGACTGCAGAGGCTGCTCTCGATGAGACTCATAAACAAAAGGAGGACAAAGAAAAAGAACAGCAGAGATGGGATTTCTAGACTGCAGTAAAAGAAAAGTTAGAGAGAGAGAACTCATGACAGTGATGGATTTTAAACACAGCAGGGGTGGCAAAATACACAGCCTCCAACAGAAATCTTCTTGTCCCCCCCCCTTTTCCCTCCTGCCAGGAAAAATCCAGGAGGCTGAGAGTATAGTCAAGATTTGTGGTGGAATCAGTGCACAGCGTATAGTTTTCACCTCCACCATGTTTATAAAATGCATATGGAACCTGTCACTTTTCACACTGCTCTTGTAACTGATATTAATAATGCACTTGGGCTTTCAAAGCTAAAGTTATGAAAAATTAACTTTTTTGAAATATTGATTCTGAGCCCTGAAAGCTGCATTGTTAGAAAATAGGCCTCATCAAATATTGACGGGAATTGTGATATTTAATATTGATAGTTTAATAGGGGCACGCTCACTAGAAATCCTTGGAATTTGAATGAGACATTTGCATCCGAATTGAATTTTTCAAACCACACAAGCGTACAGTACTGTAGGCCTACACTGCCACATGTTCACAGAGCCTCTCCGATGAGTCTAAGTGTATACATTTATATTCTGTAGCTCCGTAGAGAGAGTTCCACTCCAGCAAGTAGTCACCATTACGGTAGCAAAACCTGCTCACTATGCAATTTGCACACAGTTAGAAATGATTAGATTGTCACTGTCAAAGACGTGTGTACTGTTGTGAAAGTACAGTAAATAATGTCCATATGTAGATAAATATCAACTTCTGCTTTGGTGGTTATTGCTCAAGAGTGGACAATCTTTTTTGGGAGGGTTGGTATTTACTGGAATCCTCACAGGAAATTAAGCATCTGATTTTCAGTTATTAAAATGGTGCAGACTTACAATATACAATGTTCCCCATAATTTCACCCACACAAGATTATTTATAATTCACTATTGTGTTTGCGTCTGCTCGTCTAGAATTATCTCCAAAGGCTTATTTATCTCCCACGTTTTAAAGAGACAAAATTAGGCAAAAGCCATTATGCGATGCAGGACACACAGGCATTGTTCTTGTGATGAGGCCAGAACAGCAAAATAATCATTTACTTTGAGATTGTGTAATGTTATTCAGGCAATCTGTCATTTGACAATGACTCAGTTCTGTAGCTATTACAAAGCTCATTTATTATTTAGAAGGTATAAGGATGAGTTATTAAAATAATGACATTATTTTCAATAATACGATAAAATGTATTTGACTTTCTGTAATTATTCCCGCTCTCTCTCTTCCTCTACAGTGGGAATTTAGGTCTTAATCAGCCGCCGTTCTAATAAGATTACGATGCTTTCGAACTAAATTTGACAGAAAATCTTTGGCTTCCTGACAAGAAAAATGAGGTGTAAAAAAGAATGGACTCCTGAGGCAAGAAAATGAAATGCAGAGGAAAAGGAGTGGGATATTACATGAAGTGCCAAATGATAACTAGTCATCACCACGCTGCATAATGTCAGTACACAGTGGGTATCTTGTGGCATAATACTGCCTGCTGCAGAAATATCATTGTACAAATGATTAAGAACAAGACATATCCTCACCTAGAGATCAGGAACAGATTTAATTTAACAATGAACTAAATATAGACACAAGTTAGAGTGTGAAAGACTTTCTGTATCACCACTTCAAAAAAAAAAAAGTTAGACCAAAATAGAATAACAGTAAATTAAAATATGTTTGAAATTCAAATGTTTAAAAGGCATATTGCCGTTCACACACACTTTAAAGAGTGCTAAGAAGAGTGCTGTGAAGTCGAGGACAGCAGCGTCCGTCCAGGCAGCAGAAAGTGACAGTACCATGGTGCCACCTAAAGTTAAAACACATGGATTGCATCTTTGCCATCGCCTAAGCAGTGAATTGTAATATCACAGCACAGCAGCTGGAAATATTGGTACAAAAAGATAACAACAGGAAAACAGATTCAGTTTTGATAAAGACCACAGTGAATTCTCTAGAGAGCTGTAAAGACAAAAGACTGGTTTGCTTGCTGCTGTGAGAGACTGTCACACTGTTTATGGCTCACATCCATTTTAAGACTTCATATGCAGCTAAAGGACTGTACAAAAATTATGGGGGAAGTGTAGCAGGAATATGTTTTTTTGCTCTCCTATCCTGTTAATCATTTCGTCTCCCTTATATACGTATATTCACCTTTATGGGGGCCTTGACAAGGTTGGGAACTAACTACTAATGCAGTAAGTAACACCCACCCCCAATATTTCAAAATACTGTGACACTATTGAATTAGTACAGCTCACTTTGTCAGAGCGTGGTATTTTTTACTAGGCTACAATAGTTCCTACCTTTACTTTTTTCTGTATCTTTACAGAAAGCAGAACTACAGTAAGGTTATGTTAAATGTGTCATAAAAGTGACAGTAGCTGCTCTTGGTGCAAAAATAAAGAATGGATGGGATATTAGAACAGGGTGCATCATTTTGTTATGTTTTCCCTATTTTTTGCAATTACTACTGTCAGTCATATTGTTCGGTTTGGGTGCTATGTGAGAATTATTATTCCATTAGGGTTTAAATTAGAGTACACCATCTCAAATTCTTTGTGCACTTTTAGTTATTAATGGCAAAGTGATTTGTACCAATTCAATAGTGTCATATTATTTTTGAAATATTGGGGGGAGAGTGTTGCATTTTTTTCTTTTTTTAAAAATCCCCCCTCCCCACCCTAATAATTTGTTTACAGTCCCTAATTAGCTCTTCTTGTAGCTTCCAGTTTCTTGCTGCATTAGTAGTTGCCAACCATGTTGGGACCCCCCATAAAGGTTTCAAAATATATCTAAGGCATCGAGAGATGATTACCAGGATAGGAAAGCAAAAGAACATATTCTCCCTACTCAAAACTATGTTTATTTGTCAGACTTTCCTCTAAACTTTGCTTTTTTTGCTGTGAATTACTGTTTACCTCTTCAGACCTCATCAATTCACTTTTGAAACTGCAAAGACATGGGGTTGATTGTCAACATGGTTTTATTTTAAGGAGTCTCAAGCCAAAAGGGTTGGGTAACACTGGACTAAAGCTTCCTGCACACGTGGGGAAGCAGAGACACGGGGAGACACAAATAATTTTAGAGGGCATCTATGAAACAAGATGTTACCTGGATCACTGCAGGGGGACAAAAAGGACAATATAGTGAACATGTTACTTAAAATAGCCTGCAGGAGGCAGTATAGTCATCACATTTAAAACCAACCACAGTTACACAACAGTTTGGATGTAATCTTGAAACTTTGGACCTGTACTGAGTACAGATAAGGCATCATGTGAGTATTTTGATACACAGTTTTATGAAATTTCCTCATACAGGTCACCATAACATCACACCTTCACCTGGACCAATGAACACCATCATGTTTTGTAAGCAGGTTCAGTGGCCTAGAAAGTTTAAAGTTGGCTTTTACTAACATGTTTATAAAACTGGTTAGTGCACAGCACATATCAGAAACTCTTTTTTGAACAAGGGTACCAAATTTCATACACAGATTACACAAATATCTGCGTACAAGTAGGATGTTCTGCTGTTCTGACAACTCATAAACATAACAGCAACTGATATAAATGTGTCCAGCCTTCATGAAGATCTAAAATAACTGCATTTTTACAACTTAGCATTTCATTTAGGAACGCTGCTACAATACTGCAGCTACTACTGACTTCAGGGGGTTTTCCACTGTCACTCTGTAGTCTGGAAAAAGAAAGAGGATGGCATGAAATAAGACAGTAGCAGACATGTAGCAGCAGACGTCACCTCTGGGTCTTCATTTTGATTCCATCACATCAAAATCAATTCAGTTTTGAAAGAATGCAGGTTAAATAAAGAAAGAAAGCCAGTTTATAGCCTAGCTATTGTTCCAGATTAGAAAAATACAAATATACATCTAAATCTATGTATATTCTGTGTCATTAAAAGGCTTACAAATATCAAGATTTAATTTTTTGCCATAAATCCCAGTTCTACATACACACATTTGGCCATGCCGAGCTCTACAGTTAGTACAGTCACCTTATTTTCTTTTTAAAGAGCAGATCAGAGACGTAGGCGTTTGCAAAATATCCACACACATACCCTCTCACACAGAGATGTTTAATTTATCATCCCTCAGCACAGAAAGTTTATAGATATATTTGGAAAATGAAAGTACTGGCATTAAAAAATTGCAAATGCTTGTTTCTTTTTGAGGCAGCGGGCAATGACGGCCTAGAAATGTTCAGCAAATGACCTCTCCAAGAGAAAAAAATCTTGAAATGTATTAAATCATTTCTGTGACAAACTTCAGATAAATTACAACTCAAAAATGATTTTGCAGATTAGATATTACAGTGCAAGAAAAGTCCACCTGAAGCAGCTTAATAAGCTTTTTTTCCCATCTTAATGCTTACATGGAGGAGTGTTTATAGAAGCGTTTTACATCTGTGTGAATCGTTCATCATCTGAGAATGACATGTTGTAAACGCCCTGACTTGCAGCGCCATTTTCCATCGTTTTCACCCGCGTCTCTTCTTCATTGTCCTCATCATCAGTTCCCTCGTTCTTTTTGCTAGAAGACGAAGCCAAGAAACAAGACTGAGCTCAGTAATCACATTCACAAACTGAGAAAATATAATGCATCTGCAATCATCTGCTTACCGCCTCTTTTGGAGCACAGAGGACACGAGCAGAACGATGATGCCAGCACCCACAGCACCCATGACCACACCGAACGCAATGAGCCATGGAGGGGTGTCAGGCTTGACTGGTGCTGCCAGGGTGGGGGCGATGCCGATAAACTCCAGAGTGTTATCAGTTAGCAGAAAGGCACTGTTGATGCGATTCCTGGACTTTCTATTGGGAAAATAAAAGATTTAAGATTGAATTTAAAGTGGATATAATCATTCGAGTACTGGCTATTTTCAGGCCAACATGGGTATGTCACATGTCAGGTTTTGCTGCATGTATTGGTGCAACAGTGTGCCACTGATGCTTATAATTTATTTACTTATCCTGGTCATGGTCAATGATTACAGCTAAGCAGGACAGCCCAAATACAGCTTTTCTCCAGCTACTTTCTCCTACTTCCTCTAAGTACTTAAAACTGGTGAGAAACAAAACATGCTGTTCTCAATACTACAAATGTGGCTCAAGCTTTGGTTCTTCAAGTCAAGTCAAGACAAATTTATTATTTATAAAATCACAAATTTGCCTGTTCAACACACAATACCCTCTAGCCCCCAAAAAACTTAAAGACTGCCTCTGCTCTCCAGTGCACCCTGCAAGTGGGTGAAGTTGTGCCAGAACCCGGGGAGATGCAATGTCAACAATATCCTAGGTCTACCCCAGCGTCTCCTCCCATTCACTTGAACCTGGAAAACCTCCAAAGGTAAGAGGCCAGGAGGACTCGACAATTTAAACTGGCTGCTCTCAGTGGCTCAATACAAAGGTCCACAGCGTTATTTGAGCTTCTTAGTCACCTACAGTGAGGCCTGAGGAAAAACATCTCAGCTGCATGTATTTGTGATCTCAATATTTCAGTCACCATCCAAAAATTGGCGAAGGTGAGGTGAGGGTGGCAACAAAGATGTATGACTTAGATTGTTGCTTTATAGCTCAGCACTCCTTTCCCTCAAATCATTAATACTATTTGATACAAAGCACACGTGCTGTACAGCAAATTAGACCTCTCCACACTATGTAAAGGGTACAACAAGTGCTACACTTTTTGATTAGAATTTACTGCGGCCCATATCAGTGGTTTAGTTAAGTATTTCATGTTGAAATTTAGTTTTGGGCGGCAGGCTTGTGTGTGAGTTAAGAGGCCACATTCTTCCTCACAAAAATGAAAAGTTGAACTCACAGCCAATACTACAAACTACACTTCAGTATAGTTTTGCTGCTACAGCCTTACTTGTTCTGGTATGAGCTTATGGTGGCTAATTTTAGCTAATGTTAGCAAAGATTCAGTTCTTTAATGCAATTATTCAAGTTGAGGGATTCAAATTCAAATATAAATTATTGAAATTTAGTTTCTAGTGACACATTTCTGCCCATAAAATTGCTCCTTCCTGTCCTTCTGGTTTTATGAAACTGTGGGCAGTGAGTATATTGTGCGTGCGATTTAAAGTTATAATCTCGAAGATTTTCATTTCGTTGTCTTTCGTGGCATCTATGGCGATAATCGATAATTGCAGGTGTGCTTTTGGACCTCACTTCAGTTTCAGTTTCAAGTTTCCTCATCTGTAGTCATCGATCTTTTGTTTGTTCGGCCATAGTAACCGTTTACTCACAACGCTAGCAGAGATCGGAAAAAACAGCACGCCGCTTCACACACAGGTGAGTTGAAGAGCGAGTCTGTTGCATTAAAAGCCTTGTTAAAAGTCTAACTGTGTGCCGCTTGTGATTTTTTCGAGCAAGTCGCCACAGACACCCTGGTCATAATACTGCAAATGCAAGGCTTTCATCAGCGGACCATGGACGATAGATAGTGACTTAACAGACATTTATTTAAATGAAAATCTTCGAGATTATATCTTTAAGTATTTCATGCACACGTTTTACCAAATGAGCACACATAATGAGTAAAACGTGCACACGATTTAGTAAAACGAGCGCACAAACTACAGAAAAAAATATATCACGTGACCACTCAGCTTTGCTGCTGCAGTCTTACTTCTTCCAGCATCAGCTTATGGTGGCTAATTTTAGCTAATTGTTAACAAACACATTCACATTAACATGTTAGCGTAGTGACACATTGTTGAATTCACAACCAATACGCACCCTAGCTTGAGGCAACCCAGTTTAGCCTTACTTGGTCTGATACTGTTGTGTAACAGACTGAGTCATTTTGAGTCTTCCCTTATTGTGCTACTGTTTATCATCATTCCACAATTGTCACTTAATTGATCAGCAGAAGTTACATAGTCTCTCTGTAACTAGCTAACCGGGGTAGGATCCTCGGTGAGCATCTGCACTGCTAAACTGAATCTTTGCCAGCTGAAGAAATCATATTTGTGTAGCGCTGTAATTATTATTTATTGCTTATCTGGAACCCCATTAGTCATTAGTCATCTTAGAACTGCTATTTCTGGGGTTCATGTTTAAAATAAATACTGTAATAAATGGCTGCACAGTACATAGTAACACAGAATCAAAACCAGACATATGAGAAATAAAGTATTAAATGGACCTCTGATCTCTTTGCGGAGTGGCCAGAGGAAAAAAAAACATTTCCACATGGGGATTTAAAAAACAGCTGCAGTGTCACTGTATCCTGCGATTACCTTACAGCCTCCTCCACATCTTCTTTATCAACAAGGAGTGACGTGTTCTGCGTTGACGTCACCACAAACCAGAAGGATACTCTGGGAGTCTCATCACATATAATGATGTTTGACACACTGACGATAAACAAGACAATAAAGACCACGTCAGTGTCGCAACATGTTCATAAACCGTGAGTCACTGATTTCATTACAGTAAAAAAGAGATTATATGATAGTTTTATAGTTATTATGCCAATTTTATAAACACACAAATGCACTCTTGAGCTTTTTATTGTTTCTTTCAAATCAAACAGCAAAAGAGAACTCATAAAAGTTTTCTTACTTAAATTCCTGGCCGCTTAAGTGATTCCTCATGGCGAAAGCCAGAGTCGCTCGGAAAAGGAACATTTCATCGTCATTCCAGTCATACTGCAATAACAACAACAGATCATGTGCTGTTTTCAGTAAAGGCCTTTAAGATTGACTGATCACCAGGTGGACCTTGTCCTCGTAGTAAGAAGTCACACACTTTGAGTGAATTCTGGACAAAATTCAACATATTACTATTTACATGGGTAGTTTATGAATAATATGTTACAGTATTAGAAGAGCATATAACATAGTAATGCAGGCGGATGAATATTTAAATATGTACGTACAGCTTCATCTCCCAGAGCAGTTCTGATACTGAGTCGAACTTTGTAGCCATCTGAAGCATCTATATAGATAGAACATATTTAGATGCACTGTTAGGAGAATTTAACATCATTTCGTGTAAGCTTCATCGCTTGTTTCCTCATAGAGTTGTAGAACGTCTGTCACATAGACTAGTTTTAGAGTAGTTGTTGATGTCAAATGGAGGCCATTGTTAACAGGCAAACATTTGAGTCATGTGTCTAATCCGACTTTGTCTCAGATTAGAAGCTGCGTTCCACACTTGAGAGGCAAAAATTGTGAAGACAGGTGGCTTCACAATAACACTGTTTGTGTTTACTGACAGTATCTTAGCTGAAATGCAAAATGAATACAAGAGGCATTAAGTAGGGTCACTTACCTGGTGTACAGAGCTTTTGTGCCAAAGCAGATGACAAACAGAGCAGGAATAAAATCTTCTCCAACATTTCCGCAGAGAACAAGAAGCAAAATAATAAAATGCTGCAAAAGCTCAGGTGAAACTCCCAGTGACCAGTGATTTGAGGTCAGCAGAGGAACATCATTGGATAAAGCCTGAGTTTAATGGTTAAGCCAGGACACACCTGAACTAACCCGTCCTCTTTGAAAAGAAAAAATGGCTGCTAGGAGGTCGGCTCACCCTCACTCTATAACATGGAGACTGTAAAGTGGGCGCTGCAGTGTAAGTGCTACTGTTTGTTCAAGCTTCCAAGGAGCCAGATAGGTTTGCTAATGTGAGCGAGGCAGACCTCTCGCAGAGAAACACAACGGCTCAGTCTGCCTCTGTTTACTCAGCACAGTACAGTGTGTGACCTGGCCATCCAGCCTTTATAATGAAACATTTTTCCCTTTTGTTTTTGTTTTTTTGTGGCATGAAAACAGGAACACACAGATTGTATCAAATCGCACTGACTGGAAAAGAGTGAAGCACCCCACCATGTCTGCTCATTAGTTAAGACCAGCAGTTGCGTTCCTTGTAGGGAAAATTACTGATTAGGCACACAGGTTACAGGATGCTGATGGTATGCACTAAATTCACACATAATGACCCAACACTGGTACAGTACATGTCAGACTAAGCAGTTATTTTGCCTCCTTTAATGTGCTAAATCTTGATTTTCCATGACACTGTCTTTCCTAAACATGGTTATCAGGCCTAACCAAGCTTTATTATGTGAGGTAGATAATAAAATGCTGAACCAAATCTCCCATAGTTAATCCAGGAAGGTCAGTATGTTCCGTGTTGGAACAGTCTTCTGTTTTGAAAATCACTGGACAAAGGTGAGAAAAGCTTTAATAGACAATAGAAAACTCCAGTTGAGACATGTCATACATATTTAAGGTTAATCATCCATTCTGCCCTAACAATCAGACTGGCAATTTGGTTAATTTTTCAACCACTGCATGGTGGCGGATGCCTGACAGAGCCATTTATAAGAAACTAAGTTGACACAGGGCACTTGAGGCAAAGCCTGTTGCCAGGTTTGCTTTCAAAGTCTCTCTATCATGATAGCAGACTGTATCTACCATTTAAAACCACAGTTGACCACATTAAATGGTGCACTTGGCCTACAATAAAAGATCTTTTGCTCCCATAAAAGGTCAGAAGTGTTTTTCCATAAAACAGACAGCACCCATGCTGAAACATGGTATGAAAACATGCAACTGAGATTTACAGTACAGAACAAACCCAGTTAAACCACTCCCCTTAAAAGTCCTGCTTTATCATTTTTTATATGATCGGTTCCCGTAAAAATAAAAATACCACATTGTTTCCTGTTGTGCTGTTCAGGTTCTCTTCTACCCAAAGTCTGGTTTTGTAGAAAAACAGAATGGAAAATCTTCAGTTCTCCTAAGACTCTGAGGATATCCCATGATGTAAATCTTAATAAAAACACTTTATGTCTTTTGCTTTCGGATTGCTTGTTCAGCCTCTACGAAAGACTGATTTACATGAAGAGCTTTTGCTGTAATATCACAGACTGCAGATATTTTCCTGACCAGATGATGGCAGCAGAGGCATTACAGACTGTAGGACTTGAATTTAGGAAAGCTAGAATGAATTACTGGTTACTAAAGTCACTAATGGTGAGCAACATTCATTATTTTAGCTTTTCCTTTCTTTGAAATATCTAAAAAAACAAAACAATGAAGTTCTGTTTTTGGCTGCTGCTTCTACAGCCCCATCTGATGTAGATAATTGACCGGTTTCAGTGTTGCCAGTTGGGCTATAGGTCTTCTAGCATTAAAGATGATGGTATGGTGACTCATTCAGACTACTTTTATTACTGACAAGCAGTGGTGGAACGTTATTAAGCACAATTACTGAAGTACCGTACTTCAGTAGAACGATTTTGAGATATTTGTATATGCTTGTATATGCTACTTTAAATTTCTACTCCATTACATTTCAAAGGGAAATATTGTACTTTTTACTCAACTACATTTATCACAACAGCTTGAGTAACTTCTACTTACTTTTCAGATTAATATTTTCCATTTAAAACAAAAAAAAGCTCATATATTGTAATGTAATCCCTTGCCTCATATGTCTATGAGTTGTTAGCAGTAAAGAGGATTAAAGAGGATTTCCCCTCTAGACTTCTCATATGGTTTCATTTAAATAGCTGTTTGAGGCCCAAAGAGGTAAAATGATCCAATAAGAGAAAAGTCCAAAAAATGTATAAAGAATTTATGCAGGCTAACTTCTTCTTTCCTGCCCCACTAATCATCTCACGGGCCTTCAGATCCTGACAGGCCCGACCTCTAGTTTGGGAAGCACTGGACTAAAATACAGATCTGTATGTTAAGTACTAGCTCCACCAGCTATGACAGTAAAATGCTACTTACGCTGACGCATAAGTCTTAACAATCTATTGGCTTCATATATAATAATATATCAGTCACAGGGGACATTTTTCTGCAGCATGAGGACTTTTACTTATTTACTTGTTATTTGAAGTACTTTGCTGCTAAAGCTGCTGTACTCTTACTTAAGTAGGGTTTTGAATGTAGGACTTTTACTTGTAGTGGAGTATTTTTACATTAACATGTTGGTACTTAAATAAAAGATTTGAATATTTCTTCCACCAATGCAGACAAGTGTGAATTAATACCCTGGGATCATTCACAGGTGTAACATGGATTTCTATTTATTGGTATGATGATGTTGCAGTACTTGCTTTTTACTTGCTTTCTATTTTTATTCTTTTACTATGTTTATTGTTATGCACCAAAACACCAAGGCAAACTCCTTGCATGTGTAAACCTACTTGGCAATAAACCCGATTCTGAATCTGATGTGAATTTGTATTCTAGCCTCAAAATATTTACATTTTTAAAAAGAACATAATCTTGAGCATAACAGAGTTCACAACGAGCTGAGAAACCTCAGAAAGTAAGTCTCTGGAGGGGGAAAAATCCATATTAAAGTTGTCTCTTCATTATGGGGTGGTAAGACAAAGCAGCCCCTCATTTCACAGACAATGCCTCCCTCTTCTTCCTGTGCTCTACCGCCCCCAGCAGGCTCAGGCCGGTACTGCTACAATCAGCCATAATAGGCAGTAGGAGTGGATGAGCCTGAAGCGAGCAGTCAGTCTGTCCTCACAAGCAACACTCCTGTCGGAGGTGATACCGCCCTCCTCCTGCCAAACACCCGCTTCCCACTTGAAACAGGAGCCGCTGTCCGGAGCAGGATGTATCGATCTGTTTGCTTGTAGCGCTTCTCCGGCGGATCCTCCGTGCGTCAGCCCCGGGAATGGATCCGGAATCCGGTGCGGCGTCTGCAGGGAGTTTCATCTCCCTAAATGAGCACGAGCAGAGGTATTACTCAGGTCTCCACGGTCTGTGCCAAGCTGACACTTCAGGAAAACTGTCGTCCAGCAAAGTGGCGGAGCTGTTCAAGGCGTCTCAGCTACCTCCTGAATCCCTGCATAAAGTGAGTACGGCACATCTGCGCCTGCTTGGTCATCACATGTTACCAAGTGTGAAGGGCTGAGAGCTGCGGCTGCTCATCACCAGACCTCAGTGGTCTGCAGGAGACACGGAGCGAGGTCGAAACGATCAGACTGTGGTCTCCAATGTATGATCATGATCCATGATATTGGCTTCGTGGGGTATCTTCCTGGTGCTGTGTATATGTGTGCGTGTGAGAGAGAGGTTTTACACACCTCCTTTCTTTTACCCCTCTGTCACACAGGAGGGCAGTCCCCTTACTTGCTGCATTAGCTGTAAATGTGTCTGTATGTCCCCTCACTACATCTGTAGGCCAGTGTTTTGTCTGTCGATCCACAGAAGAGAAAATATGTATTTTATAGTTAAGTTCAGAGTTAAGCTTTCAGTTGTAAGAGTGAAGTTAGAGATGTCATTTCAGTGTCCTCTCTGGTGTATTTGTGTGCACTAGTTGTCAACATTATAAATCATTCTTTGCTCAGTTCAAATAACATGTGATGAGTTTGTTGACAGCAGAATTTCTGATGCTTCAAGGTTTGTATTAAAGTTGATGTTGGTGTCAGACTCACCTGCCAGTAAGAGTTAGTTCTGTAAAAATCTCCTCTATTTAAAGGACCGTACCAATGGTTTTGCATTTTAGCCCATTCACTACAAATCACATTTACCTCACATCACAGCTAACCAGTATTTTCACCATTGATTAAGCAGGTGATTATCTTGTCATTTAATCCATTGATCCTTGAGCCCAGTGTGACACATTCAGGTTGTTTGTTTTGTCCGACCAGTACTCTAAAATCCTAAGAAATTTAAGAGACAGTGATTTTAAAACTGAGAAACATCCTCACAGATTAGAAGCTGGAACCAGAAAATGTTTGCTAGAAAAAATATTTGAACAATGTTTAAATAAAACCTAACAGCAGACTCTTTAAACTTTCTCGAGTTGTGTAATCCACCATTAAAGATAGACTATGTAACTTTTGCAGGAGGAAATAAAACAGTCTAACTCTTCCAAAAGAAAAGTTAAATTCATAAGCAATGAAATGCACCTTTGCTCAGTTCAATACAGTCAGGGGTTTTGCTGCTGCAGCCTCACTTGGTCTGGTATGACCAGTAGTTTATGTTGGCTAATGTTTGCAAACTTAAACAAGATATTACTCTATAAAGGACATTAATGAGTGAGTTTTTTGACTTCTTGACTTTTCTCCACTTGTTCTTCTTTTAGACTATGTTTTAGCATTTATCATTATCCTGTAAGTGTCACTCATGGCCACGGTAAACAAGTTACATAGAGTCACTTTAAGTCTGCATTAATATCTGTCAAAGTTACATTGTTGGTATGAGGTAATGCTGTACAGACCTTTCCAAACTTATCAAACCGCACTACCACACAACAATAATGTGACTATGACAAACATTAGTACAGACTTGATGTCTATGTGATGGATTACACAACTTGTGCAATTTTCAAAAGTTGGCTAATTGATTTTTCTATGAAATAGAAATGAATGGAAACCAATGGCTGCCTGGAGCAGGAGGAAAAATACAACTACATATATAAATATAACTATACAGCAAAAAATCAACAACAATATGAAGTGTACATGATTTGAAATCAAGGAGGTAAAACTTGCAAAAACACTGGCATGGTCCTTTCAAAATCTCATCGTACAAAGTCTTAGAGTCTAATTCAAACCTGCATCTTCTTCGTTCTATTTTTCTGTCATCTCATAGATAGAAATATTTCTGTCTCTTTTCATATTATTTATTTTCAAGGGACCATACGTGCTTGACAAAGACATTAACAGTGGTAGTGCTAAACAGTTTTTCATTGGCTCTAGAATTCATTTTGCTGACCCATTACAGGGATATAAACATATTTTTCCAGCTCAGATGAACACAGCAGGTTGCTGTGTTCATCTGAGCCTCCATTCACGGCACTCACAGTCCCGTGGGGTCAACTCCCGGCGATCGCAGCCTATTGTGTCTCTGTGTGGGTGTCAGGAAGTTTGGCACTGAGCGCTGCTTCCTTCCTGTCCGGCCTGGATCGCCGCCACCACACGGGGGTGATTGACACACAGCCTTCTGAGCTGTGTTTGGCCCTGCAGCAGGATGCCTGCAGGATCACTCTTGCACTCAGTGCTGACTTCTGGGTCATTATGTCAAACAGTATCAGAGAATCATAAATGGTGTATTTCCTCCAGGATATATGATAACATAGAAATTGTGTTATGATTTGACTTTGTTTTACTGTAAATGCACACTTTGCCATTTGTCAAAACAAGGGTAATTTTCCACCATGCGCTGTATCTAGAGTTGTGTTTTGTTGAGTCATGATTCACGTAGACTAACCAGATTTACAGAGGAAGGATTTTTATGTCTAGTCTGGTGTGTATAGCAGATAAGTAGTAAAAGCATGACCCTTCTTCCTGCGGAGCCGTCATTGCTGTCTGTGAGGCCAGTCTCAGCTTCCCACACATGACTCTGCAGTGAAATCAATTGTTATGCTGATTTCATGGACTCGTAGTGCAGCACATGTTTCCCATAACGTTTTATCATGTGATCATGGTAACAGCCAGAGTGGCCATTTGGAGCACATGGTGGAAGGTTAAATGTTTAGTTGGATGCCTCCTCTGTGTGAGCAAATTACTACATGTAATTTAAATATAGACTTGAAATTGCATGAATTACCCATTAATTTCTCTGCTCTAGTTAGTTGTCAGGTTGAAGATGAAGTCTCTGGTGTGTGCTGACGTGTAATGATGTGTTAACAGACATTGCTGTAGAACCTGTCTGGTTGACTAAGGTGTGGCCTGGTTCAAGATATAACTTTCCGGAGCTCAGCTCTCCTGGTGTTGTCACATCCAGGACTGGTAGCGCCACATGTTGCTTGCAACTGTTGCTCAAATGCCCAATAGGCACATTGATCTTGGTTTAATCAACTACATTGTTTTTATCCATGCTAGCAGTAATGCCAATATTGGTCTGTTGCCATGAAATTTGGTACAGACTATTCATGGTCCCCAGAGAATGAATCCTTATGATTTTGGTGATCCCTGACTTTTCTTTTAGGGCCACCAGCAAATCGAAGTTTCCACTTATCCTGTGAAATATCTCAACATCTACTAGATGGATTGACACAAAATTTGTACACAGACATTCATGGTTCCCAGACGATGAAAACTTAACTTTGGTGATCCCCTTTTACTGTACATGAAGTTGACATTGTTGTCTTTTGGTGAAATGTCTCAACTACTATTGGATGGATTGCCATGACATTTGGTAGAGACATTCATGCCCCCTCAAGATGAATTGTTTTGGTTGATCCCTTAAAAAGTATTATCATTGCACTCCTGCAACATTGTTCTCACGATGGACAGTTTTTTAAAAAAGGATAGAAATTGCTGCAGCAAAATCAGAGACATTGTCTTTTTTATTCCATGCACACATCCTCCTTGTCAAAACCTGGTGCCTACATTACCCACAATGCAACTTGACCACCAATAATTTGGTTGGAGATTCAGGTGTGTCATGCTAGTATCATCTAATGTAGCCTTGAGCTTATAGCCCCTAGCAGAGATGAGGAGCGGGCTACAGAGGTCTGGTTAGCTCACTCCTCTCTAACTCCACATCCCCAGATTTTTTTCATTTTCAAACTTGTAGTTTTCAGACCCAACTGACGCCGACTCAAGTAACATCATTTGAGGCAATTTGTCAGATTTTGCGCAGCTACCCGCTGGACCACAAAAGGCTTTATACAACTTTTTTCACATATGCAGTCGTACTCCCGAACACCTGTAAACAGACTTTGATGTGTAAAATCAGTGGAGTTAAAAAAATGTGTTTTCATACTTCAGCGATGATACTGAATCTGGTCAACACAAAATGTGTGCTCTTAGCTTACTTGCTACTTTGCATTCTTGAATAACAGAAACGTTTCATCATAGTTGTCATAGTTCAAGGTGATGTGCAGGAAAAACAGGAAAATCTGCTACAAAGGAAAAAAAGGACACATCTGTTGCTCATGTGTGTCAGATATCCAGCGTATTAACATGGCAAATATCCAAACTTGGTTTACTCACTCACACTGTCAACAGGGCATATGATTTATTGATATCCGGAAAGTCATACCACTGATGACATTATGTGCGCTGAAATGTTTTTGGCATTTTTCCATCTTCCTTAAATAACTTTCCCCTTCAGGCGATAGATCTGACCCGCTAGTCTCGCTCCTCAAGGCCTTCACTGGTGTTCCCTGAAATAATCTCTCGTCATTAATCTTTCTCTGCTGACCTCAGGCGCACTCGCAGCGCTGCAGACCTGACCTCCACTGCCTGCTCAGACTCTCACTGGCATGTAGTTGTTTTGGATCTGCCTGTGAAAGCTGTTGAATGAATACAATGCAGGTCAAGCAGAAATAATGTCTCATAAGGCGATATGAGCCACATGGACTCCACCCGCCCCACAACCTCAATAGACAATGGGTATTAACAGTGCTCCTGTCATTCATATTTCATAAACACATACCAGCCAATGTTCTCTTACTCCTTTGTGACAGAAGCTGGACTTTTGGATCTTGTATGTTTATAAAAAAACATTTAGTGTTAAACACTGTTAATCCATTGTTGCCACAAGAAGAGCATAAGCTCTTCCCTGGATGGTTTGTCCCTTCCATGTTGAAACTAAAACAGTTCATTGGATCTCCTTGTGTTGTTGAAGTGACTTGAAAAAATCAGCCTGTAGCCATATGGCCTTTTGTCACAGTTACCAGTTAGAGTTGTTGTTGATATCATTAAAATGAATAGGAACACAAGTTCACTGTCAAATTAGACCAAATCTCTTCCCCACCACAAACACAGATGAGGAAGTGATAAATACCCAGTAAAAGTACAGTTCAGAGTGTCTGGTTACAGTTTGAGGGGTACTGAAGCACCAGTCAGCCAAGGCAACTGCCCTGCGGCCCCTGAAGGTTTGGGGACCTGGGTTGTCTCTGTGGCAATTGTGGTAAATTTTGGGAAAATTCACTTACAGAATTCGCTTTCTCAGAGAGTTAAATGAGAAGATCGATACCTCTCTCATATCTGTACAGTAAATATACAGCTATTGCCAGCAGCCAGTTATCCAATCATCAGGCCATATCTTATAGAGGGGCAGTCACTTAATTAACTTAATTCAGTTAATATAATGTTAACAGGCATATTCTTTAACAAATTTCTGTGTAAGAAAATTATCCAAAAGTCAGATATACATTAACCTAGGGCAGGTTACTATTCCAGCGTAGAAATACTGGTTGGTTTCTGGGACAAAATGGGTGTGTGTGTGTGTGTGTGTGTGTGTGTGTGTGTGTGTGTGTGGTATACCATTAATATTTTCATAATAAAGAGGAATTATCGTTATCCAGGCTTGCTTTGTTTCAATATAGTATTTAAGAGCCACTGTACTGTTACTGTACTTTTAGTCATAGAGGAGCTTGTGTTCACATCAGCATAGTTACAGCTATAAGCAGGCTTACTTTTCAAGAATCTCTCTCTCTTTTTTTTTTCCCAAAATAAAATTTCATTCAGTTATATTTTGGGGAATTTTTCCTTGATTGTCCTACATAATCCTAATCTTCTTTGCTCCCCCAAAGCAGTCATTGTACCTCTAATCAAAGGAGTACTGGATAAACAGATCCCACTGCGCTGCTTATCCCTTACATACTGTTTCTTCTAGCTCTATTTTGTTAGTAGAGCCCGTAATTTTGTACTACCCATTATCTCGATCACAGTGTAAAATAATCACATGCTTAAGCTTACTCTGGTCCTGACTAGATTAGGTTTCTGAAAAGAGGAAAACATTGCAGGCAGTATGAAAGATGAGATTTATCAGAGTAATATATATAACCTGTCTATAGTCGTCTTTTGAAAATTATTCTAAACTCTCTGTCTTTTTCAGGTGACCGAGGTGTGTGGAGCAAAGCGTCTGGGCTACTTTGGTACACCTCAGTTCTACGTTGCCCTGAAGCTGCTCGCGGCCGCCCAGTCTGGTCTGCCCATCCACCTGGAGAGTGTAACAGCCAGTAAGTCTGCTGCTCAGAGAGGAGGCGTCTTATGAGAGCAAGAGGGGATCAGGAGATTATCTTAACATGGCAGGATTTGGTCTAATCTGGATGAAAGGGGAGTCGCGTGGAAAGGGCTAAGTGGGTTTGCCCTCATTACAAGAGCACACAATCAGTCACACCCCGACCAAAGAGAAAATCTGTTTTCTACATAGCACATGATGGATTATTAGAAAAAGTATGTTTAGAGTTTCATATTCACCGTGGTGAGGTTCAGTGCAGTAGTAGCTCACCTCGGCAGAATAAGACGTAAAGACGCTCATCCTGATTAATTCCCTCAGTCTAATTCTAGATGTATCAAAGGTCATCATACAGGAACCTCCTGGTCAGACAAGACTAAAAGAATCTTCTTTTTATACAATAAATACTTTGTTTGTGACTTATTTCCAAGGAAAAGGGAAAAAGGAAGGCCTTTGGGCAGCTGATCTAATGTGTAATACAGAAAGGGGAAAAAAAAGCTAATCTAACACGGTGAACAAGAATGAAAAAGAAGCCTTCTGTCTCCCTTTAGATCTACCTCTGCCCAGATTTGTTGGGCTGAAGAATGAACCAGAGATGCGATACTCAACCGTCCCCCCAAGCATAGACGGTCAGGGGGCTCAGTGTGGGACCGCACCTGGTTCCCTCTCCTGGACTCCAGCGGACAGGAGTGCCTTCAGACACCTGGAGGCCAATGTAGAGAAGAAGGTAACGACTTCTAGCTCTCGTGCCACCTCAAAATCATGTAATTGTGACAAGTTACTCTCTGACATGTTAGGTTTAAATAGCTAATTTTGAGTTTGGAAGTTTGAAAGAAAGCACAGATCACTGTTAAGATGTCTTAAAACAACACTGAGTGGGTGCTATACTGAATGGTGCACTGAGCAAAAGACATTCCAGTCAGCTATGATCATCAGAGCAGAAATGCGTTGTTGATGAAAGATTAGAGGAGAATGACAGGCCTTCTTCAAGGTGTTGTAACAACTTGCTGATGGCAGCAGGGTCAAAATCTGGCATTAATGACATTATTTCGGATCCTTAGTGCCAGCCTAGCACTATTTTAATGCAGCATTATACTTAAAGGATACGTTCATGTTTTTTCAAGCCAGTCTTAAAACAATAGTGATGTGCCCATTTGAACATTAAAACAGGTTTTGCTGGCTGTAATCGTTCCTCTTGTTCATTCTGACCATTTAAAAAGGTTCCTTCCTAATGTGCTTCCACTGTGAATGATGGGGGACGAAATCCACAGTCAAAAATGTGTTGTAGTGTTTCCCTGTGGAGCTGCAGGTGAAGTATAGTAACAAAAAAGTTGTACTAAAAAGACTAATTTCGGAAGATATCCACTTGATTTGATTAACTCAGACTGCTGGTGCCTCATATTAGCTTCAGATAAACTTTGGAATCTGTGGATTTTATGACTTTATCGTTATCGTGGCACCCTGGCAGCCAAGGGGTTAAGACTCCGATCATGAATCACAATGTCCCTGGTCCCGAGTTTCCCATCTCTCTCCCTTTCATTTCCTGTCATCTCTCTACTGTCTGTAACCCCCTCAAACTGGAACATGGACTGAAATAAAAGAGTTGTTCCAGGTCAGTGCTTTCCAGCTGACCTACCTCAGTAGTCCTTCTCTTGTGAGACAGCAGTCTGCCTGTTCTCAAATAGATACTTCAAGAGGACAGTGCCCTGTGCCATGAAAGAAACGTTATCTCAGGAAGCTTCCAGGTACATAACAGAGACTTTAGTTCAGGTTACATTTGCCTCCACCCTCACCTGTCATGTTAGTGGGAGAGTTTCCAGCAACTTGTCAAATCTGTTCTTGAAGTAACTGGAGTATATATGCATACAGCCTTATTGTTCTGTGTATGTGACATAACAAATATTCTGTCCCTGAAGGAACCTTGGTCCCCACCACGATCACCATGCAGCTCACCACCTCGCTCTCCACTGACCTACCGCAGCTACCCGTACACCAAGCAGAGAAATGGGGCTGACTCACAGATCGGTAATTTCCAGTCCTATAACGGCAATACACTCTGCGAAATATACCTCATCTGTTTGTTTTAAAGTCACACTGGTCAGGCCGGACGAATAGAAACGTTGGCTTTAAGTAAGAAACATATCCACATTGTAGGTTTTAAGGTCTTCTGTCAGTAGAAACAACTCAGCCACTTATTTTATTAACTCACTACATTCACGTCTGTTTTCATCACTAGGAAATGTTCTTTTTTGTGTGAATATGCTGTAATTCAGCATGTTTGGAGCATTTTCAGTACATTACACTTGCTCCTGGTCTCTTTGATAAAGCACTTTCCTTGTTGATTGCTACCGTCAGTAACTGAAATACTGCAGTAGACTAAAACTGCAAGAACTGCATGACCTGCACTAGTCATGTATTATGAATTAGAAATGAATTGGAATGAAAAAGACGAGGTTTTGCTGCATCTCTGACACCTGTTCAATCCTCCAAAATGGGAAGCTCTGATTTCTCTCTCCTCGCTTTACTCTCTCCTGGCCCCTTTGATCTGTAAATCTCTCATTCTCTCAGATCACATTTTTTGAGGGGTGTAATCGGTAGGAAATCACTGCATGTTCGTTTCAGGTTTCTCCTCAACCGAAGCTGTGTTTTTCTCTCCTATCTTTCAGCCTATGAAAGCAAACATTCCTCACGGCCAATCGTTCAGCTAGAGCAGCACTCCTCGCCCAGTAACTACGGGACCAAACCCACTGTGGAGCATCCCGCTATGGCTCGGGTAAAGCCCGATTTCTTATAGCTTTACGACCATTTGAATAGTTCTTTATAGTTCATTAAGTCTGTGTTATGATTTCTGTGTATCTTCCCAGGCTTCCTCATCAGAGAGGCTGGACCAGCAGGGAATTGTGGACTATTCTGACGATGACCCCTGGAGGATCACAGAGGAACAGCTGGAGTATTACACTAATCAGTTCAAGAGCCTGCAGCCTGACCTGGGGGCTCTCATTCTGGGTATGGACCCCCCCCCCAGGCACCCATGCTGCACCTATTTATAAATTAAAAAATCACTTTCAGACTATTTTATCACTGTGTGACTCTTTTCTAGGAACCATTGCAAAGAACTTCTTCACAAAATCCAAGCTCCCAATACCAGAACTTTCCCACATTTGGTAAGTGCTGACTCACACTGCTGTCTGTCCTTGTTCTGGTCTGGGGTCATTTGGGTGTTTATCAGCCAAGCGCCTCAGCATGCCCACTGCGTCAGACAGAGGCCTGATTTTAAAGGTGCAGACCTCTTACTGTCTACTCGTCCTCAAACAAAAAAGGTTTCACCACAAGTATATTTTCAACTGTTTTATCATTTTTTGAGCCAAAGACGATGACTGAATAAAAGAAAATCAATTAGTTAATAAGATGTTAGTAATAATCTTAAAGGAATAGTTTGACATCTTAGGTAATGCACTTATTCGCTTTCTTACTGAGAGTTAGATGAAATGATTGATACCACTCTCATGTCTGCACAGTAAATATGAAGGTACAGCCAGGAGACAGTTTGTGCTAAGTTAACCCGGCTGCTGGTGGTTAGCTTTACTAACACAAATATTGAGCTCTCCCCTTTAATGTTACTTAGTTAATTAACATGTTTTATATAGTTTGTTTAACCCATTCAAAAACCAAGGTGTAAAGGTGACACGTTGTGGTTTTACAGGGGTCTAGTTTCCAGTTTTCTAGTTCGTTTCTAGTCTTAATGCGAAACAAGGCTGATTAAGAATCGTTTTGATCATCAAGAAGTGTGTGTTTTCCAACATACTGAACTATTCCTTTAATGTTGACAACACCATATTTAATTATACTAAATGTTTTCAAGATGTGACAACACAACAACATTTTACTGGTCTGTAATTTCAGAATAAATTGCTAGTTATTTCCTATAATGTTTCCAGAAAGAACTGTGTAATTTAACCTAAATTTAATAATCAGGATTGTTGTTTGAGACATAATTCTACAGCTCCACTCTCAGGTTTTGCAGATATTTTTCATTTTTTTTACAACTCATTTCTTTAAGGGAATTGAGTGATGTGGATAGAGATGGAGCTCTCACGTTCTCTGAGTTCTGCACAGCCTTTCACTTGATTGTGGCGCGCAAGAACGGTTACCCTCTCCCAGAGAGCCTCCCTCCAACCCTGCGGCCAGGGTTCATGCAGCAGGAAGAGGACATACCGGATACTCCTGAAGTAAGGGAAACAGCCACGAGCTTATCTTGCTTATCTGTCTTTGCTTTAGTTTGCTGGTTACTCTCGCTTCAGAATTAAACTCTTTAAACTGTGCTTTTTTGCAGAGTGCAGAGCCTCTTATTGTCTTTGAGGATGCTGAACTGAGGCCTAGTCAGATGGTAAACCAAATCCTCAGATACGCCAATGCCAGCTTTAAAAAAAGTTAATGTGGAGTCCCTCTTTGGCAGTGGTGGAAAGTAACTAAGTACATTTACTCAAGTACTGTACTTAAGTATAATTTTAAGGTACTTGTACTTTACTTGAGTATTTCCAATTTCTGCTACTTTGTACTTCTACTCCACTACAATTAAGAGGGGAACATTGTACTTTTTACTCCACTACATGTATTTGATAACATTAGTTACTTGTTACTTTGCAGATTCAGATTAATAATACAAAATATAATCAACAAATAAATGTATTATTATAGGCTGAGATAAGATAAGACTTTACTGATCCCCAGGGGAGAATTCACAAGCTACGNTTTACTTAAGCATGTAAAATTTTGAATGCAGGACTTTTACTTGTATTTATACCCTGTATATTACTACTTCTACTTATAAATAGAAGATCTGAGTGCTTCTTCCACCACTGCTCTTTGGTGCCTGTAGGGGGCACTAACAAGCTAGACATGAGGCTGCTCCAGGATAGTCCAGGAGTATCCCCATCAACCATAGACTGTATGCCATCAACATGTTGAGCTCAGAGCATAAGCTTGTCCTTCCTAAAATGCATTACACATTATTTCAGTCTTCGCAGGCAGTGATGTTGTGTTGTCCCAAATGATGTAGCAGATAATCCTTTTTGCTATGTTTTTTTTTTTTTCCAGGATCGGAGCATTATAGAGAGGCTCCAGCCGAGTCTGGCCACGACAAAACAAGATTTGAAAGAGGACTCATGTAAACAAGGTAAAAGAATAAATTCTATACCATCATCCCACCCACCCAGAATAAAAAAAACAAGGAACAGAAACAAGGGGGAGAAGATACATTAACCATTTCATTTTATTTCTTAAGAAATAAAATGGTAAACTGAGTTTTGAGAGACCTTTTTGTGAATGTAGAGTGCTGTTGTCCCAGTTTATACTATACAAAGCATTGTATTTTGATAGAATTTTAAAAAATAACTTTTACTGTAGCATCTTTCTTCAGACGTTTGCACATGCGGAAGCAATCAAGTCTTCTACCTAGTCCTACTGCTGATGTCTTTATTCCTGTGTCTACAGATGTAGGTGTGAAGAGGGCGACAACATCTCAAGAGAAACGGCCTCTGCAACTTGGTGCTTTTCCTCAGAGGCCAGGTGACACTAAAACTCCCTTTAACGTGGGAACAGGAATACTTTGCTCCTGTACAAACACACATCATGTGCCACAGATACCCCACTATCCTCAGTACTTTCACTGTGTGGGGAATCTGTCCTCTTCTGTCACATTTGGTGAAAATATGTGGTAAAGCTCAAGAGTGGTTTAGTTGAGATTGTAGCAGTAAAAACAGAGGGATTTGTCAGAAATTGAAAAATAGAGTATTCTGTGAGCACACTGCAGTGTTCAGACGCCTCAGAATGGTTTGATATATTTTGGTAATAAAACGGTCAGCAAAAATGAGCTTTGAGCTCATCTGTAGTGTTTATTGAGTTACTTTACACACATGAAATTACAGTTTGTGGTTCCACAGGGAAGTAGTTGCTTCTCATTTACAACAACTCAAGCAAGACCAAAAGTCTGACGTGCCTTTGTTCATTCAACGCAGCCTTCCTCACAGAGCCGCCTCAGGACCTGGACCCACAGATGAGGACGAAAACTAGACAGAGGTGAAAAATCACCCCATGACAACACAGAAATGGATTACAAATATTCTGAACTCCCACATTGCTCATTAATCTGTTTTTCCACCCACGTGACCTCCAGGTCCTACTCCAGCACTTCTTTTGAAGATGCAATGAAGAAAGCAGAAGAGCCTCCCACCCCTCCACCTCGACCCCAGAAAACCCACTCCAGAGCCTCCTCGCTGGACCTCAACAAGCTCTTCCAGCAGGGCGCTCCAGGTACGATTCACACTCCCGGACTCTCCCCGTCGTCACTCAGCCCTTCTCACAATATTGGCTTTCTAACACACACTCACTCAGAGCATGAACTGCCCGGAGCTGCCGAGTTATTGTTTTGTTTATGATAGTTCTTCTTTCATGGGAGAACAAAAAGGGGAAATGGAAATAGGTGGGTTTTATTGTTCGGTCTGAAAGGTAAGAGTGCAAGTCAGCGTCTGATTATGAAAATATGGGTGGTTTATTTGTGTTTAAAGAGTGAAATGTTACTCCTGAGAGCAACGCAGAAATATAGCCACAATAGTTTTATAGATATTTTGTCTGGATTTTAGGGGTAAAAAGTGGATGGTTGCCACCTCCTCCAGCCCTCCCTCCTAGACCATCAACTTCACAGGTAAGCATGGTTTGATTATGGCAGCAGTCCATACTAATGTGCTCTTATATCAAGTGAACAAAGCAGAACTCTAACTATACAAACGTCTCATAAATTAATGATGAAAGAAGGCTTTGGTTAATCAGTGCCTATCATCTCTCCTGTCAGGTTTCTCATTTTATCAACGTTTCAGAGAAAACTCCCCCGAATAAAGTACAGCAGCCAAACTTTGCTGACTTCAGTCACTTTAGAGAAGAGGTGAGCATAAAATATGATTTTCTGCTTTGATTTGTCTTGGGGGAGCTTGCAAATGTAGCATGCAGCAACTGATATCTGCAAAAGGGGGAAAAAAGTAAGCAGGCAAACTCAAAATTCCATCCCAGATTGTCAGCGTTTTTCCACTCCCTGATTTTCCGCCCTCCATCTCAGATGTTGCGCCGTAAATGTGTCACTGAGGTTGCGTTTGTCAAATACACGGGCCTCTATTTCAAGACACAAATGAACTCAAAGGTTATGACAGCGGTGTACATCAAACTGCAAGCGTGCGAATACATCAAGGATTTATTTATGGCTGAAGTGACATGTTGCTCATTTAGTCTCAACCTTTTCAACCTCATTCTCTTTGTCCTTCATTTGTCTTTCCTGACACTTTTTATTATTCCATTTAGGCATATACTTGTGTCATGTTACACATCACAACAATCCAGTGCATGTTTAATATTCATGACAAAGCCTCTCATGCTCACACAGAAAATAGCGATAGAAAGTTAGAAGGAGGGACCTTTTAAAGCCTAAATGGAAATGGGTAAAAAAATGTTTGCCTTATGTAATATGATCCAGCATTTAGGTGATCAATTTCACAATATTTTTAATTTAATCTTTATTTAATCAGGCAGTCTCATTGAGATTAAGATCTCTTTTCCAAGAGAGACCTGAGAACAAGAAACATTCACAGAATGCAATCAGCAAGACAGAAACAACACAACAACACAGAAACAAGAAATTAAAAACAGACAGTTACAAGAATCATAAAAAACATATCGGCACCTGGTTTAAACTCACCAACTTATCCAACGTCATTTTATTGTCTTCTTCATAGTGTTTTATCAGCTTTACTCAGTCATATCACCGCATTCCTTCCTCTGACAGAAAGTTGTTGTTCAAAGTGATCCCTGAAAGTAAAACGTTCATTATTTCAGCTCAACTACTCAATTAGAGCGTATTTTCTGTAAAACCTTTTACATTTTTTGCCTCCATTCATTTCAGAACCAGCTGTTTTTTAAACATGATTTCGATATGAGGACCATTAACGCTTCTCCCAGTAGGCTGCCTAATCTAGAAAGCAACCACCATATTATTTAGTATTCTCACTTAGTAGCTGTGGTAGTATAGTTCCTCCTATCTAATAATCCATATCTAATCAATCTATTCATCAGGTATAACTTGACCACTGCCACAGTACAGGCCAAAACTGCTGGTGGTCAAAATCTAATACTGATAAGTTAAACGGATGCTAATAATAACCTCACCACATTTCTGAGTCTGTCAATGTACAGAGTAATATGAAAAGCACTTTTTTCAACCCTCCAATTTCTGAAATTAGCTGTATGCAAAGACATAATAAAGAAAATGTGCAGATGCTCAGGTTTTATGTTAATTTGACTCAAATTTCAGTCATTCAGTTGAAAATCCATGTATTTACAAATCTCTTCTTGTATTTATTTGACCATTCTTCTGGGAGACAGCCTGAAGGGGTTTCTGTCTTTATGGCATCCACCTCTCCGGCTCCTGTTTGACAAATCAGATGTAGCTGTAAGGTCAAAGGGCACTGCAGCTCCAAGTTTTATTCAAACAGACTGGCTCAACCCTTCCTCTCTTATCTTGGATGTCATATGATCCCTCAATCCTTCCTCCATTACTGAGTTAGACTTTATTACGCTGTCTTTTTAATCAGTCATGGTTTGTATTTGTTGAAACCAGCAGACATGCCCTCTCACTACGCTACTCCTCTCCATCACTGTTGCCTGTGCAGTATCACCATTCCTCTGTCTTCCCACAGGATGTTTTACTTAGTCTCAATTAAAACCAAAAAGACGGGATGATCCCAAAGGTGCCTATACCCTGTTTGTATATTTTTCACTTAGTAAGACAAACTGAAACTCATACCAGCCCAAACCCCTCAGGGAGACATAAGTGAACTATAGGCGTAGTTAAAAATAGCTTCCGTAACATAAAACATGTCAGTCTTAAGTTATGGGTGAATATTTGATACCAGCTTTTGCAGGGAACCCCTGGGAGCAGTTCAATTTGCAGTTATGGTGAATGGAAAAACCACTTCACATCTGCAGACAGAAACTGTTCGTTATTTGTTTATTTCATTCTGTTTTTGAAAGAAAAGGGCAAAGAAGTAACTTCCATGTCACTTCACTTAACTTTACTTCATGTCACTTTACTTCACTTAACCTAACTTTGCTTCGCTTCACTTTTCTTTATGCCACTTTACTTCACTTTATTTAAATTTATTTAACTTTGTCTAACTTCTGTCTATCTTAACATCACTTAATTTCACTTAACGTCACTTCACTTTACTTTACTTCACCCTACTTGTATTCAATTTACTTCACTGTTACAAACTTTTACTGTACTCTTCATTTTAGTTCACTTACCTTAACTTCACTTCACTTCACTTCATTTCACCCCGCTAAACATCACTAAATTTCACTTAACTTCACTTAAGTTCACTTCACTTTACTTTTACTTCACTTTATTTTACTTTACTTCACTTCTTTGCTCCACTTTACACTACGTCACTTACCTTTACTTTACTTTGCTTCACTTCATTCCGCTTCATTTCACCCCCTAAACATCACTTAAGTTCACTTCGCTTCGCTTCACTTTACTTTTACTTAAATTTATTTTACTTTATTTCACTTCTCTGTGCTTCTCTTTACACTACTTTACTTACCTTCACTTTACTTCACTTAACTTAGCTTAACTTCATTCCACTTCATTTCACCCCACGAAACATCACTTAAGTTCACTTCGCTTCTCTTCACTTTACTTTTACTTCACTTTATTTTACTTTACTTCACTTTACACTACTTTACTTACCTTCACTTTACTTCACTTAACTTAGCTTCACTTCATTCCACTTCATTTCACCCTACTAAACATCACTTGAGTTCACTTCGCTTCACTTTACTTTTACTTTTACTTCACTTTATTTTAATTTACTTCACTTCTCTTTGCTTCACTTTACACTACTTTACTTCACTTACCTTCACTTGACTTCACTTAACTTTGCTTCACTTAATTTCACTTCACGTCACTTCACTTCACTTCACTTTCCAGGGACCACAGCAGGTCAGTTGGTGGGACACTCGACAGGCAGCCAGGAGAGAAGTTACTGCAGCAATGACCTAAATCCCACATTTTCGGGGGTTTTTTCCAAAGCACAGCAGAGCTAAACACATATATCTGTCAGTCCAGCTCCCATCCACACTCACCAAGGCCCACCGTCTCCTCCAGAGAGTGGAGAAATTTGCCATCGAAGTAAAGAAGTAAATACATTCAGACTGAGAGTTAGACAGGGTCAAAGTCGTCTCCCCTCTCTTCTTCCTGTTGTGTTGGTTAGCTTCACTCATTGTGCAGACATGACCACAGGGAGCTTTAGTGTCTGTAACTTTGCTTCACCTGGTTCGGATATGCTTTTAGCTGCTTTGCTCTTATATCAGTTAAATGAGCCCAGTTGTAAAGATCCTATCCTCAAAAGGTCTATGTGACAATGACAGTAATTCTTCAGCTCTTACATAGCTGGAGTGAAACAGCCGTGACCTATGGCTGATGTGACCACACATGCTGCTGATGGAGCTCCTGTGGTTTATTGCCACTGCAGCAACTACTACAGTACTTTTAAATGTTTCCATGCTGTGGTTGTGTTTCACATCAAATGGTGCAGTGAATCTCAGGGTCATTTATTTGTGTCTGCTTGCATGTCAGTTGCGTTGCTCAGCAAAACTGATTTTTTAGGTTTCTTGGGTACAATTTACAGCAGCAGCATTAGCCTGTTTAAACCATCAGGAAAGCCCAGGCATTTCAACTGCCACCGCAATGGAGACAGCAGCCCATTGGAATTAGTGGATCAAATTCACTGAATCCAACAGTAACAGATGGGAAATGATGTAGTACAGAAAAAGTAGAGAAGGTGCTGCCTCGTAAGAAATGCCTTCAACTTTCACAACAACTAATCTTGCAGTCTTGCTACGAGCTAAATTTAAGAAATTGACCTTCATGTGTTGGGCCTGTCTTCACACTCTTGCACTGTTAACCTCTCTGCTGAATGAAAGCAGGTGGTGATACTTTATACATTATGTCTAGAAGAGAATAATGGCTGAAATGCAGCAGGGAGATGCAATAAAAGCAAGTTAATCCATCATGGCTGCCCCTGAGCAGGCAGGAAGCGGCTGCTGGAGAGCACTAGATCGTGGTCCCTGCAGGGAAGGTGCTGATTTATCCACGATCAGGGCAGACACATTTCATCCTGCCTCTTTAGCAGTTCTCTCATATTATTTCACCTCACCACGACATCAGTGCTCTTAAATTGGCCGTCAGTAGGAAGAGATATTTTATCGTACAGCTTATGTGACCAATGTCCTAGAAAATTTTTTTGTGTAATTTAATTTTACTCATGCTTTTGTGTTGCAGGAAGAGAGCAGTGTGAAACCTGAGGAACAGGGTCCACGCTCTAGATTCGGTCCAAGTACTGAGGACTTGACAAATGCTTCAAAACAGGTCCGAACTACTAATATAGACATGTTAGGGCCACGCTAGTTTTTTCATGCTTATGTGTGTTATGTTGGGGTGAGGAGGCTAATTTTTATTCTCTGAAACTTTCCTTCAGGATGTGATTGGAGTTTCTCACAGTCAGGCACCACAGAAGCCAGTTCGCAGGAAATACCACCCAGAGAGCCAGAACCTGGAGGCCGCACCTCCACCTGCCATGCCGTTTCCTCCCCCCACCAAACCTGCTCAAAAGTTAGTTAAACATTTGACATCAGCATCATTTTTAGCCACAAGAGGCAGCTGTTTTCAATGAAAAAAAAACAACTCAGTATGCTCCCTGCCCAGAACCAAACAGCAGGCAAATTTAGCAGCTAAAGAGTCAGATATTTTCTTCAGAAGATGGTAGAGAGGAAAGCAGACCTAAAAGCAGAGTGAATATTGGACTTGCATTCATCAGGTGGACAGAAACACGACTCCAAATGAAGGCTAATGTTGCGTCGTGTCTGCTTGATGTGTGAATAAGAAGCCACCATTTGCTAACATAGCCATATCAACTTTATAGGGTGATGGTGTGTCAGCTTGTTGCGCTGCCCCCGAGTGGCTAAAAAAATCAATTCATGCAGGTTGAAGGTGGTTGATAACTGATAACCCTGAAACCTATCCAGAAAGGGGAATTCAACAGACATTAAGGCACACACCCTAATCCCCTGTGATGACTCTAGCACATGTGCTCCTGTCTCCTTATTGACCAGACGGCTCATTCAAACTGTCTGTCAGTGCAGTTGAAGGTGGTCATCAATAACAGTGGTGACTGCTAGCAATGGCTGGTTGATTGATGTAAAACCCCGGTGCTTTGGTCTGATCCTTTTGGTGTCCACTGTCTTTGAGTGCAGCAACCCATTGTTTCAGAGTTTGTTCACTTTATCTCCAGGCCTTTAATCCCATCTCCAAACATCGTGTTTAGACCCAAATAAAGAAATGGAGATAGCTCAAGAATTAGGTCTATTTTATTTATATGTTCTCCTGAGTTGTGTTCTGAACAAGGTCAGTTATGTTATACTGTTTTATCTGGAAAATGAATTTAAAACCTGATAAAAGTGGATAAAACTCTCTCTCAGGCTGCAGTCCAGGCAGAAGAGGGAGATCCAGATGGCGATCCGCAAAAACAAGGAAACCAACGCGGTGTTGACACGCCTCAATAGCGAGCTCCAACAGCAACTCAAGGTCAGCCCATCTTCTGTTTCTAAGAGCACTCATAGATGTAGATGCAACCATACCAGGACGTATGCACTGTTCTGCTGAAGGAATGTGTGTTTGTCCATGTGAACGGGTGTGGACCACATTAGTGGCTGGCCACGGTGACTTTCTGACATTCCCTGCCCTCTGCCTCCTCTGGGACACTGTGAAATGGGAAAATACACAGCTCAATCACAGGACAAGGACTTTAAACACTACTTTTTCACCATAAGCATGAGAGCGTGGCAGTAGTAGAATTCTGCCCGTTCTCAAATGAGTGCGACAACAAATGCCCCCGCTGGTCCAACTTGGTGAAAAGCTCCGAGCTCAACTGTCTGCTCCGCTACCCGTCACTCATAGCTGAACTAATGGCACAGACTTGGCTGTTTGCATTGGGGATCTGCCTGTGGCACACGCACTCACATTTGGAACACATGCTGCATGCCTGTCATTCTGTGCGTAAATGATCCAGTAGCGAAACCCTCACGCTCACATGCAGCGCTTTTACAGCTTTAATACAACAGACTGAAGAAGAGTCCAAAAAAAAGGGGTCCAAATAATCAGTTTGATTTTAAGCTAGGTTTTAAGCTTTTATAGTGGCATTTTTCTTCCTTTAGTACTTGGTAATCTAGAATGTCATTTATTCGCTCCAGTTCCGCTAGTTCCTCAAAGCATCTGTGGAATTCTGCAGAGAAAGGCATATGTGTCTTTATATAGACTCAGGCCTTGTTGAAATACCGAACAGCCATTGGCATTCACAACTGTCTTCTTCAAAATAGAGCCTGGGCTGGTCAGGCATCCAACTACAACAGGGTGTGTGAGGAAAGAAAGGAATAGCTCTTAACTTGTTCCCTAAAGTTAAAGTAACATTTGGAATAAAGACTCATGTGTAATAACAGTTCAAGAAAATCTTAATGAAAACTCTGCAGATCAAAAACTGACATTTTTGCCCTTTGATCCAACCTTTGTTATTTACTATCACTCGGAAAAAGGAAGCATTTGTCAGTAATGAACATGAACATACCTGAGACTAACTCATTATGTTTACTGAACCCTTTTCATTTTGGACATTCCACTCTTTTTATGTTGCCCTCATGCCAAAATGTCATCTATTCACGCAAGATACCTCCTAATCTAATGAGCAGGTTGCCATGAATTTTGCTGAACTCTTGATTAGAGACCTTGTGACCTTTTCTGTAGTGCAGTGGTTCCCAGCCTGGGGTTCAGGACCTCCCCAAGGGGTCCGAAGATAAATCTGAGGGGTCAAAATTTATCTTGTTATAGACCATAGTTACCAGGGCAACAAAACAAATAATGACACAAAGTTTGTGAGCTTGTTAAGGCAGTCAAGTCTGCTTATACGCTCACTTGGCCTGCCCCTCTGACTGCAGCATACTGTATATCCAACGCATCCTCTTTATCATGGCGGTGCACTTCAGCCGTCAGTTCTCTGCTTACTATTTTGCTGCCATGCCTGCTGCCACACCACTCACATGAAAGCCACGCTGTCGCTCGATGCTACCGCTGTTCTTATAGAATTTCAAAAGCCCCACTTCCACCCTAGCATCCACCTCCGAGTCTGCGTTGCCCTAGGGGGGATGTTAGTATGGTCACTCCCCACTCCCTGCTGTGCAGAGCTTGTTGCTTTCTTGTGGGGAGTGACCTAGGTCAGAGCCTAGACGCCAAATATCAACGCTGTACATATTCTGCATTCTCGCAATAATCCATTCCATGTGAGTTGGCTGATTGAATTGACCTTGTGACCTTTGCTCAGTTAGTCCTTACACTGGTAAAATTCAAACTCAGACTTCTGTATGCTGTTCATTCTGTTCAACAGTTTCATATTTTGGGGTGTGATGAACATTAGAGTCCACTTTAGGGGACTAATCTTGTTATAGACCATTGTTACCATGGCAAATAAAGCAAATAATGTAATTACTGCCTGAGTTGGGTCTCTTGTTCAGAGTGCAGTGATCAAAGGTCATGTTTTTTTTTTTTTTGGTTGGCTGCAGGTGGTTCACCAGGAGAGGGTCACCTTGGAGTCCCAGCTGGAGCTCCTGCGGCCTGTGGCCTCGACGTGACTGAGCCTGAAGCCCAGTTAGAGTCACGTTACCTGTTTCTCACTAAAATACATCATTGTCTCTATCAAACATGAATGTTTGAGCCAAGATGCAGAAAGTTGTTTTATTTTGTCATGAATACACAATAAATGTAAAAAAGTTGTCGATGGGGACGAACAGGGATGTGACTCTTGGATTTATTTGATGTGCAACTCCAGTCCCACATCCAAAAGTTACTCTGTATTACTTTTAATGATTTGCAGGATTAAACCATGCATTTTTTTTAATCACTGTATGATATGCACATGTAAAATATACTGTTGTTCATTGTTACATTCTAACTTATTTTTCTATTTTGATTTACTGTTAGTCTCTCCCATGAATCTTACATTGCTTACAATACATGTAACAGTTTGTGCACACATTGCCATGACTCAGATACATGTTTATGGCAACTGAAGTACTCTCAAAAGTTCTTCACAGTTCATGTTTAATGTGTGTCCACGTGTGGTCTAAAGCAAGTAATGGTGCTACAGATTAGTTTCTGAATCTGATTACTCTTTGCACTTAAAGTTTGAAAAAAGGCACATTTGCAAGGTTGTTCTTAATGTTTGAAGAAACTACAGTTGGATTTAATTTAGCTACTGATTTCCAGCCTGCACACAAGATTGACTGTCTGTTGTCCCACTGTAGCACTGGCACATGAGGCTGTTAGGACACTGAAGAATGCTGACACTGGATTTGTATGAAATATGGACATTTTACTTGAAAATTTGCTCCATCTTTAATTTAAGCACTGTCTGACTGTTGTCACAATGATTTTACTGATGTTCAACTATGGCAAAAATAATTAAACCATTAAAAACCAAACCAGTGTTAACGGCCAAGAAAAGAAAAGAAATGAGCACAATATTCCTTTAATGTCTTTTTGCAGGATAGATTTCAAAACAGCTGTTGTCTGTACAAGCAGATGTGGTTTTGATTGTATCTATGCAAAAATGTGGTGCTGCTTAAGCTTACTTTAGACCATTTTTTCCCCACACATCCTGATTGTTCATGATGGTAAATGAAGTGGTTGAAATACATGATGGCATGCTTGATACTGCATGTTTGCTAAAATGATGCGAGCATTGGACTGTAAATTCACCTTAAAACATGCACAACTGAGCTCTGGGCTGAAGACAATAATCAAACTAATCAATAAAGTTGTCTATTTTTATTGCTTGTATTTATTTTATTATACCTATTGATACAAGAGAAGTCCACCCTTTTTGTCAATAACTGAAAGAAACATTGTTTTACCCTTTTACTGCTGCGTAAAGATATAACTTGGGGTTGCTCTGAGTAACAAGAATGTGGAAAACCTACAAAACGTCTTAATAAACTTCCCAAATGATGTGTCTCCTGAGAGCAACAAGAGGAAACTACAGTGAAATTTCAAAAGCACATACTTCTTCTCACTTTTAAGACTCGAAAGAAGGTGACATTGAAGTTTGGATAAAGATGTATCAGATGAGAGCAAAAGAGCAAAAGAGATGAAACAGACTGCAGTCATAACCCCCTGGCTCTCACAAAGCAGCTGTGCTTTCTCCGACACAGACATAACAAGCAGGGGTCATGCAGATCACCACTGATGGCTGTATTCCCAGACCCTCCGCCACTGCCGTCCCAAAATATCTGCTGGCACACTTGGCTCCCATTTAGACACCTCACGCCTATTTCTCTCTCATTCATGTTGCACTCGAAATCCACACTCACTCCAAGCTACTTTGATCATGATCAAGGACATTTTTCCAACTCACTAACATGTTATATCAACATCGGTTTTTATCCCTGCTAACAGTATGGCTGTAGGGATGGCAATGTCGGTCTGTTGGTCTGTTGGTCAGTCCATTGGTCCATCCACCACTTTTATCCAGACTGATATATCTTGAAAACTACTGCCATGAAATTCTGTACAGACCTTGATGGTCCCCAGAGGATGAATCCTAATGACTTTGGTGATCCTCTGATTTTACCTCTAGCGCCACAAGTAGGTCAAACTTTTCACTTATGCCGTGAAATATCTCAACATTAATTAGATGTATTGGTGCCACATTGTGTACAGACATTCATAGTACCCAGACGATGTATCCTAATGACTTTGGTGATCCCTTGACTTTTCCTGTAGCGCCACCATGAGGTTGACATTTGTGGTTTTGAGTAAAATTTCTGGACAACTATTGGATGGATTGCCATGAAATTTGGTACAGACATTCATGCATACCTCAGGATGAATTGTAACAACTTTGGTGATCCTCTGACACTTCATCTAGCGCCATCATCAGGTCAAAATCATAATTTGTCCAATACTCTGGTTTATGGCCAAATACCTGCAAAACTAATGACGGGTTCATTAGCAAATGTTTGCAGGCTAACGTGCTAATTGCTAATTAATAAACATTAAACCTGCTAAAAATCAGCATTTTAGCATTGTCATAATGAGCATGTTAGCGTGCTAATGTTAGCATTTAGCTCAAAGCACTGCTTTGTCTAAGTACAGCCTCACAGAGCTGTTAGCGTGACTGCAAAACTCTTAGTCTTGTTACAGTTTGCATGGTTGATATATTTTGCCTCTCGTTTTTCCTGGACGTAGCAGCAAATAACTCACTGTCAGGATGTGAAGTATTCTGCAAAACTAAATTGAGCCTAGCAGAGGACCAAAGACTGAAGTATGACTGAATGAGTTCTTTTGGGTGATTGAAATCGCAGGACATTTTTTTAAGAAAAGAGCAAAATGAAACAGGTTCTTAAATCCAAGGAAAACAGCAAAGCACTGTTTGAGCCCATGTTAAGGCATCCTGGAATAATGCGTCGCTCCCACATCTGAGAAATGAATGGAGAAAATGAATGAGCTGGAGTGACTGAGTTCAGTCTGCGAGACAGACACGGGATGCCAGACGACAACAAGGCGCTCGTAGCTCCTCTGTGCCATAACCAATATTTGGCACAGTCCTGCATGTCAGTACCTGCTGCATCAACTTACAGTATCTCCTCCCATACTGTAGGTTTTATTTCATCTTATGGAGTGTGTGTATTCATTAAATCAGACAGCTTAACTGGGAGCCATTCTCACTGAACTATAAATACCACTTAAAAGTGTTTGGTTTGCATTTCAAGATGACAGCTGCACGTGATGAGGAAACTATATGTGTCAGCCATGTGCTGTCTCTAAGTATATGCCGGTTTGATATAATTGCCATCTAGCTATCTCACACAAAGTCAGCAACTGGATTATTATTATCTACATGGTTATTACTATTATTGATTCGTCTAGCTGGAGACAGTGATATTGAGTGCTTTCAGACATAAATAGAAAAAATTGGGCCTCTTTAGACCTCCAAAATGACCAAATGTTTGTTGGAATAAAGGAGAAACTCAAAGTTGATCTAATAAAATGAACTGACAAAGACATGTAGAGTTCTTTTTCAAGTTCAGTGTAAATACACTGTAAATGTGCATCGGCTTCTCAATAACTTGTATCACCCCCGGTGGCTTAAAGTTAAAGCTGACCCTTCTCACAACAAAGATTACCAGTTTTTGTCCGTTCAAGTTAGCCCTTTTGTTGCAGCACCATTACTCAAAGATGACGACATACGCCGTTTCTCTCGTCTCTCCTTTGTCCCAGGCCGGGCTTTGCAAAGGTTGCACTTCTGGTGTGGACATTAGTTAGGCCGCAGGAAGGGCTTTCAGGCTGTCACCTCTGCTGATTCTGGCCCCGTCAGCTGGTGGGATTTAGCTAAACACTCATTCAGCAAATGTGAATGAAGCTCGGCCCAGGCTGTCAGGTCTGCATGCAGAGGTGAAAGCAAAGATTAACCTAGACATGGAAATTATAAAGTAAAACAGGATTCCTCACAGTTTCATCACAAATTTAGAATGAATGGAGGAAATATTAAGCCCTACAGGTTGCAAAAATTTGGAATCACGTAAAAGCTATCATCCCATAATTTTAATCCGACTTAAATCTTTGTCAAAACACATATTGTCCTGCAGCTTTTGAGAAGAATGCTTTGCCAGATACCCTGCCTGCTGTTGTCTGAACTACTTGACCTTCCGCCATTTCACCTATCATGCACCCATAATACAGCCGCACTGCAAATAACAGAAGCAGTGTGATGCTTGTCCAGGATACTTTACATGAGCTCTGTGTCATGAATTTGCATTTTTTTCTAAAAATGAGTTGCGATAATGGGCTGCAATGACCATTATTTTTAACAGGGATTTAAGAATTTCATTGCCAATGACTGCTTCCTGTAATTGTTGTGCATATGACAATAAATATCTTGAATCTTGAATTATGTTTTGATTAATAAAGAAATCATTTGATCTATAAAACATCGGAAAATAGCACAAAATGTCCATCACAGTTAGCCAGAGCCTAAGATTTGTTTTGTCAGACCAACACTCCAAAACCCAAAGACATTCAGTTTATTATCATAGAGGACTGAGAAAACCAGCAAATATTCACATTTGGAACCAGTCTGGAGGCTGGAACCAGTGATGTTTTTTGTATTAAGCTTAAAAATGGACTTAAATGACTTTAATGAAATGTTATTAAAATTGTAATCACATTCGATTAATCAACTAATCATTTCAGTTCTAGTGAAAGCCCCGAAAGTGTTTCAGTACCATTGTCTTAGTTTTTCCTGCGGGCAGTGAAGTCAACACGGCAGGCCAAATCGTGGGAGTCCTGGTCCAGTGAAGCCTGGCACTCCGCTCCAGGTTTTACCGCCGCCTTTTTTTAAAAACCACTTCTACTTTGGAGCAGGGAAAAACACACTAGCATTAAGGGCAGCAGATGACCCGGCGCAGCAGCCAGGAGCACAACAGTCCTCTCTAACAAATGAAAGGATGGGGGGCATCAGCAGCAGCTGAGTTCAGAAAAGCTGGATCAGGGGCCGAGGGGAGAGAACTGCTTTCTGCACACTCTTGGGTCACTTTTGTTGGATTTATACCCGGGTCCACACCAACATGCCATTTGCCAAAAGAGTCGTGGAACCCCAGTTGCTGTGCAGGTATCAAATCCCAAACGAGGAGGGTCTGCTGTTCGAGGATCTGGTCTCCATCAGTAATGTGGCTCTATCTCGGACCTTGCGGCAGCTGTCGGACCTGGCCAGACATGCCTGCTCCATATTCCAGGAGCTGGAAAACGACCTCACATCCACCAACCAGCGGGTCAGGGGGCTGCAGAGTAAGATTAACCAACTTCAGCAGACCTGCTCCGAGCTGGACCCCAAACAGGAGGCAGTGCGTGAGTACTCGACTCAGTTATTATCTGTTTTACGCTGGAGCTGCCTGCGCACGTCCCGCGCGCGGCTCTGAAAGAAAACGGCACGAGGAGGCACCCTGTCCACTTTGCACCATTAAACTTGGACTGGATGTTTACAAAAACAATGACGTAGTTACAAAATAAAGTTAGCCGAGTTTACCACAAGTTGTATCATGTTAAGTCAGCACAGAAATGACACCACACTACCTGAAAGTGCGATAAAACCGCAGTAAATTCATTGCGCGGTGAGCCAGACACATTTTATTTTTTTACAGTTTTAAGTTCACTTAAGTTGTAACATTTATTTTGCTGTTTGTAGACATTAGCAATTAGTCCATATTGGGAGACACGCGCTGCTGTTTTCATGTCTTCCCACGCTGAGGGGCGTGTGACAGCCTGGCTGTCTCCAGTTCATGCAAGTAGCCTATTACATCGCTGTAGACAGGCTCTGTCCCTTTGAGTAACAGTATGCAGGGCAACTTTGTGGCTTTATTACACTGAAGTTACAAGTAACTTTGTTAATGACGCACATTGGCCCACGCTGGCAGGAAGCAGTTTACCTGTGTGTGTGTTTCTCCCTCTAATTTTAGTGTTTTTAGAGGTAAAAACACCAGTGAGTGTCAGTGTGTTCTTATTCGAAAAAAAAAGGCAATTGAAATAGATAGAAGTCTGACTTCTGCTGTGCTCTGATATATTTAGAGTTTCTGGGTGCTTTAAGTCAGACATGATGATCTGCTGTCCTCAGGTTGTCCTGCTTCATGTGTTGAACTTTGCTTGGCCACCAGTAAGATTTCATTACCCTGATAACACAGCATGTGGCCATCGCCTGACTCTTTTGGTCTCTGTGTGTCCCCCTCCCTGAGTGACTGAGGGGTGATGTGATATTGGTGTGTGTGTGTGTGTGTGTGTGTGTGTGTATTTATGTATAAACCTACTCTCCAGGAAGCACTTAGGAAACCTGTGTACCTCTCTCTACCCCCGGCATTGTCCAGTTTCTCCAGCTCGGACATACCCGAGTGGATTTACCCCGCTTTAGTTTAGGTTCAGCAAGTCCTTGCTTGTTCCCCAGACCCTGCTTCCTGTGAATGGGTTAGTTTGCCTAAAGGCATTTATCTGCTACCTGCCACAACCAAAAAAAAAAACCAGACCTGACCCCTCTTAAACCTGATGTCTGTAGCTCTCCTTTGAGTTGATGAGTTGTTGTTTTCCTGGCCTGTTAAGCATCATGTTCGGTGCAGTCACAATAAGCTGACCAGTGGCAACATGTCCGTAAAGCTCCTCCTGAGTCATCTTGGTCATATCTAGATGTTGCTGTTTGGTCTTGAGGACAGTTTGAGCCTGATCTAAAGAGGCTCCATCAGTTCACATTTGCAAGTACGCTCCTCTCTGAGCCGGGATGCAGCACACAGCGTTAATGGATGAGTGACACAGTATCTAGTTTCTTATGAGTTTATTATAGTTTTATTTTCACTCCAGCTCTCTGTGTCTAACCAGACTCCATGTAAATTCATCTGGGAAGCTACTTTGATAAATACAACTCCGAGAATGAGTGATAAAAAAGTTATTACAGCAGTGTTGGAGCCATATTTTATGAATAAAGTACTCACAGCTCAGTTTGTGTTTAAGCTGCTGTATAAAGTTGACACCAAGCAGCAACAATAAAATCAAATGATTCACTGTCTGATTCATCCCACATCTACAGCGTGGAGTAAATATGTTGGGATTAAATCATCAAATCCCTTCATGCTACATGTTGTACAGGAGCTCTTGCGTGCTAGGTTGCCAGATAACCCCCTTTTGCCTGGAAAAGCCTAATTACTCTTAATTGTGCTTTTCATATTAATGGTGTCAGGGGCAGCCTTAAACAACAGAACCCTCCCTCATCTGAATGACAATTAGTGTAAATGGAGCAGTTCAAGGCACTGAGGGCTCAGTAGGCGGGGGGTGGGCTTTTATGATGTGGCTGTGACCTGTCCCCAGGACGACTGCTGAAGGACACACAGCTGCAGATGCCATATTGGATTATACAGAATCAGATATTGACCCATTGCTAAGGTATCACGAGTGCGGTCCCATGTAAAGCCACCCTGCTGTTTGGAAGACGTTTGTCTGCTGGTGTGTCAGACAAGTACCACTGGTGTGTAGTATTGTAGCTGTTTTCTGATTACCCCTGTGGTAATATTTGTATGCGGGCATATTTTTAAATGCTTGGCGTGATGCTGACACATTTGGGTCAAACGACTTGGTTTGCTAGAAGTGCAGTCTCTCTTTCACTTTTGGCTCCATCTCATATTGAGCCTTGTATTCTCTGTCAACACCAGCTATACAAGAGCAGTACTTAGTATGCCAGCTGGTCCATATATAGACACTTAAGTGATGCTTCTACTGTCTGTGATTGATTGACATGGCTATTTATACAGTGGAATCCAACTAAATAGCATGAGGGATCCTTTTAAACAAACAGTACACACTGAGAAATGTTGCTGTAAAGATGAAAAATAGGAAGAAGTTGTGCGTGTTTGGTCATCAGTTCATCCAAATCCATGCGAAACACTTTCTTTCTCTTCCTCTGTCTCTTATCCTCGGCCTCACACACACACACACACACTTCAACACACATACACACACCAGGAGCCTGGCATGTATCCCTCAGCCCTGTGTTTGGACAGCTCTCCTGTGACACCCCATCAATGTCTGCGTTTGACTGCCATCAGAGCTCCTCAGCCAGACCGGGCCCTGTAGCGCAGTCCCATGTTAGAGCACTCTGCTGGGTTTTAAGTTACACTGGCTCTGTGCGAAGGGGGAGCTGTAATACTTGCGGCGGCAAGTGGCCCTCTGGCTTTTCTGGTCCAAGAGCACATGGCTGGCAGTTTACCACATTCCTTGTACAGACCGCACCAGAGACTGTCCCACAATACCAAATAGAGGAGAGCATTACTCCCACAGATCCACTGAGTAAAACTGAGAAAAAACTTTAGACACACTAACATACAAGATGAGTAATAATGCCTTACATTTGTGGCACTGTGTTAGGTTCTTCCTGCTTATTATGCCTACAAGACCAGGATCTCATTAAATCCACCACGCATTAGTATTGAAAACTGTGTGCATAGTCTTACCTGATAATCTCGTGACTTTAAAGTGTTAAGTTGAAAGTGATAAGACGTGTTATCGGTTGTAGTATTGGAACATAAACATAAACCAGTACAAGTGTAATTCGCTGACAAAAAGCTTTGAGTAAAACCTGGCAAAAGGTTTTATTTCACACCTGGACATAATTAGGATAATTATGTGCATAAATATTTGAATTCAAAGTAGCGTACACCAAGAAAAAGAAAAAGAACAGCCAGAATCAGTATCTTATCTTTTAGATAAGTACGCTGCGTTTATGTTGTTGCTGGTAGAAATAAGTTTGACCGAGTGTGCTGAATTCAGAGTTCCCTCATTTTAATTATTTAACCAGCAGGCTAATTAAGTTTGCTTTAAAATTCTAGTAGTACATTTGTAACTGTGCAGTCAGTTTGAACTCACCCGCTTGACACATACTACATGTTATGTAACATTTAGAGAAGACAAGGGCATACAGCGGCTAGAATTTCTCACTGCTGTGCTCAAAGGTGCTTTAGGCTTTCCACTGAGCTACTTTTCCACTTGCTTGAACAACCCCTTGAGTAAGATTGAGCTCCATATATTTATGCTCTGCAGCTACCATCCCTTCTGTCTCTTGATTTCACTCCAGTGCCGGTCTCCCCCTTCAGCACTGTGACGTTCGTGCAGCTCTGTGAGCCTCGTGGCCTGGAATGAAAGTTTCTGTGGACGGCAGCAGCACATCATCAATGCTACTATAAACTCCACAACAGCAGCTTAGACCAGGATACCGCATTAGCCTGCTGATAGTCCTCCCCTTCTGCATTTCATTGACCCAGTCCGGCCATTACTGGGTCTTTGATTTACTAAGTGGGGCCGCAACAACGAGTCACTGCACACTCCATCCGAGGTCAATAGCAATCAATGTTAGGACGCACGATAGGGCTTCAGATAATGTAGGAATGGAAATATTTGTCAGTGAGTGAAATCAAATTTTATCAGTATTGTTCTCTCTTGTAATTCCATTTTTATTTATCAAGTAGCTGTGGTGGGAACAGATGTGGAAAGAAATGAATGCCACCAGCCTCAATAATCTTTCCATAAAGCGAATAAAGACTTTAAATCACTCACACAAAGGAAAGAAACACTTGACTGAATCTTGGATCACATTTTAGAACAGGATCGAGATCCTCTACTCCTCTTTTCTCTTTCATTATCAGAATCGTAAGCATATTTCTGCAGGTCCAGACAACCTGCCGTTGATATAGTACCCCTGCTAATTATAGAGCAGATTTCAAAGACTTGCTCGTTTATTCCTGCACCTTCCCCTCTTCCCAGACAGACACTGAGAAGGCCTAGACAGCCTTGATGCTGTGCCCTGTTGTTTTCATTCAGCTGTCATATAGCTGATGTCATCTATCTTTGCACTGTCATTTCTTTCTATTACTTTGCGGCTTTTATTCAGCACTCTGACTTTGCATTTTTGGGACCAGAGTATGAAAAAAAGTACCAAACTATGAACAAACCAATGGCTTTGTTCAGTATTCTACATCGTAACTTGATAATATGGTAGAAACACTTTATTGTCAGCTAATTATTTTTATACCAGAGTGATTTGACATTGAAATGAGAAGTGCGGTCTTTGTACCAAGTTGAACTGAAGGTTTCCCCTTCGCTAGGCTCCATTAACTATGTGTGCGTCTCAGCACCTCAGCCCCCGGTTGATGGCTTGGCCTGTGATTGAAGTGGTTTCTGCTGAACCGTTCTGTCAAGTCAAGCATTCCAAAAAGCCAGTGACCAGGAAACCACAGTGCTCGCTTGCACTTCTGGGACCTTGCACCCCACACACACATACACACACACACACACACTCCCTAAATTGGCCTCGATGGCTGGTGTGATTAGGGGAGATGGGGGAGAAACTGGAGTTGGGGGTCGAGGCTGTGTTTGTTTATGAAAGGAGGCGTTTTGATAAAATTAAGGTGAAGGTTTTTCATTGCTTTGCTTGAGGGAAATGTGTGAGTGATTACACTTTACATTCCTGCGGTGGGACCCTCCAGGAGGGCAAGTGCTTCTGAGTGTGGCCGTCTATACACTCACCTAAAATCCCTCTGCTGGTCTTCTGTATATTTTCAGGTATATAGACCAACATTTGTGTTAACTGTGTTTAGGGCCTCTCTGCTGGAATGCATGCGTGTGAAAAATTCCTGTTTTTGTAACGTCAGGCTCCTCCAGAGGAACTTAAGCTGTAGTTTGTTGTTGGCGAGAGTGGATTGTTTTTTTCTACTGCAGAAACTGGGGGCCATGATCAGCTATCTCCTTGCCCCGAGGTGTGTATGTGTCTCTCTCATACACACACACACTCACTTATTAAATAACATTCCCTAACAGTCATTACTCTCTGTGGAGTTCTGAGTGTGGGGCTGAGGAGCCAGCAGGACAATTCAAGCCTGTCCTGAAGAAGAGGTGGGGGGCAAAGTCATCTACCCCCTGACCTCAAAAGCCTGCTGACCTCGAACCCCCCCCNNNCCCCACACACCCCTTCAAAACACAAAACACAAAAGAGCAAACACATCTTGCTTATCACTCGGCCTCTAAAGACTTGACCGGCCAATTAGAGTGGATTTAACGTTTGACGTGATACTGAATAGCCACAGGTCAGCGGACTGGCAAGACCCAGTCCGTGGCCAGGGATGATTAAACTGTCAGAGTCAACTCAATAAACAAAGTCTTCCGTCCAGGTTGTAAAGTTGTGGCTGGAGAAGAACTGAGCCATGAACAGCTGCATGGCTGGTTTTGGATGTTTTTTATCCTTTACTTCCTCCAAGTTCTCTCGGTTTTAAATCACCAATTGAGCTGCAGCAGCATACTCTCGTATTTTGTAGTTATCATGACCTGTGGTACCTGGTGCTTCACAATTCTTATCTGCAAAATAGTGTTCCTGTACCAAAAACAATTTATTGCAAGTACTGCCTGTAATTTCACACACAGAATAAAGATCAGTGTGTCCTCACCTCTATTTATTCAGGAGAGATGTTCTCTGTTCTTGGCTCTACGACACCTGCTCAGCCTTCTGTCTGAACCCATATGTAACTGTTATTCTTAATACTGTAGCGGAGACTACAAGATTTTTCCCAAAGATCAAATAAATACACTGACTTCAAGTTAAACTAACTTTGCCGCAGCATGCAGTTTACGACACCTCACCCCATTCTTTTCCGTGGCAACCTGGAGAAATATTGACAGCTCAGAGGGCTATAAAACTATTGTCGGCTGGTCTTTGTCTTGCCGCCACTAGCCAGAAGCATTTCAGGCCACCTGCGTGGGTTTCCTCTCCCAACTCAGACTGTCTTTAAATGATATGATCTCCCGCCCTGCTTTTGTGCTCCTCCAGAGTCCCCCCCCTCCCAGGTCACAAAGACGGACTTAAATATTACGCAATGGAATTACTCTTACAGAAATGTTAAGACACATCTCGGGATCTTTGCAGGAAGAGAAGATAAAAAGTAAAGTCAAATTCTTATGAACTCTCCTTCCCTTACTCCACATGAATAGCTGGCTCGTTATCTGGTGGGAGAGATTAGCAGGAAGTGAGAGATAAAGGATCTGAGACGGTGAGAGTGGATCACAGTCGTGTAAAAAGAACCTTATATTAAGCCGGTCCTCCCGCTTTCAAAAGATATTCTCATCTGACGTTAAGACAAACCTAAGGTGTAAAACTGCTGGGTGGTGGGGAAAATGTGAGTTAAAAATGACTTGGTATTTTAACAGGAAGGAAACACATGTGAGTTTGTAGTCTTTGACATGCAGGTGTTTAGACTGGGATTTGACTGGAATGTGTTCTCCCCTCACCTCGCCTCTGTATACGCGCCAGCGGATCAGCCAGGTTGAGTCTTTAAAGTTGAAAGGGGCTTTTCATCAATCATCCAACCATCACACGAGTGATGCTAAAAAGAAAGCACCTGTGGATATGAGGGTGTGCGTAAATGATGGTCTCATCGTTTTGGGGGTTTAGGCTGAGGGAATTAGATCCGTTGGATTTCTCTCCACACGTAAAATTTCTGGTGTCAGGTTTTCTTTTCAGTTTGCTGGGACAGTTGGTGGACAGTCTCTTTGCAAGACAGCAAATGAAAGTATTTATTGATAATGATTATTTAAAGATTTGATGGATTTTGATGTCGTCTCTTTTCTTGCCTCGTACGACTTGACTTCAGTGGTAATTAGACTCAACAAGAACCAGAAACTCCACTTCCACTCAAACAGACATCACTATTGATGAAGCTTCAGTCAGAAAGCATCTTCTGCCATTTTATATTCTCTGTCTTGTTTGTGGCAAATGGCTGTCTGATCTAATAAGCCGTCCTCTGCTCCCCTCATGCTGCTGCCATTTCAGGCCAGACCCCCTCTTCGTGGTCTTATCTGCTTCCTGCTGTGTTTGTACCGTCCTGTGGGCCCTCACTTGTCACACTGATTTACACTTTTAGTGCAAGTGGTGGAAGGCGCCCTGTAGCAGGCTGGTGGAGTGTTTGTGAACGAGCGTCACTGACCTGGATACAGAGATTTTTGGTGCTCTGCTTCTCGTCACTTCAGCGCCTTTTCCGCGAATGAACAGCGTCACTTTTGGCGCTTTTGGAGTGTTTCTTTTTCTAACTTTTATCTTCCGAAGACTAGCTCTGCATTATGGAAAATACCAAATCTCACCTAGTAAATCAATCAGATAGGGAATTCTACTTTGTCCACTCTTTCATTTTTTCATTGTGAAGATTTCATGCCAGATGTGCATAGTTTTAATGCTCCAGATAACGCTAGCTGTGGCACAGGGAATGACCTGAGGCCTCCACACAGGCTTTCCTGTACAGGTCAACGTGAGAGGACGACTCTCCTCCACTCGGCTCATTGTGCTATGAAGCACACGCAAGTTCACCCTCTTGCACTGGCTTTTGTTCCTCCCTCCTTTATACCCTCCTCCTCTGGGATATTTCCTCGCCATCCGGATTCATCTTTTATCCTTGCCAGTAATTTCTGTGCCTGCCCGCTCCCTCAGGCATTTTGTATACTTTGTTCTTCTCCTCTGACTGCTTTTTCTCTGAGCTTCTGGGTCTCTCTCTCGCTCTCACTCATCTCTGTATCCCAGTTTCTTATTTTGAGATTCAGCCAGACCCGCTCCCAGCAGCCCCACTGGGGAGAGACCATCCTGCTATAGCAGCAAAAAAGTGCCTTGCCATAAAAATGGATGACCTGCTCTCCATTATGTTCCGCTTTTTAGTTAGTGATTCTCTGAATGAAACATTTACTAACCACCAATCAACCCAGAATTAATGCTCTCTGTACTCTTATTTGTATGGGTTAATATTTGATAGAGTTTCTGGGCACTAATGTACGTGTCACTGCACAGTGAGTTTTTGTAAATGAGAGTGCTTAATTTGTAAAACAGGGGCCGAACTCCACTGCAGTCAAATGAGTAATCAAATGTCCCTTGGCTCAGTCTAAAATAATTAACAGGGTCCATTTGATTCTCAAGTTAATCCTTTCAGTTTCTATTGTGGCCATTGTTACTGATCTCATGGCACATTTAATTGGAAATGAGAAAACAGGAAATTCTAGCTTACCATCAATCCGTCCCACATGTTTCCAAGAAATAGATTCTCACCCTGAAGAAAGATCCAGTTACCAATCTAAAGGTTGCACTCTCGGAGCTCACTGGGGACTTCTGACTTGGAGGGAACTTCCACTGACATCTGAGTACTGAAAACATGTATTGAATGAGACGGTGCATTGTTGCTTTTCCACAATGAGGGTGCAGAAATGGTTAAACCTTCCGACTCCACCTGTTTAGATTCTAGCATACCATGGCATTATGTCTCCCCAAAACTGTCTGGAGCTGTCTTACTTTGAAACAGTAACGTGATTCTACCATAACAAACTAGAGCCATGTTTACTGCACACTTGAGAAGCCAAGAAATAGTACAGTTCATTAATAGTCATGCTGAGGGATAATATCCATGTGTCTCAGTGATGCTGAGTAGTCTACAGCTTTAGAGTGTGATCAGTCCGTACTCCCACAGCTCTGAACTTGTTGGGAGGGAGAGACTGGAAGGAAAAAAATGAAATAATATTTGGGACAAACCCAGTTTTATATCCTCCATCATAGCCACTATTGGGCTTTTGTGATGATTTGCCCAGTCTTTTCTTGGCAGCCACTCTGCATCAGGCAGCAAGCCATCACAGAGCAACTCGCTGTAAGAGTTTATGCTTCATTTTTAGTTATACAATGTTAGATAAATCAAATTAGCCTTTTCTTTGGTTTTCCGCTCTTGCTAAAAGAGCAGCAGTAATATTAAGAAAATTACAGGCAAGTTTGCTTTGTATGCTGTGGAGGACGAACTGATCATACCGAAGGGGCTGCACTTGAGAGGAGAGCGATAAACAGAATCTACGCTATGGGATAGGAAGAAAATTGCCTGGAAAGCTTCTCAGCTTCCTCAGTTATTTTGGTAAAGTTATGAATGCTGTGGGCGACACTAAAAACCAGGAATCAACAGCGAATACCAAAGTCTAAACGCAGCAGCCAAAAAGAACAAAGGTGACTTCAAACAGGAGTCAGTATTTGAATAATCCTTTGATGCCACCGCGCAAGGTGTAGCCTATAACGTTGATGCCAAAGGTCGTTACAGCTGGCAAAGCCTTCAGTTTTGTTTTCATATGAAACATGACCTTGTGGAAGGTGGAGACATTTGCAAAATTCGCTTCAGCAGTCTAGCTTTCCTATATATGTGCATTTGGAAGTGTCACTATTTGTATACAGATTTGATATGGATTTGGCTTAAACAGGATTTACAGTTTTCGTGATTACAGTTGTGGTTTTGACTTGTTTTCACTGTCAGACCCTGGAGAAATAGTTCCTGGAAATAGCTTTTTATGACGAGTCATTTATGGGAAATGCGAGGGCTGTTGGCCACTGTTGCATCACAGTAACTAATGGAGGGTCAGCCTGCTGCAGATTGTTCACATCAGTTTATCTGAAGAACGTATTCCCTCCCTCGGGCTGTATCTGAAATGGTAGCAGGACGTGGCGCATGGGGGAAAGTACCTAAAGGTGCTGCTGTGTTGTTGCCAGCTGAGAAGCCCCATCTGTTGGCCGTCAGCCCGCAGCCCACAGCGCTGTGGAAGGTGTCTTTCATTAGAAGCACGGACTTTCATTTAGACTCTCTCCTCCTGCAGGAATACTCCCAGGAATACTGCTAAACTGTAACCAGACATCAGGATTTGTTTGTGTGATTCAGTGTGTGTGTGTAACTTTTTCCTTGTGTGGGAAACTGAGATATTTCTTGAAATGCTTTTTCTTTCCAACTCTCCAACATCCCCAAATTATTCCATACAGTGTGGGGCTTGTGTTTTACAAGACCAGTTTTACACATGTTGAAATAAAAATTATGAGTGCCTACCAACTAAATGCACTACTGAGGTTTAACTAAACCCAGCGTTATTTTGAGGGGCTGAGCAAGTAAAGCTTGGGCCTGATTTCTAGGACGCTGACTGTCACTGGTATTTCTGTGGCTACTTCATGATGTGTATCAGTGTATCTGTGGGAAACTCCAACCGCT
>NTHP01000046.1:1295925-1305948 GCA_003416845.1 Oplegnathus fasciatus | reverse complement strand
CTTTGGAATAGGCAAATCACCCACATCCGTCTGTGTTTGAGAGGTTTATCCTGCTATTCACACACTACAAATTTGACTAGATAGGCATTTACATCCAAACCATGCTACATATGTTGTCAAATGTGTCTCTGACTACCTCCAAATGTGGCTTGACCAGTTGCATCCCAGTGGACCAGCTAGATCAAAAGCCCAGCCCACTCCCCAGAGTCTCCGATATAGGAGCAAAGTGGAGGTGAGTCAGACGATCCCTCTAGAAAAGAGAAACACACACAGAGACACATGTCTGACTGAGATCTACACATAAAAGCACTTGTGCAAATGAAATGGAAAGCAGGGCTTGAATGACTGCCACGCTGAAACAGACCAGCGTTGGGGCGAAGGCCTACCCTCGCAGATCTCTTTGTGCCGGCGAGCTGCGTGCCAGCTGGCTGGCTGCTGGGAAGTTTTGTGTGACTCATTACCTCTCCATTGAGGGACACAAAGCCAGGCCGCACTCGCCCATCAGAGCTCAGAGTCTCCCAGCCTCCCGTCTTCACCTTAACATGAGGTCAAGGTCACGGCTCCCATGCTGAGATAACGCCCGGCAGCTTCATCATCCAGCAGCCAATCAGTAACAGAGACCTTGGTCACGGGACCTGTTTGAATGTGGCTGTCAGTAGGAAGTCTCTCCATTCACTAAATGTCTGGACAGTTACCTCGGCAGCACTTTGTCTAAAGGAAGAAATGTCCCGGTTAAACCCATTTGGCAGGACACATTGATGGCCATTGATTTGAATTCTTTCACTACATGTGTCCTTAAAGTGTGCCCCTATCTCATTCCCTGCTTTATTGCCGCTCTGTTTGTTCACTCTCGAGCTAAATGCCACAGTGGCACCAGCTTGTGACAGCAATGCCTCATTTATCACCTTGATGATGTCTATTCATTCCTGTCATAAAGGCCTTGTTTTTTTGTTTAGCCCATGAACCTTCTTGTTAGTTTGAACAGGGTGGACCCTGAGGTGGGGGAGCTGTGCAAAGCAGCGTTCTGTTTTGAATGTGTGTTTTCAGAGGTGCAGTGCTAAAGGGAGAGCGTAGAGGTGGATCAAAGACTACTTCACTCTGACAGATGAGAATAACACATTGTAATCAAAAGCATGTGCAGCATGTTTTAGGAGATCCAGGTTGTAGACGGAGAGCTGTGATGTAGGCGTTGATACGGCATGAAAAATAGCTGCTGTGTTATTCTGGACTTAAAAACATAATAAACCGCATACCGAGGCGGATTACAATGAGTTATCAAAAGCAGCAACAGTTTCTCTGCTTTTCTTTGCTCTCACTCTGTGTGTGTGTGTGTGTGTGTGTGGGTTTGTAAAGTGTATGAATTTTTCATTTTAGCAAACCGGCTCATATCAGGTTAAACCTCTATCTAAATGTGGGAACCTGTGAGACATTGCCGGGACCATCTGTGACTCTGCAGATGGCCCTGCTTGTTAAAGTGGGCCATGGTAGGACCCTGTCGTCTACCCAGGACGGGACAATGGAGATTACGGGTGTCTGATCTCTTGGTTTAAACACAGTCTGAGGACTGCAGGACACGGGGAGGGGCACACTGCCCTGATCTTTGCATCGCACCACTGTTATTTTATCCACATCAAGGAATTATAAGACACACAGGCTTTGTCAGGCTTGGACCAAGTCATTTACCCTGTCACCGAGACTGAGATGTATTTACAGAACACAAGTTATCTCATGTTTATGAGGCTGAGCCGGAGAGTCAAGCCTCAATTGTAGCTCTGTAGGCCTTTCTTGTTCGTAGGCCATTTGTCCTTCAATGGCACTCGTGCTGCCTTTTGTTGTGTCTTTTTATGGTGGCTTTTTGTTGCAAGTCGGGCTTTAAGAAGAGTGTATTCAAGGAAATGGTAATCATTTACAGAGGTCCAGAAATGTTGATTCTTTTACTTGTTTCATTTTTGCCATTGCGTCGAGCATTGCTCTTGTCCATACGAAGCACACATTCCCACACCCTATTTGGTGTTCCTTGTTTCTTGATTGTTGTTGATGTTGGTTCTCTGCCAAAGAAGGATCTGTGTGCTCAACCTTTAGGGCTGCCAGAGTGCAACGTAGTACCCAGGCAGAAGATACAGTACTCTATAGGCAGGGGAAGGAAGGAATTAACTTTCCTTTAATCTTAATTTATGTGGCTGAACTAACTGAAGCTGCTTTTTAGTGACACAGTCACACCTTGAAAACGCAACTTCTGTCTTGCCCTGTAGGCTGTGCAATAACAAGTGTATCATGACAGTAGATAGTAGTTGTCTTTCTTCGTGAGTAGTTCAGGGATTTAAACCAAATATCTGATTATGACATATGTGCATACGTGTACATACATTATGTTTCAACCTCGCCTCCTGTTCTTACTCCACAGGGGGTCTACAAGTTAAAGGAGCACTGATCCTGATCTTATTAACGAAGTGTCGGCCTGCGAGTGAGAGTTTAAAGTCACAGACTGAGTCAGACTCTCTTGGCTGCCTTATTTAGCATGCACAGCTGATGTGCTGGGCTTCATCTTTGATTATATATCAGGGTGGGAAGAAAAAATTAATGTGATCATGGAGTACAGATACTGTTTTGTAAGTGTGTATTTTGGCATTAGAGTGAATACTGAGTTAGTGCACAACACTTGACTGGTTCCTCTTCCCACAGCTTTTGTTTTCGTGACCTCTGCCACAAGAATACTTAAGAAATCTGAGATGTTGGGAGTGATCCACGGCTAAGGTATCCAAGAGTGATTTATACCTCTCTGGTCTCATCCGTGAAACGCCTTTTAATTTATGACTTTATGTGAGGGAGTGAAACATTCTCAGAAAATGTCTCAGGGTGACCTTTGAATGTAAAATGATAGAGGCTACATCGTAATTAAAAATCTTAAATGTGATCCGTCACTTCAGCTATATATCTTGAATCATAACATTTTATTGTAATATTGTATGGACTTGAATCACTGATTTCATTCCATTGTCATTCCTGATGTATGTTTTTGTCTGCAGAACAAGATATTCATAATAACAGCCAATGAACATAAGGTTTATCTGTAAAATATGCTCGGAGAGAATTTCTTCAAGATGTTGCGAGGTAGCCTAAACGCTTCACTGAAGCTTTTAATGCCGTTTGATCGTATCATATTGCACCACATGCAAAGCCAAACCAGATTTCATGCAGAACAGTTGTGACAATGAAAGGCCGCTCTATTATATTTCAGAGCCATTAACATTTCAGCGTTAATTCGGGGTCTAGTCCGTCATTCATTCCTCCGTCCCTGCTCAGCTCTTCTCAGTGCTTCTATTATGTTATAGGCTTGAGGCATCACACTCCTCTCAGCAGACAACAATACATTTCTAATAGCAATACACAGGGATACGTGCCTTTCCGATGATGTCATGTGCAGCCAGTCATGCCATACCATAAGTAAGAACTATGCAGAGCTTCCTCTTTGAAAGGCACTGGGCAGCTGCTTCCTCGTCCTCCATCTGTGACATGTATATGTTCAACACGGGCCTTTGTTGCTCAGCGGCGATGGCACTGACCCAGGGTCAGGGGTTTGAATCCCACCGCGGCTACCCATTGTGAAAATATACACACTCATTGTATTTTAATGCGATTTAATTTAGACCAGGTGTCATCCCTACGGCTTTATAAAAGGAACTGCAATGTCAGAAGTGATTCAAGGGGAAATGGAGGTTGAGGTGCAAGTGGAAATGAGCAAAAAGGATAAGAAGTGGCATCAACAAAGCGGGCTGTCTACTTTGAGTGTGGGAAGAGGGAGTGTTAGGCACGCAATCTGTGTTTTCATGCTGCCTATCATTCTCTTTCACAAGAGTATGTTGGTTATTTCTCCCCCCAAAGGCTCGTACACATCGGGCCCCTCAGTTGTTGGTGCAGCCTGTGAAGCACATTATGTTTATTTGCTTTGTAAAAATTACTTTTGGCTCCTGCAGAAACTTTTTGTCTGAGCAAAGTAAAGCCGGCTGAGCATGTTCGAAAAACATTTAATCTGGTTGATCTCTAGGTTACAGTTGAAACAACATTTAGGTCATGAGTAACGACTACAAAATGAAAATAGATTCGGTCTATTAAGTAATTTGTTGGGAATGGGTTATGAACAAGTCCACAAATAACCCACCAGGACTCGTTAATGATTTGTAAAGACAGTGTTTAGCCAAATGTGGTGGCTACAGTTAGTTAAACTCTACTCAACGGTTTGTGCAGTATTTCAGCTTCCTCCTCTAGTTTCAAACATAAGTTTGAAAGTGGAGGTCAGTGTGAGCTGACCGGAGGTGTCTTGGCTTGGTATGACTGTTACCACGGCAGCAGTAAACTCAGTAAAACTTGGACGCTTGGATTATGTGGATCCATTGATTCTGCCGGGTCACACATAGTCACACGAGTCCAGATTTATGAGGGGTGCTGAAGATAAATTGCTTTCTGGCTGAATGTGTGATGGTAATGGGTTTACAGCAGGTTTTTATAGCCTCATTTGCTGTATCACAATGTGGAGAAATACACCCTTTTTTAAGATCAAATAAAAAATGGTCTGTTTAGCAGCTGCAGCATGATTCATGCAGTCAAAGTTAACTTATTTTTCCGTTTATTGACTCACATTTGCTGACGCCTGTTGATGGCCGTGTAAGTGGAGCAAACTGAACATGACTTACAGTTAATGTTGCATTAGCTGTGGTGTTTTAGTGGATTTAATTTGCAAGTGGTGACAGTGTGGCTTGTTGATGGCTGGTGTTGTAATCGTGTTGCTTATGTTGACATGGAAGGGATGTCTGTGGGAGGGGCGCTGATCACTGACACAAAGAGCCTTTTCACCAGACCTTCAAAAGAGACAGAAAGTTTATGATAAGATGTCAAAAATGGAGGCCAGGCCTCAGTCACTGGAATTTCACATATAACTTAGGAAAATGTGAGAGCGGTCCAGTATCTGCACAGCATGAATCCTCATTTAAAAATCCGATTTTTTAGGTAGAGTTATAGCTACTGGGCAACAAATGAGTCACTGTAATAAATTTGCATATTCCCCTGATCCCCTGGATTATGATGTTTTATTTAATCTGTCTTTTATGACGCCGTGGGATTCATCCAAATAAGTAGCTTTGGCCCTGTTTGTTTTTTGGGTTTACGTCATCCTTGTCAAAGGGTTTTTGTTTTTTTTTGCAAAGTTGTTTTTGTTGTTGCTCAAAGGCCTACGTTGCTCCTGTCATTCCACATGGCTTGTGTTGGTCACGGTCATCAGTGGGAGACTAGGAAATCAGAATGGGGAGGAGAACGAAAAGGGAGAATAACCTTACAGTCCTGACATTCCCAAAGCCCTCAGGGTGAAGGAATAGGGGTTACGGAGGATACATTCCTCTGAGCACAGATGTGACCTGCCCATCTGGACTTTTACTTTCTGCGAGGTCACAGAGCTGATAGCGCAACTGAGGAAACAGGAGGCGTGACTCTGTCATTTTGCCCGTGTTTCTTGTCGGATATCACACCGCAAATACGCAGTTTTCACACCAAAGAGAGTGACAAGCCTAAACCGCAATCCATTGAGACCTCATTTCCCTCCACAAACAAACTGTAGAGGGCCTCCAGAGGGACCTGTCTAGACCACGATTACTCATTGTTCGTAAATGCACTGAAGTTCAGCAAGCAAACATGCACGCACACATCAGATGAGGGCTAGTTAAAGGTCTCATGTCAGGAGTTATGCAAGGTAAGCCAGAGTTGCAAACCTCACTATGACCTTAAAACTGTTTTCTCTACATGTCATCTGAGAGTGGTCCCAATGGGCTCCACTTCAGATGGAGAGAAAAAGGGAAGCATGTGGTGGATGAGGCATCCAACACTGCAATAACCAAATACTGCAGCTTTTCTGTGGTATCAGTCATTATCTCACCATTTTATTGTCATTCGGCTGTTCAGTCAAGACAGTGTCATTGCCTGCATACAATACATTAAATGTGTTACCTGGTTCTTTTAATCAAAAGCATCAGATTAGGAAACGAGAGGTTGTTATATCCTTTTACTTTTGAACATTTTGACATACAATATGCTGTTTCTATAAATGAGAAAAAAACACGGGGTGTGTACCTGACCTCAGACAGATCTCTCTAATCTGGGACAGTGGTCGCCCCTAATCTCCTGGTTAAAGGGGACCCGGTGTTAGGTGACACACTTCTGTCCCTGTGAAGTTCGGTGTCACTGCTGGTGACCCTTATTGGGGCAAAGACAAAGCATGTTGAAAAGCACTCTTTCTTCTCATTAATATTCAGTCTCAATCACAAGCTCCTCCCATACAGGCGCAGTGACATCTGGTGTGTTGTGGGCCGATGTTGCTGACCCAAGCCGCCTTTTAATCACATGTGTTTTTATTCAAATATCTGCCAACTTGCACTCAGCCGCGGGGCTGTTCCTACCTTGATTCATTTAAAACACTTTTGAATGTTTTTTTCCGCCTTAAAAGTTGTGAATTCTAGTGTAGTGAAAGTGTGATCATCATGGCTCTTTCTCAGCTGAGTAGCCTTTGGAAATCTTTCAAACAAGCATACAGGCTTAAAGGAACAGTTCGACATGTTGGGAAATATGCTTACTGCTTTCTTTCCGAGAGTTAGATGAGAAGATTGTCACCACTCTCATGTCTGTACAGTTAATATGAAGCTACATCCAGGAGCCAGAAAGCTTAGCGCAGCAGAAAAACTGGAAACAGAGGGAAACAGCTCTGTCCAAAGAAACAAAATATGGCTACCAACACCTGTAAAGCTCACTTAATACATTATATCTCACAACTTACTGGAGGCTCTGCTGGTTGCTTGGCAACCTCACAGTGTGACGACCAAACTTCAGGAAGTAGCTGCGCCCGGCCAGGAAATAGCCCCACACATAATCCTCCATAAAACCACAGTGTGTTGTTTTTACACTTTGACTTTTGTATGAATAAAACAAATTGGATGTAACATGTTAATGAGTGATCTTAAGAGGTGCTGGTAGGCGAATTTTGTCAACTTTGGACAGAGCCAGACTAGCTGTTACCCCGTTTCCAATCTTTGTGCTAAGCTAAGCTAACTGTCTCCGGGCTCTAGCTCTATATTTAGCGTTCTGACGTGAGGGTGGTATCAATCTTCTCATCTAACTCTCGCAAGAAAGCCAGTAAGTGTATTTGCCAGAATGTTGAACTGTTGCTTTAATAGAAAAGGAGATTATTCCTCAAATGTATGGATGACTTCAAACCTGACTTACTGTAGGAATAACTTTAATTCTTAATAACTTGGATGCCGTCAACGGTGATCTCATGATCTGTTAGCACTAAGCGGGCTGCTGTTTAACGCCTTCAGCGTATTACTTGGTATCTCACAATCCTCTTGTTCATGATTAGAGAGTCTGCGGAGCTGCAGTGAAGCTTCGGACCCACAGACTCGTTCGTTACTGTTGGATTTCCATTGGGGCCTGCCAGGGTGGGATAAACTCGCAGCTCCCAGTGATGTCACTCTGCCTCAGCTACAAAGTTGATGTGATTACCATCTTAGAAATCACTGTCAGACTATGGAGACCAAATTACCATGCATGTTCCCTCCGCGTCTCCCCCCTCTCTCTCTCTCTCTCTCTCATGAACAGCCCCTCACTCCTCAGCTCGCTCCCTCCCTCTCTCTCTCGCTCTCTCTCACTGCATCTTCCTCGTCTCTCTGTGAGTGTTCCTGTTGAGCCAGGTTCACCCTGCTGTGATATCATGCCCAGTGGAGCCAGACTAATCACAGTCACTTCCCAGGATCATTCCCACACTGTGTAAGCCATTCATTTTCTAGACATGGGATTGTCTCTACTGCGTAGTCAGAAAAGTGGAAAAAAGATATTGTACTTCTTGCTGAATGTCTAAGTTCGGTAAAGTCTTTTTTCCTTCAGTGTAGTCCATCTTTTCTTTTTCTGTTTTTCCTCTCACACGGGCTTGGCCCAGCCCTTTAAAGTGACTGTGGAACCTGTGCCAATTAAAATCCCTTATCTCATTGTGCCTCTTCTTCAAAGGGAGCTTATTCTGCACACACAGAACCACAGGAACTACACAAGTGACTTGTGTACAAGATTTTGGTGGCTCTAAAAGCATTGTTGGCTTTCCTCCTCGCTCGCATTCCTGCAGCTCTCTTGAGCAGCCTCCTGACCACACAAGAAGGCTAACGCAGAACAGTCGAGGAGCCGAGGAGAGACAGAGCAGTTTGCCAGTTATCAAATATTTACTGTTTGCACAGTTATTCTTGTGTTTGCGTGTTAGCAGAGTGTGAAGATCTGACGCATCAGGAAGCAGATTAATGAACGTCTGACAATATTTTGGCTCTCGGAAGCCGAGGAATTAGAGTTTAATTTACAGTTGCTGATTAGTGAAGTTAAGAGCTCATAGATATTGTTTAGGGGCTTGAACACGGAACCAACCACACAAACAAACCAATGAGTCCTTTCACGAGATAAAGGCTTATTTAATGGGAGGGACTGGTGGTCACGCATAACTGAGTGGCGGCTGCTGAGTCTGGGGTCTTTCACATGTGGAGAAAGGACATCTTTTACCCCCCCCTCCTCCCCATCCCCACCCCCGCACACTCACACACACACACTGAAACACACACACATAGTCACACCATATACACATTTCTCCCTCTACTACTTCTGAAAGAAGCCTAATCCGTGGGTTTGGTAGATCCTTTCTTAAATCACCCTTTCCCCAGAGTCTGCGGCGTCGCACTGTAGCTGCCACTTCTTTAAACCAAGACTGGATTTACAGATTGATTGGAAAATCTGAAGTCACTTGGCCTCATTATGCCCACACAAAACCATGTTATGGCATAAAGAAAAAGTGTTTTAGATTTTACGATACATTACAACAAAATATATGCAAATATATGACAGTTTTCTCAATGGAGCACACAGTTTGAATATTAAACTCTACTAATATGAGAGAGTGTTTGCAAGATATTACACCTTTGCAGAATAATTGGAGGAGTTGGCTCAATCAGGTCTTCAACTAAAGATTATTTACTGGAGAAATGTTTGGACTGTGAAATGACAGAAAATAGTGAAAAATGTCCACCACAGTTTACAGTACAGTAGTCAGTGAGTCATGTTTCATGGATGGATTTAGATGTTCCTGTTGCAGCTATATCAATATATCTTACATCAGATTAAGTTGGTGACATATAAGTGTCAGAGAGTACAATTTGAATTGAAGGGCGTGGAACACATTGCAGAGAAACTAGGACAAAACCGTAACGTGATACATCTAGATGAGTTTAAACACTAGATTTTTACAGTGGATAAACACTCAATGGGATCCAAGCAGACGTTAGCAATCACATCGAGCTGGAAGGTCAGTCAAAATTACAGCTGTCCGTTAAAAACACTCATTTTGAAATGAAGGTGGGTGTAATTGTACCCAGATTGGCTTAGCTGCTACTTTACAGAACCTGCCTTTAGTTTAGTCTATAAGGTTGCTCTCTCACACAAGTTGCAGGAGATTTCATGAGGGAGAGGAGAGACGGAAACTCCGGTCAGGATACACGTGATATCTGGACTGGAGCAAACAAATCCTCCAAGCTGTGTTGCCAGGCAAGTTGAGCTAAAGCTGCCTGCTTGTATTTATACTGGCCCAGTATTTGTGCTGAGAGAGGCAGATAATGACTCTGTAACTACGGATAGACTGAAACATGAACGCTAACGCTAGTCTCGGCTGAGTGGTTTGCTTTAGAAAGAGAGAAAAAGTCTTTACTGGACAAAGAAATGTGCGAAAAATGTGCTGATTCACAATGTTTTTTATTTTAGATATTATCTGTTTATGATGCTCTTGGACACAAGGGAGTCAGTTTAGTAGTGAGAGTGCTCGTGTGATGTGCTACTGTAGGGGCTGTTTACTTAACAAATTATGTTGCTAAATGGGAAAGGGCAATGAAAGGAGAAGACAATGAAATCATCTTGCTTGGTTGGCTTCAGTATTGAGGTCGGCTCTGATTTGAGCCCCCC
>NTHP01000046.1:1231573-1292906 GCA_003416845.1 Oplegnathus fasciatus | reverse complement strand
TAAAAAAAAAAAAGCCTCAGATCACAGAGAGAGAGGGAGCAACCGATCGGCCGATAAAAGAAAAATGAAACATAAACACGAGCCCTGATGCCCACGTTTGATGTGCACGTCCACAGATCCCCTCCTGCCCGCTGCCTTTTCTGTGCATGACGGATCATGCATCGGCTGACCTGAGAAGAATCACTATAAAACCCTTTCTCACTAAGAGCAGCTTCCATTTTTCTTACTCCCCTTACACACAGCTCCGGACAGCCGAGCGCTCAAACATACACACATTTCATTCACACACACACAAAGAAACACACATTATCTCTCTTCTTTATTGGTCCCTTTGAAATCCGGCTGTCCAATGAAATTTGGCTGAATGAGTCCACTCTCAGATAACAACAGTCATCTCCATGGTGATGAGTTCACTGGTAAACTGTCTTTTTCTTTCCTTTTGACTTCAGATTAGTCTCACTATAATGGTTTGGTTAGATAGAGTTAGCTTTAAATGAATGTCTGGCTTTAAAGCTGCTATAATCAATATTTCTATGGCCGCAACTGTACTGTTTTGGTCAATTCCAGGCACGGCAGGCAGCTGAGTCACTGTGCGCGATCTGCCAAGCACCAAACAGCAGACAGGCAAAGTTAGCTGGTGAACACGGTGGAGCATTTAGCCGCTAAAGAGTCAGATATTTTTCTCGGGAGTTGTTGGAGACCAGACCAGAGCTAAAAGGAGAGTCGGTATTGGACTTGGATTAGTGGCTGTGGCCGCAAACACAACTTCAAATGAATGCTAACATTGCTGCGTGTCTGCTTGATGTGTAAATAGGCAACGGTTTGCTAACATGTTATGGCATATCAACTTCATGCAAGGTCAGCTTTTTGTTCACCGGTTCCTCTGCTGGCAATGCTTCTGTAAATCAGCTAATGGCTTTACTTGAATACCACTTACACTACAATCATGGTGTTTATTTGAGGGTAATGGGGCATGAAGAGGATGAGAAAGGACTTTCCATTGCAAGTGAAGGATTTAGAAATTGACGCTGCCTGTCATTGAGCTTGCATGGTCTATGCTGTGGTGAGTGCATGCTAAAGGAAATGTCCTTCCCAATGAGGAAGGCAGACGTGTCCAGCAGACATACGTTTGATTAGATGGAGCTCAGCTTGTCAGAACCGCAAACAAAAAGCGCAAGAACATCTAACTCCAAATGAAACACTACCCCTATGGGAATAACCACCTCTGGAAACTCTATATGCTCTCTCTATAAAGTACAATGCAGCTGCTCAGATAGGGTTCACTGCTTCGGGAGGACTTGAATCTCAGGCTTCTGGGTGACTTCTGATATTTAGGCAGGCAAGGCGGCTAACATGCCAGGGGCCATGTTAGAAGGATACCCAGTTGTTTGTGGGGGGGATTTGGTTTCCCTGTATGACAGACCAGACTGACAGCGTCACTCTCAGACACCGGAGGCCTTAATGGATCCAAAGTCGCTGCCTCAGCAGCTTCATGGCAATGCTTACAGCTGAAACATGTAATTGCAGTTGGGTGTTGGGTGCTCAGTAATGGGAGCTTCCCTTCCGATATGATTTGTAGATTTGATGGCAGTCATTTATGGCTCTACACTTTCCTCTGATACATATGAGAAGTATTTACCATCGCATGAAGCTGGCAGGTGGCCCTTCAGATGTTCCTCGAGGGCGGACATTTATATGTCATTCACCTTTTAATTTCTGTGTAAACTTACCATCAGCCGTTAATCAATGTGACCCCAGTGGCATCCATGTTATTCATAAACAAACAGTAGTTTCATTGTTCTGTCTGATTATATCTCACTTAATATTTGGCAGTGTTTCTTGGGAAGATTAATCAAATGACTCATCATCCTAAATATAGTTTTCATTGGCTTTAATTGCTGTTTTATGGTTTATATTGAAAACATCATTAAGCTTGGCCCCAAATACTTTTTTGTGCTTGAAGGATAGGTCTGGTTCTTTTTTTCTTATTGTCAATGAATCCCATGAAAACCAAAACAGACAATAAATTGATCCTACTATTGTAGGATACTACTACTACAGATAGAGTTAGCTTTAAATGAATGTCTGGCTTTAAACTACTACTACTAGCCAAACCCTCACGTCTTATTCCCCTGTGACGTAGAGCTTCAGTGTTGTCCAAAAACTTTTAAAAACAAATCAATGAGCCGCACTGTTGCACTGGGTGACATGTTTCTTCGTTACGATAAACATGGGAGTTGTAGTTTATTTTGTGTCGATTCCACATACACTGCCCTGCTGCCTTAAATACTCAAATTTGAGGCCATTTTCTTTCTTTCTACTTGAGGTCAGGCTGGAATTTCCATTTACAAGCTGGCAGACCCTACATGACCTTGAGTCCTACATGGTAGCAATGGTCCTGAATATATGTACTATCCTCAGTGAGAAACTAGAATACAGTGCATTATATTCTGTGTAACATTTGAACATGTGTATTTCATTCTCCATACGTAAAGTGTGTGTGTGTCTGTTTCTGTGTCACATTTGTGTGCTATCTGTGGTTCTGGTATGTTGAAGTGCAGGAGTTCAGGTTGAGGCTCACCTCCACGCACACACAAACACACATACACACTCCTCCTCCCTCTCTGTCGGATACACCCTCCTAAACCGCTATATGCTGCACAAGCTGTTTGTTCAGCTGGAGAGGGGATCCTCCTCTTCTTTCAGCGGAGGAGCAGGGAAGTTAAATTCCATAGTTTCACAAAAAAACCTCTCCGGGGTCCGGGGCACCGATAGCAACAACATTCAGCAAACAGATGTTGTATTTTTCAGCCCTGATTTGCTGTTCGGGGTTGGGACCTCGGGAGAGATGCAGAACAGATTTAAGGGCTTGTGTGTTTTTATTACTTGGCTGCAGCTCCCACAGGTGCTTTAGAGGAAAGAGCCCAACTTGCTTGTTATGATTATGGCCCTACTCTTCCTGAAAATTAGCCTGTTTTGTTTTTTTCTTCTTCTTTTTGTTTTGGTTGTGTTTTTGGTCGAGCCGAGACCTTGCGTAAAAATTACAGGAAATATACTGAAGTGTTTCCACTGTGAGCCCTGAGAGACTCCAGAATCAGTGATAACAGCTCGGCCTCACTCAGGGTCATTTATTATCTTTACTACACACACTGTGCTTCACAGCTTGGTTTTAGTTTGAATTTCTGCGATGTTGCTGGAAAATGTAATTGTATAGCTCTGCGTTCGTGCTGACTTTGCAGAGCTGCAAGTGGATGTGAGCAGCATTAAAAGTGAAGTTGAAATTTGTTCTCAGTCTGATCTTGGGATTTGTGAAGGCGGGTTTAGCCTCGGTCCGACTCGTCCTGTGGTCTGCTGCTGACTGCAATCTGTTGAGAAAAGCCATCTGGTGGAATTTGGACACCATTAGAAACAGCTTGACTGGATGAAGATAACTTTTCCCTTTACCACCTCTGCTGTGCGCCGGTGGTCTCATGTATGCAGCCACCCAAGTGACAGGAGAGCACACACCCAAAACTCTGAGCAGGGAAGGAAAACATCTTACATCTAGAGAAAGACACATTCATAAATAAAGACATGACCATTTACTCTTTGTCGTATGGATTTATGGTTATGTCAGCGTTTTAAAGATCGGTCAAAACATGGTTTTACTTGCTGCAAAAATTCTTTGTAAAGTGGTTAGTAGCGTGGTAAATTACTTCAGAGTAATTTGCCATTGGCCTCAGGGCCGGATGACTGATGTGTGTTTGCATGTGCAGCGTATTTAATTTCCTCTGGTGATGTTGTCAGGTGAGCAGCTTGTAGGTTTTATAAAGCGCTTTTGAATTATTTATGCCTGTTTCTTAATGTTTGCTTTGGTAAGCGGTCTGTTTTCTTATGTCACTCAAGCCGACTTTCGTGCTGATCTGTAGGTATTTTCATTTACATCAATCTTTCGTGTTTCTTTCTTGCAAGACACACACCGAGTTGAAACGCTGCTGTGTATTTCTCCTGTTTGTCCTCTGTTCAATGACTTTTGCTGTGTATTTGGGGGTGTGGGGACTGAAGAGGAACATGCTTTTGGTCACAGGTGCCCCAAACAGCACCTTTAACAAGGCACAGCAGGTTCTCCTGCATGGGGGTGCACGGGGCCGTAGTAAGAGCTATGCTTGGCATTTTAGTCGTTTGGACGGTGTTTTCTTGTTTTATTTTTTTCCTGAGTCGTAACTGCTGTAATGTAAGCTGCAATTGTTAGCATGTTCTAGCTTATGTCATGTCCTAACTTATAACCTGCAGTAGTAACCAAGTGTTATTTCCAAAGCAAGGGGCACATCATTAACTAACTAGGTTACATTAGTTTGTGGGGATACAGGTTAAGTAAAAATCCCAGTTCACAACTGACTAATATCCTCACTGTGTGGAAGTGGAATTGGATTTAGGGAAGTTTACACCCCAGCAAGTATGTAAGCTAAGCAGCCAAACAGGGTTATGTTAGAGTGAACTATTAGTACTGTGCTAGTATTGTGTTTTTTTTACCCCTTCTATTATATGCCAGAGATGTCCTCCTGTGTCAGGCAAAGAGGGAGAAGATTGGCCTACATTCCCTGCTCTGACTTGCGTAAAACTGTCACCACATACCCAACCAAGTGTGTCATGGATGCCATATCATTGGCTGCACCCACTAATTTTACATCATGACATAACAACAGGACCCATAATTACCAAAATGCTGCTACTGCAATTTAGTGATGGGTACAGTTGAGCACAGAGTCAGGACATAAGGAGTCAAAGAGACATAGCTCCTCAGAAAAGACAGAAGGAGCATAAGGGAACGACAACCGGTTGATTTTAGAGAGAAAACAAAAAGCACTGACAGAATACCAAATCTAGAGGGCATAGCTGATCTGTAGCTACTGCTCGATAGCCACAAAGAATATTTGCTCTTTCAGCTTGATAGCGTCTGTCCCTTGTAGCATAATAACCAGCAACCATCATGATTTCAATGTTTATTGGCATCCAGTCCGCAGGCCGGCCATTCATGAAGCACTTACACGAGAGAGCCCTCCAGGGGCAGCAGGCCATTCAGGAGTCAGGCCTACTTTCTTTCCTTAGCCTTTACCCAGGACCATTTCTTTATTTTTATCAGCGAAGTCCCTCGGGATAGAGCCGCATTCAGAGCGAAGCTGGCGACACGTGAGCTGCTCCCCGTCAGAGGCCTGAGTCTGGCATCTGTAAAGTCGTGTCAAAGAGAAACACTCCAGGGAATACGCATGTAGAGATTAGAGTGAGGTGAAGATGTTTGGTTCCTGTTGAGGACAGTCCCACAACATGTGGTGGATGATAAGATTTTCTCTGAGGAGCAGTAGAGCAATATTGTTCCTAATGTAATGAAAAACAACCCTGCTACTTCCCAGCTAGTGTACTCTCTAGAGCTTCATCTGAGCTGAGAAAAACCCAGTATTAAATTATAACAAGATGTTTTTCTGATATCCTGCTGCAATCAACTAATAATGTGTTTGCTTTCTTTCTTTTTCATGCCCCCCCCCCGACTCCCTGCTGATTTCTGTGGATGATCAATAGGTAAGTACCAGTTGAATTTATATTTGCTGTGCATCTGGAACCAATTTATGTCTGTAAATTTAAACAAATATCTGTATTTTTTATTTTTGTACATTTAGTAGTTTTCCCACTGTTGCTCAGACACACATCTGCAGGGGACTCACGGTTCACTGCGGGGTTATATTTGAGTTTTCTTTCCACAGCTGAGGTATGATGCACTGTGAAAGAGCACACCCTCTCTCTGGGCACATGTCTCCATGCACATGTGCCCATTTCCATGGAGACGCCGAGTTTAAAGTAATACAGACAATGGCGTCCTTTTTGTCATTTGCTGGCATGAGTTGCTGTGAGGAGTCAGCATGGCGCTAACAGCCCAGCTGTGATTCGCTCAGCTTATACACTCCAGCTTATTGATGCTTTCTACACTGCTGTGCTAACGAGTAAACACACACCTCTCTGTTTTAGGCTCATTCAGTGGACAGACCAGTTCACACGCACACACACATACTGGCAGTTACACAGCAGGTCACCACTTTAGCAGAATCATCTCCAGCAGTGTATGACTGAATATTTGTATTCCAGCATTGTGCTGACTCAGAAAGGCTCACAATAGAAAGGTACGTGTGGTACACTCCAAGTGTGTCCTGGGAAAAGGGATGGTGGTCACACTGATTTTGAGCAGCTGTTTCCTGGTGTGCTCTTGTCCCCACAGTGACGTATATGCTCCTCGTGGATCTCTATGAAAAACCTTCCAACACCAGTTGAATGTAATTTTCTTTTGGTGGTTTATTTTCTCTCTAAATGACGTCATCTCAAACACCTCATGGACAGTTTGTGTGTTTGGGGGCTATTTGGGTGTGGTGGTAGAAGCCACCAGGAACTGGTATAGCCTGATCCTCTCCATTGTTTCCACTCAAAGGGCTGCTGGGTTTGCTCCGTGCATATCCATTCTTCCTGCCAGCTATTGGTTTGTGTTGAACCAGCCAGGCCTTCAGTTTATTCTCTCTCTGAGCTGAATCCCATCAGGCAGAGATGTGTGAGGGATGGCCAAGGCTCAGCTCGGCTCGGCCCTGCCAGCTCAGCCTAATGCCACTCCCTCGTAATGACTTTCCCACAGACACACACAGGTCACTGGCCTATGAAGCTGACCTCAGTCTGACCATATTTGTGAGCTAAACAGAGGTTTCCATTGCAGTCGTCCAGCGCAAATTCTGCCCTCATTGTCTCTTTCCAAACCACACCTTCCCCCGTGTCTGCGTTCTGGGTTTCCTTTTTCCCCTCGTTGTGTTTCTCTCCCTTCACAGTCTGTCTGTTCTGCTTATTGTGCTCCATGTGAGCGGTGACTGATGCCAGTAAACTGGTGAAACCAGAGTCTGAGGCTCACACAGCCCAGTGTTTACACAGGAAACTGTGTGCAGAAAACCTTCTGTGATTAAGCTGTTCAGACACTTATATAACAGTCTGCATAGTCTTGTGTACCTTGAGCCAGGTTGCAAAGCCATTGTCCAAATGTGTGAGGTTTCCCCTCACTGTGATGTCGCGCCGCTGTGCACGCCCACGTTTACATGCATGTATATACATGTATGTTCGCCGGTGCATCAATCAGTTCACTGTTTCCATAACCTCTGTGGCTCTGTTTGTGACCTGAGACTGGAGTGCCACACAGACTTGTACCCTCTGACCCCTCTGCCTGTCACTCGCTGAATAACATGTTGATGAATGAGCGGCTGCACAAAACACTGGACGTGCTTCTGTTGTTGAGAGCTGGTTTTTGTTTATGAGGTTGATGATGGCAAGCACAGTGCGGTGGGTGTGCCCTTAAAGTGTAAGACCAAGGCTGTTGTTGCGCACTCTGAAACAGTCTTAGTACACACACCAGATCACTCAGCACTGCTTTAAATAACGTCTGAAAATGTGCTTGTTCAGACAGGCCTTATATTGATATCTTTGTCCCCACCCCACCCCCATATGACCAGAGCAGAGACTACTTAACTTTACTTCTGTAATATGTTATTCTCACTGTATGCTAGTCATGGGCTTTGCCAAGGAATAACATGTGTTGTGCAATTGTTAAATAAATATTATTCTGGTGGTTGATGATTGAGTTCCATGCTGGCTCACTGTCACATTGTCATGACGTACTGAGACACTTGAATGGAAAAGAGCCATTGTTAATGTTATTAGTAACACCTGAGCTTTTCCTACAATGACAGTTGAAACATCTGTTGTTATAAAAGTCTGTTGGTCGATCACATCGTATGTTTGTTTTGCAGTAATTAATCAGTGCGGCACGTCATAATGTCAGGAAAAAGGTTTACTGGCTCTGCTAGCTGACTTTGATTTTTAGTAATATTCACTGTTCAGGCTGCCCTTTGTGATCTGACAAATGGCGCTGCACATTTCCTAGTTTGTGATCGTGACATGCCAGTACATTTATGTGTTGACCATTTGTGGTAAATGTTTTCTTCTTCATTTTTTCACAACATACATTTACTCCAAGTGTTACAGTATTTTTTTTTTTTTTTNNTTTTTTCAGAATTCATACGTTTGGTGAAAAAACAGGCATGGGATGAAATACATCCCCATGTGTTATGTTGCAGTGTCATGCACATGGTGTTGTTTTGAAATTACATAATGTCTGTGGTAGAGAGGCAGCGTGATGCACACTTTATTATACGAGTGACATGTAGGAACAAAAAAGCTCAGTGAAGTGTGTTGGTTTGGCAGAGACAGGCTGATGAAAGATTCATCCCCTTCGCTATTCTTTTCTTGTTTTTCTTGGCTTTGTACTCGTGGAAAGGTAAATTCACTCCTGGGCCGCTCATCCTGTCTGGCCACAGAGAAAACACTTTTGTTTCACCTTTTTAAATGCAGCCATATTCCCGTAAGCACTCAGGCTCATGTTGACAGAGCTGACCGTGCAGAGGCTGCTCACATTACTTTTTCCCTTGTTCTGACTTCAAGGTTTTTCATTATTCTCTGCCTCGTGGTTAACGCTACCCTTACTTCCAGTAAAGCCAGAGCTCTTTCTCTTTTTTACACTCGTACCAAAGAGTTCCCGCCTTTCTTGAGGTGCCTGCGAGACGGGAGCGCAGGCTGAACAAAAGCAGGAGGTCAAAGGGCACACATTTTCATTTGTGAGACTAATAGGCCAGGTGTACCTGGAGGGTACGGAAACCCAGAGAGCTTTTTCAGCAGAGACCGGCCCGGACACACCCCTTCCTCCTCTGCCGAGGCAGGGCGTAAGTGTGTGTGAGTACTTCAAAGGTCTAGCGAAAGCAGGGACCCGGGCCAAGCTCAGCAGGAGAGCCATTACAGCCCAATAGGAGTCAGCTGTGACCTCAAAGACCGTTAAATGATGTGATATGAGAGGGTGTGCTGCAGACCCCCAAAGGCCTCTATAGCAAATCAGGAGGACAGAGCTGTAAAATGAACTCTGTGCTGATTTAAGGGGAGAAGGAATTTTAAGTGTACTTAGGAGAATAGGCTGTTTCTGTTTTTTTCTTTCTTTTTACAGTTTTTTGTTCTGTTTTTCCTGTATGTACTGCAACCCTAAAGAACTGCTCCTCTGGTCAGTATTAATGTCAGGGAGGAGTTTCTTGTCCTAGTACATTTTCTCCAGGCAGTAATTGTAAAAATCAATGTGAAAAATGAGAGGATGGGTTGTTTTTATCCTTTAACATTTTAAATCCCAATGTCTGTTGCATTTACTGTGATAGAAAAGAAGCCAAATGGAGTGAATGAGTGGCCAATGAGCTAGTGATTTACTTCAGTGTTTACTGATGTGAGCTGACCTCCCAGTCTGTGTGCAGACCTAATAATGAGGTGTCTAGAGGTCAAGAGGTAAAAGGTTGCTGAATGCGGGCCCTGACCCCCGCTAACCCCGCTGAGTGTGCATGTAAAGGACAGAAAAATGAAACAACTCCCTCTGTTAGCTGGGAGCTGCTCTCATTCACAGTTTTTGTCATGCCGTGGCTCTGCTTTTCATCGCACAGCGAGCGTGAGTCAAAGAGCGGTCGCTGGTAAACAAGAGGTCAGGTTGTATTGAGTGGACATGGTAACAAACATTTGCAGTGCAAGCAGAGTTTATTCAGAAGTGAAGGGGGTATGAATGCTGCTTTTTCTTTCTAAGATTTTAATCAGCGCAGATCTTCTTACAGTAAATTCCAGATGATTTCATCATTGTTTTCACTCTTGCTGATAAGTGTAAATCAAGATTTAACTACAATAAACTGAGAATTACAGTGGAAACTCCCACAATTCCTGTTTGAGCTGTTCAGTGTGACTGATGATTAATTGCATTGCATAACCGCAAGAAAGACCCTCCTCCTCCTTGAATGCGGGGAAGCTGATCCAGACTGCTGCAGTTCTTTAGCAACACCCTGCTGCGAGTCATTCTGCTGTTGATTGTTCGTAGACGTGAAGCGATTAGTCGATCGACAGAAAATTGATCGGCAACTATTTTAATAATCGATTAATCGTTGTAATTGATTAAAAATGCCAAACATTCACTAGTTCCAGCTCTTCCATCGTGATGATTTGCTGCTTTTCTTTGTTTTACATCATCGAGAACTGAACATATTTGGCTTTTGGACTGTTGGTCAGACGAAATTGAAGATGCAGTTTGAAGATGTCATTTTGCACATTAAATGATTCATTGATTAATCAAGAATATAACCAGCAGATTGATCAGTAATGAAAATAATTGTTAGTTGCAGCTCTGATTGTCGGTGTAACCTCTACCAGCTCTGGGAATAAAAGTATTATGAAAGGAAAAATTGCTTCAACTGCAGAATTAGCTTTCAGAAGTTTCAGTCGTTAGCTTTTCCCTTTTCAGGGTTCGGGTTCGGAGTGCTTTGCGAACTCTTTTATGTTACGGCAGCAATCATTGTTTTTTTTGTTTCTTGGTTGCAGTGACACAAGCTGTAAAACAACATTGACATATTATACCCTTATAAAGTTGTTACAGCGAACATGCACCTATTTGCACATCCAGTAGACACAAAGCAACATTAGCATTCATTTGGAGCTGTGTGTCTGGACACATGGTGAATGTAAGTCCAATATTCACTGTCCTTTTAGCTCTGTTTTGGTTTCCACAAACTTCTGAGGGAAATATGTGCTCTTTAGCTGCTAAATGCTCCATTATTGTTCATCAACTGGTTGCTAACTGTGTCTGTCTGCTGTTTGGTGCTTGCCAGGTAGCATAAAATGGGTTTATCAGAGATTTGTCATTAAAAAGGGCTCTCAGTCGATGCTTTCGCTTTTTGTTCCTCCAGATCACCCTTTGTCCCCAATCATATTTATTATATGTACAAACTCGTGTCCTCTGCTCAGAGACATGGCCAAATTTGATGTTAATGTCACATAAATGTGTTATGACGCTCTAACAAAATTGCCTGCTCATTACTGTGCCATAAAACACACCACACACTCTTATGAGCATTCCATGTGCCGTTAAATCTTTACAAAGGAAATGTTTCCGAGCATATCAGACATTTTAACCATCGCTTAACACGTCCTCCTCCGATCCTAAACCTTCAGAATCTCTCTCTCTCTCTCGTCAGAGCGAGAGATCTTCTCGTTTGGCATCGTGCCTACCCTGCAATAAGTACCACTCTGGAGGTTTCAAAATGGAAAGTATTTCAAAGTCACCGCAGCCTGCTGTTGGACTTTGTAGTGGTAATATGAAGCAGCTGAGAAAACAGGCCTCAGTCGTACACCGCTCCTCTTCTACGGCTTTGGGTTATCTTCAGGAGGATTTCAGTGTGAGGAAATGTCCCATGTGCAGCAGCGCGGTTTCAGATATTATCCAAAATAATTCTTAGTCAGAGTTGTTTAAGCCCCCGTGTGTGTGTTTAGGAAATGGATAAACCTTAGAAATGTTATAGCTCTGTCGGGGAGTGTGTCAGAGGAGGGAAGCTTTGAGATTCAAGTTGTAAGTGAGTTTCTTTCCTAGCTGTTTGTATGGAGGTCTATGTGATGTTAGGGTTCAGATACTGTACTGAGTACCTACAGAGTAAAAAAAATCCCATCTATCTCATTATTCGCCATCAGCAGAAGGTTGCGTTTGTTGTGATGTAGTGCATTTCTTTATCTTTTATAATGGAAACTGTGATATCTGATGGGATTCCCCCACTCCTTCCTCATTTCCACCCTCACTGTACCTCCTGGCACACAAGCAGACAGACAGTTTGGCGGTCCAGGCACTGATCCAAGATCTGAGCGTAAAGCAACGTCTCCCGAAGCCCAACTATGATTTAATTTCACCACCAGACGAGTTTTCGTGTGTGGGCTTGCGGCACTGCCAGAGCGTGCTGACGTTTTGACCTCAAGTCAGGAAATACAAGCAGACCTTAGGGCACTGCAATTAAACTACAGCAACTTCTCACACCTGCATTACTTTGCCTGCTGTGGTGATGTCATCTTCTCACTTAAATTTCACTGTTGAATTAAAGTAAATTAAACAGAAAATGTCACACAGTTTACGAGACTATAAATAGAATCGGCTGTCATAAGGGGGAGGAGGGGGTGAGTTATTTTTCATTTCTCAACCAGGTAATTAAATGACTGGTGTTGAGGGACAGTAAAGCACTTCAGGAAGCCAACCAGTGGTTTGATTACAGCTTAGCAGCCGTTTGCGGTGGTACCTGCAACAATGGCTCATTTAGCCCCCCTGTAGGCCTCCTGGTTCCCAGCATCACATTCCATGCAGAGGTCACAGGGCCCACCTGCTATCCCACATCAAAGCTCCAGGTGAGGTGAGGGAGAGCCCATTGGAAAAGGTGTGGTGGCATAATCATGCCGTTTAGAGGAAGAGAGAGAGGAAGGAAAGAGTTCTAGTTTCTTGCACTAAAATGAGCCTTATCTATAATTGGCCTTTGCTGAAAAAAAAAAGTGCATTTGTGCAGGAGTGAGTTTTTTCTTAATGTCCAGGGAACACTCATGCTGACAAAGTGAACACAATCATTTGTCATTTTTGTCTTGAGGTTTGGACAGTAATCACTGAGGAAACTAATATTTGGTCCTCCATTAAAAATGTGATTAATAGTTGGATTTTAATCATCTGGTGTGAATTTAAATCACTGATTGAAGATTGTGCGCTTGTGATTTGTGCTGAAATAATTATTTGATTAATTTATTACAACATTAATCAGCAAAAGTATTGATAATGGATACAAAGTTACAAACCAGGGCACAAAGTTTGAAAGACGGGCATTTGCCAGGCAAGGAGGGTCAAATGAAATTATGCTATTGGTTGCATTATGGGAAATGTAGGACCCAGTGTTTTGTGGAGCTTGACTCATACTAGATGCTTAAAGTCAGGATATTTTGGCCTCTACTGTTTCAATTTTGATCATTCAAAATCACAACAGCTCACCTGCTTCTTACACATGTTCCCGCTCATCAGTGCTGTAGTTAGCATTTAAACATTTCAACAACTTACACCCCAAACAAAGTCGTCGCACTCAGTGCTTCCTTCAGCAGAGCGTCTTAGCAGGCCCGCAGGCTTTAGCCCTGAATGTAAACAATATTGAGCCCCACCTGCTGCAACGGGTCAGCAGCGGCGACATCACCATCAGCTGGGAGGATGTGGGCTCAGAGCGGATTACCGGGGAGACGGGTATTATTCTGTGCCTACTGGCATTGGGACTCTACTCTTTGTGTTTTACTGATCGGACCTCAGAGGGGACTTTCTCCAGCAGCTGACCGCCGACACTCAGTGGGACAGCAGCATTGTTGGTTTTCTTCAGTGACAGCAAGCAGATTTCAGTTTTGAGCTTTAGATTTTTGGCAACAGGACGGATGTGGATAATTCTGTCAGCAATTTGACGAGCATCTGTTTACATGTTGTTTCTTGCCCGATTCAGGTGAGCAGCATTTATTTTTCATTTGTTCTGTTGCACTGCAGTGTACACTGAAATGTAACTAGATGTTGAAATGCTGCTTTTAGATTTAGTGTGCAGATGAACGATTAAATAATCTGTTGAATATTTTGTTTACTGGCTCTTCCATCTTCTTTGATATACAGCACAATACTGGATTGGAATTGTTCAGAGTATATACCAGTGATTTATCCAAAAATTGAATTACAACAACACTCTGGTATTTGCATGCGATAATATTTGAGCTACGGATTCAAGTATCCAGCGTCCTGCGCATCCTTTAGCATTCCTCCACACCCTCCATGATCCTCCATTGTGGGTTGAGCGGTCAGTGTTGTTTCAGCGGTTTGGATTAACACTCCTACTCTCCTGTAGCAGACCATAAACAGATTAGTGGTCGCCCAAGTCAGGGCCTGGCTGGACCATCTGTACCCAGCGCTGGGTGGGGAAGGGGACATGGGGGAGGAGTGTGAGCAGATGTTCCAGTGGAGCTGTAGGTCAGTGTGGCAGTAGAGCCGAGGGACGTAGCCGCAAAGACATGAGGGACACAGGGTTTCTGTTGAGGTGACTGAGGGAGAGACACTGACTGATTTAATGTCTCGCTGATGCTCAGAGTTAAAACCACACAGCTCTGTCATGGCTCTAGGATGCTGCCTTGCACTCACATCCCAAGGTACTGTATAATTTACTGGGGCTTTAATTGAGCTGCATGTACCTCCCATTTCTTTTTGCTCTGCATGCTACCTCGACCACAGTGGTTAGACAAACATGTCTGCACTTTGTTTGAGCGGTGTCACAAGATGTATGAGATGACGAGTTGAAAGTGTTCTTCTCCTCAGCTTGTGTTGGAGGTTGCTCTGTTGTTTTGCTTGGGTTAGTTTAACCTGCGTTTACAGAGTGTGAACGCAACCCAACTGCGGGGAGGCCCTACATGCTACGACACCCAGTTCTGTTCCGTGCTCACTGAAAAAAAGCCTTTCAGAGCCATGTTTTAATAATTTAATCCTACTTGAATAAGTCTAATACACTAACTCACAGAGCTGACTGAGCACAGTCCACGCTCACCTGTCTTCCTGCTCCATGAAGTGCAGAAAAACTTTTTTCTTATCTAAGTGTGACCTAATGACGGACATCTGTGGCTGTGTTTTCCCAGGCCACTGGCAAATTGTAGTTGTGTGAGAGTGTGAGTGTGGGTGTAAGGGGTTTGGCTTGGCTCCTGTCTGGGCCAATGCTGAGTAAATTACAAGGTAGAGGCAGTCTGAGGATGCAGGCTTTCATCCCCCCCCTCCCCTTCTCCTGGCCTGAAGGCCTGCTGGCAGGGCTGATAGCAGTGAGGTTATTGGGGGATGATCCTCCTGCAGATGAAGAGGAGGAGGAGAAGAGATTGATAGGCTGTGTCAGGGTGCAGATAATATAGTGCTTGATTTCACCTTTCCGGGAAAGTTGACAGGATGATTCTTAGTGAAAATAAGTAAGGAAGAAGAAGAAGTGTTTCATAGCATACAGTGGCAATCAAGGAAAGTGTCAGACTATTTTAGAAGTTTGTCTTGTTTTTCTTCTCACCTGAGGCCATGTGGCTCATTTGGCTCAGTACAGCCATGTTGAAGATCACTCAGCTCGGATGTGAGACAAAGAGAAAGCTGCCATGAGGTCAATGAGATGACTGAAGGCTGATGTGTTTTCTTTGGCCTTATTTGGGGTAACAGCTGACCACAACTCTCCCATTAAAGGGTTTCCCCATATGGACTTCTGTCTCCATGAACACCACTTTAAAGGCCTCCCATGCACTCATGCTTTGTAGTATATGTACAGCCTCACTGAACTAAAAGTCACAGATTTCATTGAGCAATGTGAAAGGAAATATTGATGTGTTTTTAAGCCACGGGGAAGACAAAAAGAGGGGAAGTTAAATGGAATCAGGCGTAGAGAGCACAGCCTGTGTCCTAGTTGTTGTTATTGTTGTCAAATGGGTTTTTAGTTTGCTGGAGACGTCGAGGGTGTCAGAGCTGGGCCAACAGTTCATATCTCAGCAGGGAGGCAGGGAGGGGAGAGAGGCTGACAAACAGTGTCAGAGGGCTCCTATCTTCCAACACATCACTGGTTACTCACTTATCTCACCACAGTTCACAGCCGAAATGCATCACAATTTGCCGTGCTGTTTCAAGTCTGAAATACTGCGGGCTTGTGTTGCGTAGTTTATTGCCACACACGTGTTGCGTACACATAAAGACCGTGACAAATCAAAGGAAACACCCGAATAAATGAAATTAACAACAGATGCTTCAATACAGGACATGAGGGCTCACTGAATGGTTTGATGGGTATGAAAAGGATGTGAATCATAGGCTAAAGCCATCATAGTCACCAGTCACATGGAAGATTTTGGAGCAAAGTGTTGGACAACGCTCTGTCCAAAGTCCAAAAATACACCTTCCAGCACATCTAAAGCTCAACAGTTAACATGTTTTATCTTGTTTGTGTATCTCGTAATGTTTTTGAGGTGTTGGCAGGCATAATTCCGAACTTTGGACACAGCCAAGCTAGCTGCTTCCCTGTCCTGCTGCTTCCAGTCTTTATGCTATCATAAAGATCATCAGATCTTTAGAACCATCTCCTGGCTCCATCAGGCTACATAATTAGCTCCCTGACATCAGAGCGGTCTCAATCTTCTCATCTAAATCTCAGCAAAAAGTCAAATAAGCACATTTCCCAAAATGTTGAACTATTAGCTTTAATTACAATTTACTTGTAATCAATAACATAAGCATAATTTTGTAAAAAGGTAACATGATATAATCATAAAGCGAGTAAAAGGCATGCAGTAACACATTTTCATTATGAAACAGCAAGAAAAGCAGCGCTGCTCCACGTACGTACATCTACTCCTCGATGAGTTCACCTCCAGCATCTACAGCTGAGCGGGAGACAGAGCACAGAGCTTGTTTTCAGGTCAACAGGGTCACCACAGCGGGCTTTTGGATCACTCTGGGGTGTTTTATGGAAACCGTCAAGTTGTCTCTGGGTGACAGATAAACATACTGCCTCTCCTGGGAATTGCATGCATGCCACCACGTTTCACCAAGGACCTGTCAGAGAACTCGCAGTAGTAGTGCTGCTAGAAAATCAGTTTACATATGGAGCAGTTTGATCAGCAGCACTCTGAGCTTCAGTGTGTGACCTTTGGCAGCTGCGATCGGCAGTTGAACTACGTCTTTTTTGAGTGAAACACACTAAAGTTGGCTTCTGGCTGGACTACAAAGCAAACTTGGAGTGTGCTCAGCCAAATCTGCCTTCTAGCAGACATGGGGGTCAGACAGAGTGTGTTTCAGTAAAGCTGCCAGGTCAAGGACAAGCCCAGAAACATCCGGCAGGTAGGGGAAGACTGACAGATGTGTTTGTCTGCTGAAGCAAAGGCTTAGCGGTGTTAATCCTCTAGATTTCCCTTGGATTCTCCTACAGATGTGTAGATGTTATCTCACGCCAGTGCCTCACTGAGTCTTGTTTTATGCTGTTTACTATCAGACTGTTTTGTGGTTTTTACGCTGTAATTTCTATTTCTAAAAGCCATTGTGCAGATTTGGTCTGATACATTTGTGATGCTGTATTCCAGCAGAGATTCTGACCTTGATGGGTTTGCCTGTGTACTTTTAGTTAATAGAATATCAGTGCAAAGAGATTGTGTGTCCATGTGTGTGTGAGAGAAAGAGACAAAGGAATTTTTTTGTTGTTTTGGGGGAGGGTGGGGGGGAGGGGGAGGTGTTTCATTTGTCACATGATTATTGATCATTCTTTACTCCTGTGTTTATCGTATTTACTATTACTTACTACAGTCAACATCCAAACAAGCTAACAGCTCCTTGTAAACTCAAACCTTTCCCCCTCGTCCAGCCCCTCCATGTATTATGCGTAATTTGAGAGCTGAGCGTCTCCCTCTCTGTAACCCGAGGAGGTGTGAGGGGGAGCAGTGAGATTAGTCCAGGTACTGGTCAGTGTTTAGAGGATGAAAGTCACAGTATCAGGTTGCATTAATACCTATTGTTTGGCTGCAGGTAATGGCATTGCATTAGTAAACACGCTATTGTCCTGCTAACATTGGGTCTGATTGTCCTGCTTTTCTTTCTCAGGCTCTGGCTCTAATATGAGACGGGTATTTCATCTCCACCTTGGATCCCATTTTTTTTTAACCCTCAGCTGCTCTCATGGCACCACATTGTCGCTGTAATGGAAAGCTCATTAGTTACATTTATCTGAGGCTGTGGAGTTCACCTTAATGCTCTTAACCAGTGTGTCACCACAAAAATGCCAGAGTGGAAATTTAAAGGTTTCCTTGCCAGTGCCTCAGCTCAGCAGGCTGCCCCTCGTGATGAAAGCAAGTTGCATTTCCATTACGTGTGTTGGCACACACAGTATTTGCAGTCGTGTGTGCTGTACCTCATTTATCAAGAAAGATTGTGGGTGATTGCATTATACTGGCAACAAGCGTCAAGCCATTGCACAGTATCTTTGGAGAAAAGTATGGGTTAAATATGACTGTAAAAGGATGTTTTTAGTCGTTGTCACTGAGGGGTTGAAAGACCTAAAAAATAATTCAAGGTTCCATGTAAATACTCTCTTGGGATGTTCGTGACTCATATTGCAGCAACGCTTTGTATGTTTTCACTCTTTTCTAGTTGTTTGTCACCATAATTGGGTCCGGTAACTTTTTGCACATGTTGTTAGCTGTTGTCTGACCCGATGCGTCTCCCTTTGACAGCGGTATCTAACCTGGATGTGGAGAGTAAGCTGACAGCACATTACCAAGCTCCCTGGCACCAGCAGAGGAACGTTTTCCACCCCTCCACGCGGCCAGCATGTGTGGAAGAGCTCCACAGGCAAGCCAACCTCAGCCTGTGGGCCCTGCACCGAGGTGAGGCCCCTCTGACACTCAGTGTGACCACAACACAGAAGCAAAGCCAAGCAGCTGCTCCACAGTTTGCTTTCGTTCTCGCTCTGTCATTCCTAATTAATCATCTCTCCGGTTTTAATTTGACATGTCATTTCAAAACATTGTCTTTTGTTGTTTTTGTGTTACTTACTTTATTTAAAAAGTCACCTCTGGGATACATGTTTCCCACCATAAAGGTCTGCATCTTGTTGTTAGTACTCTGGTGTCGTTCTGCCCTCTAGTGGACACGTTTTGTAACTGTATCCTGGTTGTAAGAGCAGTAGAGGATTGTATGAGCCATTAGATGACATAATCTGAAAATATTCTTTTAACACAACACAATAATAATATAATAATGAACACAATAACATAAACATCTGTGCAATCCAATCAGTAATATTTTTGTGATACGTATCAGATCCTGTGTCACACATGAGTTCATTAATCTCTGGTAATCATTTGGGTAACAGTTTGTGTGGGTGCTGATTACATTGTATGGAAATGTGCACGTTTTAGAATTATTTTGTCATTACCAGGAACACTCACTTCAATCCAATATTACACAACACTGACAATAAAGCTGAATCACCACCTCTCTGACTCAGTGACTGATCATTATAAAGCTTCACAAAGGCAGTATTCATTGGAGGCCTCTTGTATTTATTGCCTTGTATTGTTCTGTGTCCGCCCTCTTTATTTCTTGGTTTCCTTGTTCCTCATAGATTCACATTTTTTCAAGTCTATCTTAAAGTAATGCCCTTATGTACATTAAAGGAGCTTTTGTTCGCTGTAATTGTTCCTCTTGTCCATACTGGCTGTGGAGCAATCCCTTACCAAAGCAATTTCAATGCAAGTAATGGGGGACAAAAGGTACAGTTTCTGTAGAACAAATCAGCTTTCTTCTCTCTTACATTGGAATCATGTTAGGAAGGGATCTCTTCGCAGCCTGTATGGACAGGAGGAAGAGTTTCAGCCACCAGTAAATCTTTAAATGTGCATATGAGCATGTGGGTAAGAAAGACTTGAAAAAAGTAGAGCTATCCTTCAGGTAGATGCTGGAAACGTTCCCTCTTTTCCCCTTCAAATCCGATTTTATGTATGTGTGTGAGTATTTGGAGAGGTTACACACAGATTGTCTTCAGCGTTTTGCGCGATTCTCGTTGCAGACCACCAGAGGAGACGATCAGGCAGCAGGGAGCAGAGGGTAACCATCTCGATATCAGCGGTGCCCCCGATGCCCATGTACCCCTCCCCACGCATCATCCAGAGGCAAGAAAAGAGGGGCATAAATTTGACAACGGTGAGATGACTAACGTTATACAGCTTTTCTACTTGCACAGTTTGTTCATGTTGTACATTTTAATTTTGGTTCATCACCTACGAAATTGAATCAACAGACTGTCAGTTCATCAAATAAGCCGTTTATTTGTGACAATATTAAATCATTTAATGTATCATTATTATAACATTTTACACAGTTCCTACTTTGATTATGTCGTTACTTTTAAACCATGTGACTGAATTCACGTTATTTATTACTTTGAATAAACTTTCTTTTTTGTTTTTCAAGTGTTGATTTCCTTTTTCGATTTGATTTTATTGGATGGAGATGAATTGCGTACTTGCTGCACACAGATTTTTTCATGTACTTTTGAAGTGAAATGCACATTTTTTTCCTTCAAGGAGCCAGAGAGACTTGTTAGAGATGCAACAACTCAGTTAGCACAAGCGCAGGTAAAAGGGGGAAGTAGAATGTGTTTCATGTGGTCTGTGCAGAGCATGGTTGTCTACATTTCATTTGACAGCCATGAATTTATATTTAGGTTTCATCACCTTGTGAATAAATGTTGCATAAATCTTCCAGAAAGGGTTTTTTTTTTTCAGCTCATCAACCTGCCCTGACTCAAATATATTTTTACAGTCCACATATTCCTCCTCATCAATTCTACCCCAGTATTGTTGTCTGTTTATGTCCATGTGTATGCTGAATATGTCCATGTTCATTTCTGTCATTTTGGTTTTATTGTCCTTTTTTGTTTTTGCCCTGTGATTCAGTTTGAATCCACCCGCTCCTCGTCCCCTACCGAATGTTGCCACTTCTCTCCCTGGAGCAGAAAGGTAGTGGTCCCTCCCTCCCTCCCTCCCTCCTGGCTCCTGTGTGCTCCTTCTAACACTTCATTTCACAACTCCTCACCTGTTCTTGTTTGTTTGACTCCTTCTAATTTACATAACAAATCTCTTTTGAGATGCATGCCCACTTAATGCAGCTTTTCTCCGGCAGTGGTAGCATCCTGCTCCGACGTGTTTGTTGTGAAACTGAAGGAGACTTTACAGTTTCATCAACGCCGACGCGTCACACTTTTCCGTACTCAGACAGTTGTTGTTGGAGTTCACGTGAAGGGCCGGGCTTTGAGCGTGCAGTATGTGAGGAATGTGTGTGTGAGGGCCACAGTCACAGCCGCCCAGCAGCCAGGGTTTCTCTAATGATAGGGTCGGCTTCTCCGAGCTTGCGCCTGTGATTACCCATGATCCCTCTGTGCTGCGGTTTCCTCGCTGCACCCATCCCCGAGAGAGCTGACAGCCTCATGTTTCTCTGTCTGTGCTGTTTTTTCACCAAATATATCGTGCTCGATGCCCGCTGTGAGAAAGAAACAAGCCCGAGGACAGGGGCAAACACCAAACACTGCCACTCCTTTTTTTCCCTCTCATCCTGTACGTGTCCACTCTTCTTCCCTTTCCTTCACCGTCTCTTTTTTCACTCTTTCGTCTCGCTCATCCTTCCTCTCAGACACTCCTAAAACTGCCTTTCTGTTCTTGAAACAAATCAGCTGTAAATGCTCTCCTTTTGAGTTTTTTTCCTACTAGTTAGGAGAAGTTTCCAAGGAAACCGGTTTCTTTTGTGGCCGGGGTTTTGTCAGGGTCTCATTGGTCTGCTGGGAACAGAGAGGACAAAGGCTCGAGAGCTGGCTTTAAATGGGGGTGGGAGGTTGTCGGGTTGTGGAGGTGGGAACCAGTTCAGCCTGAGAATCACTCCCAGTTTCACATGTGCCTCTCTGTAGGAATCTCAAGGTAAGAACTTAATAGCCTAAATTCATTTAGCATGGAGGAATAGGGGATCAACAGTATTTAAGTTTGAAAGTCTGAGGAGGCCCACGGAAAAAAGGATGTGGAGCTATGGAGAAGTCAGAGGGGAGGACTGTGCAGTGATTGATACTGAAGCTGCCATTCAGAGGAATGCTGCCGTGAAGTATTTCCTCTCAAATATTTCCGGAGACTCTTTATTATGCAGGAGAGTCACTTTAGGTGCCGCAGATTGTCGGGGAATGAGCTAAGAGTTTCCAGACCCGCGTGTTGTGACTGGAAATAACTGTTTACATTTGGTCACATTTCTGTCCTGTGCAGTAGTTGTTGAGTGAAGGAGAAGCAGAATTAGTGTTTATCATGACATGTGCTGTACAGCCTGTGCCAAACCTTTTATTGGTCTGACATTTTTGCTGGCTTGGATACAGTCAGGCGGTCAGCACTATTCACTTTGTTTGCATGTATAACAACATTACCTGATTTTAACATGTTTTGTGTTTGAATTTCTCCTTTGTGCATTTCATTTTTGCATGAAACCTACTGAGTGGGTTTTTCAACTGTTTCTTTCCATTCTCACTTTCTAAAGCATGCTTTTTATTTCCATTACTTATTCTTTGCACTCCAACGTGAAACTCAGCTCCTGGAAGGGCATGTGTATTGATTTACCTCTGCTCTGGCAGTAAGCAGTCTTTGCTGCACTTTAATAAGACATTAATCTCTACATGTAGCCTTCAGCTCTTTCCTAGATGAACACTTTGGCAATAGCAGTGCAATACCCGACTTAAATCTCTGCACTCTACATGTTCTTCTTTCTGAAGCTGAGTTTGACCATTCTTGACTCTGCCATACCATTTCTCATGTAATGCCGCCTAACCTTAACAACCTAACCATGCAAATATCCATCTGTTGCAGGCTGCGCCCTCTGACCCCGACACTGACGGGGTGGCTCTAGGTCACCGGCCTAAGTTTCCCATCCCTAACATCCCCTCCACCCTGGACAAGCAGACTAACTGGTCTAAAGCCCTGCCGCTGCCCACCCCAGAGGAAAGAATGAAAAGCAATTCCCAAGTCATCAACTCATGTGTCATCCCCATTAATGTGACTGGTAAATTGAAAGCATTATGTTTTATGTCTGAATCTGTTTATTGTGACAGGGCTGAGCTGTGGTGTAGATTTCTTGAACCTCTTTGTTAGGAGAGGTTGTCATTGTGTCTCTTGGCGAGGCTAACTTTCTTTAGCGCTTCTGTAGCTTTATTTAAAGGAATAGTGCATCTTACCTTCTTGCTTACAGCTAGATGAGAAGATTGATAGCACTCTCGTGTCTGTCTTTTAAATATAAAGCTACAACCAGGAGGAACTTAGCTTAGCTTAGCATAAAGACAGAAAGCAGGTTGAAACAGCTAGCCTGGCTCTGTCCATAAGGTGAAAAATAAGCCCATCAACCTCTTAAACTTAGTAATAACACGTTATATCAGGTTTGTTTAATCCACACAAAAACCAAAGTGTAAAAATGACAAGCTGTGTCTTGTTTTCAAGACGCCAGGGAAGTCACTGCACCAGGAAAGAAATAGTTACAGCACCTAACTCCCCATAAAACCACTACTAGCCTGGATTAATAGAAGAGGCTAGCTGTTTCCCCCTGCTCCCAGTCTTTATGCTAAGCTAAGCTAACCATCACCTGGCCATAGCTTCAGATTTAGTGTACAGACATGACAATGGTATCAATCTTCTCAGCTAAGTCTCGGCAAGAAAGGGGATAAGCGTATTTCCTAAAATGTCAAACTATTCTTTTAACATTTACTGTCAGTCGGACGAAATGAGTCACAATGTGACTGCACACACTACTGCTGTCCTCATTGCAGAGTTTTGGCAGTCCTCATTGTACAATTGTTGTGTAGGGTTTACTTTCCCTCCTTTACAAAAAATTAGATATTTCAAAGAGATTTTTCGAAATTCTGCATTAATTATAAAACCTCATCATTATCAAAGGCTTTAATGTTGCCAAAGATGCTCACTCTTAATGTGCAAGTCATGCTTTGTGCCCTGTTAACTTTCTTTCTCATGCTTCAACGCTTTGTGCATGTGATTGCGAGGCGAGATGCTGTGACATGAATGCTAATTCTTTCTGTCCGAGTTGTTGAAAAGGCCGGCCCCGACGTTATTTACTCGCTCACATTGACTCAAAAGAGGAGTTGTACGCCAACACTGGCTGAGTCAGAGACAGTTGAGGGGAAAAATGCACATTGTAAGCAAAGTCCAGTGATTGCTATGGTGCTGAAAGGCCTGACCTGCCATCACATGATAGTCATAACGTACGGCGAGGGAGAGGCAGGAAAACAAGGAGGAAACACAACAAAACTGAAGCAGAAAACAGGATGTTTCCTTTGGTTTATAAACCCATCAACATGCTGACTTTATAGTTTGTGTCATATGACCTTTTTTCTTGCATGTTTTAGATGAGGGTCATTTATTTACATTTTATAATCTGACAGCTCCAACATTACATCAAGTTGTAAATAACAGTAATAACACATTCTTACTCCAGGCACTCAGTTTTTCTTACTGTGCCTTTAAGCTCCCCCAGATAACTGTCCTCTACTCCTGACTGCTATTTTTGTAGAATATCTAATTTAGCTCAGCCGAGTGTTACGGATTTTTTTTTTTACGAGACAGCGTGAGAGTTAAAGAAGGAATCGTTGCAGTTGCCACTGAACAAAGATTCCTCAGATGTCCTGTCTCCGTTGCAGGGGTTGGCTTTGACAGAGATGCTAGTGTGCGCTGCTCGCTCGTCCACTCGCAGTCTGTGCTTCAGAGGAGGAGGAAGCTGAGGAGACGGAGGACTGTCGCCGGGGTTCCCAGACAGGTGCAGCAAGATTTAGGTATGTAACCTATTGTGACTTATAGTGTTTAGGGTCTAAATCACATGTTATGGTATTTTTTCATTGGAAAGGCAAACAATTCAGTGTATTATGTGTCATTATGTGTTCAAATCTTATCCACCAGTATACCACAGAAGAAAGGCTGAATGATCTATAATATGTCAACATTAATATGAGAGACATCAACTACTGATAGGAGGCGTATTTTCAGTGTTAGTTTGCTCTGTTTTTAAGATATTTTGGGGGCTTTTCATGCTTTTATTAGCGAGACGACATCAGAGAGATGACAGGAAATGAGGGGAGAGAGAGATGGGGAATGACATGCAACAAAAGTTCCCAGTCAGGCTTGAGCTGGGAATGTTGCGATTCACGGTCAACGCCTTAAACCACTAAAAAAATAAGATTGTATGTGTTTGTATTATTGTGACAAAGACACTGAAATACAGAAATATAAGTTTAAGGAACCTGGAATAAAGAGCAATAAAGTGTGCTCAGTGTTAATCTATAGCTGTATCTGAGTTTGTTATGTATGCTTATGATCCCTTGTGTTCCTCTCTTCTCGCAGACTCTGATGACTCTCCTGGTTCCAGAGAGCGGACAGTGATAGTTCATGCCAGTCCCGATATCACTCCCTCCAATGAGGAGCTGGCCAGCCATCTCAGCACCAGAGACTCAGGCTGCCAAACAGAAGACTTTTTGATCTCAGGAGCGCCGTCTCGGAGGAGGATCAGGGCCCAGAGAGGCCAGGGAGTCTCCCTCTCCCTTTCCCACTCAGCAGGCAACATCTCGTGCCTGCCGGACAGCGCTGACGCCATGTTCACCGCCTCGGTGGGCGCACGGCTGCGCTCCAGGAGTCTGCCCCGAGACGGGAACCGGATGATAGACAACGGGCATAACGACAGCGACGATGAGGAGGAGCTTTCTCCCTTTGACACTGAAGACTTCCTGCCTGGACATGGGGAGTTGATTCTGAAGGATGAAGAGGAGAGCACAGATGACCAGGCCATGTCTGAACACCAGCTGGGCCTGAAGTACAAGCAGCTCTCAGAGAGTCCAGAGCACAGCTGGATGGAGAGGACCAGATCCCAGTTACCCAGGAAGGCCGACATGGGCAGCTGTGAGATCTCATCCAGTTCAGACACCTTCAGTAGCCCTGTCCACTCCGTCTCAGCCGCAGGGGTGCTTGGAGGCCAGATGGACCATAAGGACGACCACCAGTCCTCAAGCGGGAACTGGAGCGGGAGCAGCTCCACCTGCCCCTCACAGACCTCAGAAACAATCCCCCCAGCAGCCTCTCCACCGCTGACGGGCTCCTCACACTGTGACTCTGAGCTCTCCCTAAACGCTGCCACTCACGCCAATGATGACCAGACCAGCTTCATGCTGGACCACTACCATGGCCTCAGGACCCAGCGGGCAGGCTCCTTCTCCTCCACAGCTATGGACATATTAGAGGAAGTAGGGGTCAGCACTCCCATCGACGGGGATTGGAGTTACCCCCCGGACCCCCCGCGCTCACAGGACTTCAGCCCTGAGCCGAGCAGAGAGGCCGAGAGCAGCCTGGGCTGCCCCAGCTTCACCAGCATGGCCACCTGTGAGAGCAGCTACTCCGACAAACCGCCGTCGGAGAAAGCTGACACCGTCTCACACTACTCTGTAGACACTGAAGGCTACTACACCTCCATGCACTTTGACTGCGGTCTCAAAGGTAGCAGAAGCTTCACTTATAACTATGCAGCCCCTGGCTCTGACTGTGGCCTGTCGGAATTAAGTGGTCACATGACTCTGGGGAGACGCTGCCTCTCTTTAAGAAAACCAAAGGTGAAGCCGTCTCCGCCTAAGAGGAGCTCGTCCTTAAGAAAAATATGCAGTGAGGGAAACATCCCTGACAAGAAAGAACCAAAGATAACTTGCGGGCAGCAACTTCCACTGTCTTCCAAGGAGAGGAAACTGCAGCTGGTTTTGTCTGCCTCTCCAGGTCATTTAGAAAACTCTTCACTAGTCAGAGAGCCCCTTGTGGTCTGGGGGGTTGAGGGCTCAGCTGATCTGCCTGACCTAGGCATGTTTAGCTCCACAGATACACATTCATTTAAGGATGAGGGGGTTGTACAGTCAGACTATGCAGATCTGTGGCTCCTGAATGATTTAAAATCCAACGATCCTTACCGGTCTTTGTCAAACTCCAGCACGGCGACAGGTACGACTGTTATCGAATGCATCAAGTCACAGGAAAGCTCAGAGTCTCAGACGTCCCAGTCTGGCTCCAGAGCCACTACCCCCTCGCTTCCATCAGTGGAGGGAGACTTCAAGCTAACGTCTCCGGAGAAGCTGGCAGGCCTGGCCAGCCCGTCCAGCGGCTACTCCAGTCAGTCAGAAACCCCCACCTCCTCATTCCCCTCTGCCTTTTTCCCTGGACCGCTGTCACCATCCAGTGGCAAGAGGAAGCCCAAAGTCCCGGAGAGGAAGTCGTCTCTTTCGTCGCTGTCGCTGCAGTCGCTCTCCTGCAGGGACGGAGCCGCCTCGAAGAGAGACCTGGAGCTGCCAGTAATCCCTCCCTCCCACCTCGATTTAAGTGCCCTTCATAGTGTCGGCAACAAGGCCTCAGCCTACAGGACCCAGGTTCAGATCCTTCACCAAAACAAACAAAAACCTACAGTGTCAGCCAAACCTGTAGCGCCACCTAACTCAGAGGTGTTTAACGCCCATTCCATGTCCATCACACCCACAGTGCTGCACTCAGTACAGCTCCGATCCGTCAGTAAGGATCATGAAGGAAGTCATGAGGACAAAACAACATCCAGGCTCAAATGCCCCACTGTGAACTTAACTAGCACACTTTGCAGCAGTAAATCCTTAGAGCTTAAGAATCCCCTGTTATACAGCTCACATCAACATCACACACCCCCGAAGGGGTTGTGTGAATCGGTGTTTACCTCAAATGAAGAGCTTGCAGATGGAGACGCAGCATGTCAGAGTGAGACGAGGAACAAGCAGGACGGAGAGGCTCCTTTAGAGAGCACGACAGCGTTCAGGCTGCAGTCAGAGCCGTCGTTAGACATCCCCGAGAGGACCGCTGGTCATGAAGGAGAGACGTGCAGAGAGTCAGTAGAAACACCTGTCTGCAGCTCGCAGTCAGAGCCTTTACAACAGCAAAGAACTGAGCCGTCTGAAGAAGAAGAACCGTGTCAGATAAAACCAGGTCCTCCTGTCTCTCTTGATAAAGTGCCTGCTACTGACGGCCAATCAGAGACATTGCAAGGGAGTTCAATCAGTAATGAAGGTAGCACAGAAGTGGAATATGAGTCATCAGGTGTTTCAGCCGAAAGTGCCTCCCAGGACGGTAAGGAGGAGTCCACAGCAGAGACAGAGGATTACTTCAGTAAAGGTAGATTGTCACCATCTTTACCACTGATGCATGTTCTCTTTGCTTTGAATCTTGACATTTGTGGTCATCTACAGCAGAGGTTCCTAACCCCCAGGCTGCTTAGTTTCATTACACTCGCCTACTCTCTGTCTTGTACGCTCTTTTTTCTTGCTTTTCTCTCTCTCTCTCTCTCTCTCTCTCTCTCTCTCTCTCTTTCTGTCATTTATGTCAGTGTCTAACTCACTATCAAGGATTGTCAGTATGAAAACAGTCCATGGTGCAGAAAAGGCTGGGAACCCCTGATGTACAGGATCACAGATTTTGTAAATTGTGTAGAGCAACCTGAACTCCTAAAGGGGTCACATGAGAAATCGGAGGGGTCACAGGTGATGAACAGGATAGGCAAAAAGAAAAAAAAACGTATTTCTGCAACACAAAATTATATATTTTTTGATTGACCGTGGGCAAACAACCCAACAACTGTCACGTGGCTGAATCCTGATTGATGTGACGTCACATTTTTTTAATCTGAGCCCTGCCCACCTTAAACTACAGCGAAAAAAAAAATACAGAAATAGCTCATTTAAATGAACCAAAACTGTTCTAATTTTTGCATAAAATAGTGTGTTTGTGTAGGATCCCATCACTCATAGTGAGAAGCTGATTGAGAAAATAAGTTTTCAGGGCCTTTAACATCAGTTAAAAAAAATATATATATATATAAGTTTTGGGTTTTGGACTGTTTGTTGAACAACACAAGAACAATCTCAAGTTCGAAAGAAAATTGGACCTCTTGATCAATAATGAAAATAATCATTAGCTAGCAAAGGCTTCTTTTTAAGGTGTCGCATGCTTGGAAACGTTGGTAACTGCGGGTGTAGAACACACAGTGTATTCAGTCTATTCAGATGTTGTCTGGTTTCTGTTAACAGACTCTACACCATGTGATAATGCAGTATCCTCTCTGAGTGATGAGTCAAGGCCGGAGGATAACAGCGTGTTTCTGTCACCCACCAAAGCTCGGACTACTGAGGACCTGTTTGCTATGATACACAGGTAAGCAGTTGGGATAGCAGCCTCTTTGTCTTCGCTCTACAGTTGCAGAGATTTTTAACTGGATTTCTTCATGTTCAGGTCCAAAAGGAAAGTGTTGGGCAGGAAGGATTCCACTGAGTTGGGTGTGAGGAATCGCCTCAGTGCTGCATCGGGGAACACACCACCCAGCAGCACTGTGAGCTCCCCGGTCTCCCTGGCGTCACCGTCCTCCGCCGTGACCCCACCAGGCCTGCACAGAGTCCCCGGGCCCATCTACAGGAACGCAAAGAAGTCCAGCACCTCCAACGAGGAGTTCAAACTGCTGCTGCTTAAGAAGGGTAGCCGCTCGGAATCAAGTTACCGCATGTCTGCTACAGAGATCCTCAGGAGCCCCATCACTCCTAAATCTCCTGGAGACTCCCTGATGGAGTCACCCAGACAGCCCGAAGAGCTCGCCTCCCCCCTGCAACAACAACAGCAGCATCAATCAGGACCAGATCCGCTCTCCAGCCCCAACCCCAAAGCCAACGCTGAGGGCTTCTCCCCGAAATCCTTCCCCACGTCTGCTGCTTCCAGGCAGGGCCGCTCCAGAATCCCCCCGCCCGCCAACAGCAGCCGCTACGGCATGCGCAGCAGACTGTACTCAGCGCCCATGCAGGCGATCTCTGAGGGCGAGACGGAGAACTCAGACGGAAGTCCTCACGACGACCGCTCCTCACAGGGCTCCACGTAGAAAACAAGTGTCAAAGTTATGAAATTATTTTTTGATAGTTTACAGTAAAAACAAATGGACCAGAATGAGTTATAATATATATGAGATGTGGTGAGGGCAGATGAGGATAATGTTGTATACAGAACATTAGGGATAAACCATTTTGTTAAAAAATAATCATAAATTTACTAATAGTGGCTGAGTCTCGTAGCTGTTTCCTTTTGGTTATTCTGTGGATACTTTCAACATTTTTACCTTTTTATACATACTGTATGTCTAAGAAATATCCTCATGATATGAACACTTAGCATTAGAAACAGGAAGCCAGATTACTGAGCGTCTGCATTTTGTAGGAAAATGTGATGAATAGAAATGATGAGCAAAACATTATTCCAGTTCAGTTCCACAGAAAAAAACAGGGTTACTTGGTTCTACGACACCCAGCTGGTTGCCTTCCTTCAGCCCTACTACAGTATATAAATGTTAAATCTTAGCTGTTTCCGCTGTCAGATTTTTCTCTAGAATTAAAAAAATCTCACACGGTTTGACATTTTTATCAATATCTTGTAAAAATAGAGAAATATATTGGATTAACTGTATGTATTCTGTGAATACCTATGCAATTAGACACACTTTTTACATTTCTTCAAGCCAGTTATACAGACTATTTTAAAACCCCCCAACTGAACATCAGGATCAACACAACGTGAGAAGCAGTGGAGGAAAAAAAATGTGAAGCCTCAATGCATCGATTCATATTGATGTGTTTGTATATTTTACTCAGTCCTTTTAAAAGCATATTGTAAATTATATCAAATGTAGCTTACTATTAAAACATTTTAAAATTCTCATGCAATAAGATGAGCAATTGGAGGTGAGGCAGGAAATGTCAAAGCCGAGCACTAACTTGACAATCTTGGGAGACGAGGAGGGAGCAGGTGTTAACGTGGGAGATGAACAAGTGATCAAAAGGTTGGAGGTCGTGAAATAGGAGAGCTGTAAAAGAATAAGGAGGTCATGTGTTTTTTAGAAAATGTAATAATGGTCATTTCTGGTTTGCTGACTTGGTGTGTTTTACGAATTGTTGAGAGAGGCAAGTGGAAAGTGTTCCGGAGGATCAAATATGCCTTACAATAAGTGACAAAGCAGCTTGGGCCTCAGCAAGTCGAGTGTTGTTGTGAGATTTTTCAGTTTTGATGGAGGATGTAGGGTTAAATTTGGAGCCAGGACGTTCTGGATTTAGGGATGTGGCATTTGCTGCTATTTTGTACCAAATGCTCCTCTATTTTATTCCCCATCAAAATCTAACCTGCCAAGGTTTCATATTTTCTGTGTCGCAACAATCTAAATATATTTATTTTTATAACTGATGCTGAAAATCTCCATGATCTCCCTGATTTGGTTTATACCTTTAAATAACCTGAAACTGAAATCTTGCAATGAATTGTTGGTATTATTAATAACATATTTTATTCAGATGCTTATTTTGTTTATAAGAGACAAATTTTAAATCTTATTTCAGACACTGGTTGCAGAGACAAATAGGAAAGCAACTCATTAATGTCATTAAAAGATGGCATGAACAGTCATAAGCTACAAGAGAGGTTTTATTTGTAACCCCGACACCTGGAATCTTTTATCCCACATGCCCACAATAATGTTATAAGTACATGGTGTTTATTGCAGTGATGGTCCTCAACCATTATGCAGAGTCTATGTAGCCATATTGCTCTATGGAAGAGTAGTCTTCCCTACAGGTACACTGTAAATATCACCTTCATTTTGGCCTTAATGATACTCCATACTAACGCAATGTCATATAACAGGGTACATAATGGGTTATGTCTGTGAACCTTCATTCCAACCTTTTTCTTTCGATTATTTTTGTTTTTTTGCACTGATAAAGTGATGTTCGTGAAGTTGCATTTGTCTCTTGCTGTACCTGGAGATATTTATAGACCTTTACATGGAGCTGTTTGACTTTTCCTTGAATAATGAGTACGCTTTAGGAGTGGAGTAGATGCTTCTGCCAAAGGCTAGAATGTGCACACGTTAGTGGCATCGAGCTGTTTCTCTCTTCTCGTTTACTTGACTGAAACCTTTTTGAAAACATAAAACCAATACTAAAGAAGAATTACAGCGTAACTTGTGGTACTAGATGCATTTCATTTGGACTTCAGATCCACCTCTAAATACTGTAGCTACCAGCTTTGTATTTTTTGTACAAACTTGTAAATACAATAACTTTTGGAATTGTCACAAAGGTTGTTGAATTGTTTCTTATGTAAAAAAAAATGTTTTCAAAGTTTACATTAATTTCAAACCTTTGTATATTTTTGAGCTGTGGAACACTTTGTCTTGTATTTATTTTTTAGTAAGCATCGTGGAAATCCCATAGTAAATCCTATCAAAGCCAAGAGCTAGCACAACAGGCTGCTTAGCAAATGTGTATAAAAAGACAAATAAATGTGACTGCTTTGAAAATGGCTCTTTGGGTCAGCGGTGATGTTAATTGTTCTCATTTTAAAGGTGTTATACTTTTCAGCCACATAACATTTTGCTATTGTTCCAGCAGTGTAGTGTGACTAAGTACACTTACTCAGGTACTGTACTGTACAAATTTGAGGTACTTGCGACTTAACTTGAGTATTTCCATTTCATGCCTCCTCATATTTTTATTCCGCTACATTTATTTGACAGCTAGAGTTACTTTATGTACTAACATTTTACATAAAAAATATAATAATATAATAATACTTGGGTACTTAAGGAGCATTTTCATTAATAAAAGTTTTTTTTTACAGTGCAGTGTTGCTACAACACTTTTTACAGAGCTGATGTCCTTTACTGGACTGCAGTGTCAGCTTTGTCTTCAAAAGATGGCGCCATATCTTACAACAGAACGAGGCTATAAAAGAATTTGGCTTTGGTTTCACAGGATGGAAGAATTAGAAAAAAAACAATATAATTCAAGTGTGTTAAAAACATTCTGTGCATGAGCAGTTGTAGAAGTGGTAAATTCGAACTATAACATTGTCATATATTCATATCCCAAACCATATTTTTCTTTTGCATTGTAAACCAAATATAAAAGTGAGAGTATTCATATAATATTTTTTAGACTATCATGATTTTAAGCACATATTTACATATACACACTATATGTGTTCTCCTGTTTCTTAAACAGACTGTGAAATGGCAAGAAAAAAGGTTTTGAGTAATATTTTGAATCACAAAAAGATTTGAGATCAACACTAGAGGGCGTTCTTCAGCTGAATCCACAGGAGAATGTCCACTGGGTGATTTAATGCAAATTGAGTGTACATTTAAATTAGGCCTCTTTGTGTCCTGGCCAGAGAAAAAACACAGCTGAGACTTTTTTTTTTATTAAAACATCTTAAGTCTGAACAGGTTCCTCTTTACGTAACAGACTGTGGTTATTAACATGTCATTTCTGCATGTGTTATGTCACTTTCATGGTTGTGCTCCAGCTCCAACGTCGGTGTGAATTGTCTTTGTTGCTCTGGCTAATGTCAGACGGGCCTGTGACGGACAAAAACGCCTTGTTCTCAGTCAGTGCATGTCGACTGAGCTGAGATTGTAAGTGAAGAAGAAAAAAAAAAGGTAAACAAAGCTCTGGACTGTTTGGCACCCCAAGTGGGTACCCATCAAAGGGCACACTGACCGTGAACCCTGACCTCAATTAACATTGGAGACAGGATGCCTTGGCATGAGTGGTAGGTGGTGAAGAAATCTAGTGTTTTTGTTCTCGAGAGAAATATATGAGATTTATCACAATGTGTGTAATGTGCCCAGATGGAGAACAAAATGGAAATGTGCTGATTTCAGGTCAGCTCTACAGCACCTAACCACAAGGAAGTCCTACAAGCTTTGATGGTGGCCGACTACAGAGAAGTCTTTCTTTCAGTGTTTGTCTTTGTGTTGTACAGCAGCCTTTGTGTCATTATTTGTCCTCTGGCTCTAAAGACAGTATAGTAGATATTGTATAGGCCTTAAAAGCAAATGTCAGCCCAACAGGAGTTTTATCATTGTCTGATGATGAAGAACATGGACAAAGGACAAGTAAAGACCTTCAAAATAACACACACAGCTTCTCAGCGTTCACTCACTGCAGATGTAAGGGACCATGTGAAAATTATCAGGTGGGTGGGGGAGTGGCAGTCAGAAAATAGGGAGGGTGGTGTAGTTTTTATTTTTGCCCCATATTGATATCTGAATTTTGCCTTCCCCTTTGAGATTTATTATATTTAAAAAAAGAGATCAAATAGTTCCACCAACAAGGAGGCTTTCATGTGCGTCCATGTGTTTTGCCAGTAGGTTACTTGCAATCATATGATTCTGATGACGCGCAAAATCCAGATGGGCTCAGGAAGTGAAAAGCAGAATGGACGAGATGGAGGAAAGCCCGTACTGTGCTAGTTTAGACGATGTTAAGTTGCTTTACCTTTGATGAAATGGTCACTGCACACACCAGCATTATCCGACTCCGCAGACGAAGGTTTGCAAGCCATTTTGCCGGCGTTTTTCAGTCAATTTCTTGCATTTTTCCACCTGGTGAATAACAACTTTTGGTACTTGATAAAATGTCCTCGTGGTTTCTCGGTTTGATAGATTTGAGAAACCGTAAATGACGCAAACCTTTGGCATTTTGAGAGCTTGTGATAGTGCTTCCTTTGTAGAAAATCACTTCCTGATCTCCATCTGCAATTGTGACGTCATATGCAAACAACCTATTGCAAACGCCACCTTACTTGTCTCCGTAAAGGTGAAGTTGAATGTTTCACATAAACGTAGATTATGATATAATCCAAGTTCAGCATCAAGTTCATATTTTTAATTATTTGAAACACGGGGTGTGGTGACAATACTGCAGTACTCAAGCCCTTCAGCACCCACAAAGATGACGCTTGTTACTGGTTCACACATTGGGTGGCTATAACAACTGTTCATTTAGCAGCTCTTTATTTTGTTGTTTGTCATGAATATATATTGTTTTGAAATACTGGGGGGAAGGGTGTTGCAGTTTGTTTTTTCAAAGTCAAGAGGAGGGTCCAAAAAAAATTGTTAACCCTGGGGAGGGTCTTGCTTGTTTTCAATATAATGAAATGGGAGATTCAGCCCCCCTCCCTGCCCCGGTAATTTCCATCCTGTCCCTAAATGCAAAGAGCATCAAAGGACCTGCAGAGGACTTATTTATATGTAAGTGGTAATTCTAATTGTAGGTGCCTGTGTCCTGTCCATATGAAGGGACTAGTGGGTAACATTTAGGATCATTCAGCCTCTAGTTACACATTTTTCCACCATAAAAGTACCAGAAACCATCTGGAGCTGATCCACACAGAATGAATGGCTATTAACAATCTAGATAGTATAAATCCATCCACGTTATAGGTGGAAAACTGTCTAATACTCATTGTTTTAGATTTGTTTAAGAAGCATACATTTCAGAGTGGTGCATCACAACAACAACAGACCTGATCTGAGCTGTACTTCCTTCCACATGTGAGTAATACTGACTATAAACAGAGTGGGGGCAGAGAAACACTGAGGAGGTAACCACACCAAAGTTACCACCAGGCCACCAGGGTATATTGCGAGGCTCATTATAGTGCATTAAACAGACTCCCTGCGGAACAATGAGAGGCCCCGGGGCCCCCGAGGCAGAGCCCGAGGCTGGCTGGGACTGATATGGAGACCCAGGGGACCCTGCTCACCCAGGCCTGTCACTACCAGACTTTCATCCGCAGCTGCCAAACTCCATTCTCCTCTGCTTCTGTCATCAGCCACTCACCAGGCTGATGCCGTCTGTTTAACGTGAAAGAATAAAATACTGTGGAAGAGCCTGTCCAGCACTCAGAGATCACATACTATCCCTACAGTGCTCCTAAATTGTATGTCTGTATAAACAGTATGATAAGGTACTTTAGTTCTGTGCATTTATACAACTACAACATATGAAAGATTTTTAAGTCATCCCACTCTCAGTTCCTTCAGTTGAGGGTTTTGGACATGTTTTGGTGGTTATGGTCAGGATTATTGTAGTCAGTTAGGGTTAATGATTTGGTTACGTGAGGTTATGGTCACATTCACATCTTTTTTATGCCAAATTACAGCCTGGTTAAGTCCGCACGGTCCACACCACACTTTATTTTACAGGTCTGTAATTTAGTACTAATTTTAGGGCAAATCAGGAGTTGAAAGGAAATCTCCCTTTAAACTCGAATAGATATGAATGAATTATTAATTTATTGTTGGAAACTTTATTCTCCATATATTGTAAGTTGATTATATGCATGCTTGTAAACAAATTTCACATTTGTGGGTTGAAATGCCCCAAATTATCCACTAATTTACAAGAAGAAATTGAAAGATTGAAGGGAAAAAAATTTGTGTAGTAAAAATATGTTTGACCTGCGATCCCTTGTGGGGGTCCCGACCCTCAGGTTGGATTGAAAGTGTACAGAATAAATAATGTTCTAATTTCCCTTTTTGTAAGTACAAAATTACACACCTACTTCCAGGAAACTTTTTTGGGGGGGCAGACCTGTAAAATAAAGACTGGCATTTTTTAAGACAGACAGACATGAGCACACAATGTTTTGCAACTATATGAATGTTTTTTTTTAAGGTTATGTATTTATTTTTACTTTTTGAGATGTATTGTTGTTGTTGTTAATATTATTTATCTACTTTCGTCTTTAATTTATTATCATTATTTTTAATTCAGTTAAAAAGGGCTTTATTTGCATGAAAGTTTCAAAAAACAATGTTGCCAAAGCATCAAAATACAATCCGTCCACATGTTAGGACAGCACACAATAATATTTCTTTTTTTTTTNTTTTTTTAATCTGTCCCTGTGTGGAGAGGAGGAGGGAGGACCCGCTGACGGTGCTGCGTGCGCAGCTTCAGTCTGGAGTCGCTACGACGGGACCGCAATGAAGAGATAAATAGAAACCTTATCTATTTATTTGAAAGTATCACGGGTCTCATTCATTGGTATCTGAGAGAGGGCAGCCGGAGTGGAAAGCTGCTCGCGCGCTCGTCTGCTTGATAGGTGAGTAAATGTTGGTGTTTGTGGCATAACTGGGATTTTATAGAAGAATTACATTAAAGGGAAGGAGATGAGGCAGGGTGAGCCAAGGCTTTTCTGATTTAAACGTCGCTTACACGCAGAAACATTAATTCGTTTTAACATAAGCACGTGGATTAAGTGGGAATTATTCAGCTCGCGGCACGGTCTCGGTTTTAAAACGTTTTAAAGCCTTTATTTTCAATTTTAGAGGCGATTTGCGCAGCTAGCTTGTGTCGTCAAACGCTTACTGTACGTTTTTTTTTTAAACCTACTTTATAAATAACAGGTTATGATTTAGCACGAGGACCCCTCTCTTCTGCCATATATTAATGTCTTTATGGCAGCGGAGCGTCACGCGCCCTCGGCCCTTCATGTTATTGCCGTGTGATGTGTGGAGACGTGCGCATTAACGGCGCACAGCCTCCCCGCTTTTCATGGCGACCCGTCGGCTTGTTGAGGGACCAGACCCATCAGTGACCGGGCTCAAAGTGCGCATAATCTCTCTGAGAGGACGGTAAGGCTGCCTGTAGGGAAATAAAAATGTCACGAGTGAAGAAATAAGGAAAATATCCTCAGATGAACCTGGCAGTGTCACACTCGGGGCCTGTTGTAACAATAGCCTGTGCGTTTGCTTATATTGGCGTGCTGTCACATGTGCTATGACAGAACTGGTATAAGAAAATAGCGAATTTTAGCCACGATAAAGCACCCCAAAGCTTCTGCAGGAGCACCCTTATATGTATCATAATGATGAGCTTATTCACAAAGCAGGAAAACATCACCTGCATTTTAATTCCCAGTGTTTTCAATCTAATTTTTAATGTTCAGTTTGTATAGAGGGAAATTGTGTACCATTATCTGTAAACATTCATATGCATGTCTTGTCCAACCACCTATTTGCTAATGAGTGCAATATATACATAACAATAGTTGACCCAGTGGTGTAAGCCCTTGGTATAAATGTATTTTAATATGGTTAAATATTCTCACCGTTCCACCATTTGAACTGGATTTTTCAATGGCAAATATGGAATGATGACTTGTTGTTACACAGTGATGATAGTGTGAGTGTTGAATTATTCATAAAAATCCGACTATTACCGTGGGATTTAGGCGATCAGCTGGAGGACAACCAGCTGAATAAAAGAAAAACCCGCACTGATGTGAGAGCAGCCTGCATCGGTCTGAGGATGTGAAGCTCATCACGGGGCTCCATGTGTCTCGCTAATGAGATGTAATTGGCTATTGGAGCGGAGGGGTGTTGAGGGCGATGACCTTTTAGATCATCAGCCATGCTCCATCCATCGCCGGTGCTTTGTTCCCTCTGCTCTGAACTCTAAATCAAACCCATAACAAGGAAATATTATACGAGCAAAGAAAAGAGAGCAGCTCTTGTAGTGTATTTGGACTGCAGTGCAGTTTAATGCAACTGAAGTGAAGGCGTTGTTGTTTTCTCCCCTGCTATTGACTTACTATGGCGTACATTCCATCAATGAGGCAAGGAGGGAAAAAAGGAAATGTGGAAATCATTACAGTAACAGGGACAGGGGAGGGATTTCATTTGGCTCTCTGTTGGGTCTCTTCTTGCCTATTTACTCAATTAGCTGTTACTGGCTAGTGCACACAAACCTCTTACAGATGAGGTGGGAGGTACGAACGGCATTAGATGTGTTGCTGGTCTTATCAGTCTTTAAAAAAAACAAAAAAAACACTGTGCATTCATTCAAGATTGCAGGTTTGTTTGTGTTGCATGTTTCTCCCATTAGCTCATATTGAATGAAAACTGCATTACACTGGTGCTATTTTTAACAACCTAATCCACAAACTGTATCATCATGTGGAAATGGGAAGGTCTGACTCTGTTAACAAGCTGGATTTAGGAAGATTAATACCTTTCACCTAAAGCTATTTATGGAAAAGACCCTATATATTTTGAATTGGTGCCTGAGTACAGCTTTACAGTGGTGTGACCGGGCTGTTTAAGAGGTGTTAGATTTAGCCAGAGGAGATGGCAGCGGTTCATCTTTGACCACAAGGACGTGGGTTATATAAGTCCACTGAAGACATAGATGTAGCCGACTTGTGGCACATCAGCGAGTTGTTTATTGATGCTTATGTGACGTCTCTCTGTGACCTTCCCTCTCTGTGATAACACACAGACAAAGCAAAGTCACAGAGTCAGATAATGTAATAGGAAAAAAAACAAAGATGAGCATGGTCTCTATGTACTTTGGCTCACTCTTGCTGGTTAAACTTCCTTCTTCCGCTGCTCGTCTGCAGTTTGACATTGCACTCACATGATTCAAGTGAACAGAGGTTGGAACAGTGAGCTGTGAATCGCTGTGTTTGCTGGAGGGGGGGAGGGGGGGGTGAACACCCTGGTCACCCTGGTGGTGATTACTGCTTAGCATCAGGTCACCTGATCTGAAGGCTCAGATTAATGCTCTCTAACACTTTTTTAATTTCTTTTAATAAAACATAAAGTTGGCGTGTAAAAAGGTAATTTCACCCTGACAGCTAAGTTAAGAGGGACCATTAAATTGAGTTTATTACCGGGGGTATTTTCCTCACTTTGTGCACAATCGGGCCAAACCATTAGAGCCTGTGACAGTAGGGGAGTCTAAACCAAGAAAGACTTCTTTCATATTGGTCAGTGAGGTTTTATCGTGTCACAGGCCTCGTGACCATGTTATCAAGCAGGAAATGTCTTGCCACAAACTTCCTGGAATGCAAGTGAGACTGTAACATCAAAATGGAGGAAAAATAGAATAGATCCTAATTTCCTATTCAGGCTTAATTTAGAACATTGGATCCAATTTTCCTTTTTTTTTCTTGTAGAAAGAAGTATAAGTGAGGCACTAAGGATATTAAGAAAAAAACTCTGTTGGGAGAGTGCTTGCTGGTGCGTGCATGCAGTAAATGTGTATAGATCTGTCAGTATATAAGACAGATGTATGTCCATGCCTTTGCTTGGATTCTCGTGTCAACAATCTGTCCAAGTCTTTGTTGTCTGGCCTGTGATCCCATAACTTACAGGATGAGTCTTCCCTATGAGGACAAAGCAGCATGTGCACGTAGACAACCATGACCTGTCGGCCCATCACCCACCGGCCCAGAACTGACCCTTAAACACCCACCGACTCTAGTCTGCTTTTGGAAAAGACAAGGGAACAAGCACAGGCCTCAAGCTATAAATGCACAAAAGCTTTTATAGGGTTCTAATAGTGAATGTTTAACCGTGTTTTTTGTATTCCCGAGGCGCACGCGCTTCCCAGACCTTTCCCATGTGCGAAACAGCAGCAAGGTTACCGGCCGACCGTCTGGCTGTAGAATCATCCGTGTAATCCATCAGAGCCATATTACAATGTCTCATCTATGCTACAGAACAATATAAAACCAGCCCGGGGGGATAGAGCGCTCCTCCTCGCTGCTCAGTGAGGCAACCCAACACCACATGAAGGCTGTTCAGGAGAAGAAGAAAAAAAGTGTCACGCTTTTAGAAAATTGGAACTGCATGTGTGCATTTGATTGGGTTTTTCACTTAAAAGGTACGGCATACTTTGTTGTTACATTTCTGGTTGGTTAAAGTGTTCCCCATTCACAAGACCTGAGGATGTTATCCTCGGTGCTCCCATCAGAATGAATAATTGACCGTGCTGACATTGGATGCATTGTATCTCCAGGCACCCAAGGGATGTTTTATCACTACAGATGGATGAGGGTTGACAGCCAGTGCAGGCGGGACATGTGTTGTGTGGAAGTGTCATGTAGTGAAGAGGAAAGCCAACACACAGTAGGCTTATAAAAGCCTGATAACTACTGGGATACTGTCCTGGGATGATAGATAGATACATAGATGGATAGTGGATCAATTATAAACTGGGCAGTAAACTCCAGTGTAATCTTTTCTGTGCAGATATTGTAGCTTGGGGGTTCTTGGTCTTGCAAATGAAAAGCTTCTGTCCCTTCAGCTGCATATGGCTTATTACCCCAGGCTTAACCCATTCAACTGGAGACCTAAACCAAGAGAGACAAGTGGAGGAGGGGAAGACTGGTAGGATAGGCAAATTATGTTTGTAATCAGGCAGCACAAGCAGCATAAAGGACTGAGGAATGTGTTGCACCTCACTGAGACCAGTTGTGTTGTGATGTTGAGTTCAGGAAGCTGATGATCTGTTTTTGTAGCACGATACAAAAGAGATAAGACAAGTTGCTTTTATCTTTGTTAGTTTGATTAATGTTGCAACTAATTAATACTTTAATTAGGGATTAATCTGTAAATTATTTCTCGCTTAATAATCGTTTGATCCACAAAACGTCAGAAAATAGTTAAAAATGTCCATCTCAGTTTCCTAGAGCCCAAAGTGCCGTCTTCAAATGACTTCAAACAACCCAAAGATCTTCGGTTTGACAAAGAAAAGCAGCAAGCATCACATCTGAGAAGCTTGAAACAGAAAACGTTTGGCATTTTTGCTTGAAAAATGACTTGTAATTAATAAATAGATAATTAATAAAATATCAAAACAGTTGCCAATAAAGTTTCTTTCAATTGACTAGTTGATTAAGCGACTAAGCGTTTCAGTTCCAGTTTGATTTTAGTGACGTCTTTCGCTGAAATCAAGTTTTCACTTACATTGAATACAATTTTATATCCTGCTTGATGAAGATGAACATATTTGGCACACTAATTCTTATTTCTAATATCTGCTCGAGGCAAGGCAAGTTTATTCCTTTAGCACAAGTGCTTTCCATAAGACAAAACTGTCATTACCTTCATGTTGGACCAGTCTCTGTTTACCTTTAAATTTTTAATTACAGTAACAGCTGGGGATAATTGGGCTCTGGGACATACAACAGACAGCCTCAGTCATGTTCCCAATCTCAATTTCCTGTGTTATATTACAATGGCTCTGCGCTAACTTGGTTACTTGTGATGATATATGATTATATATAATGAACTGTAAATCCCCTCATTCTCACTCGGTTTACTGTAATTATTTGTTTGGGATGAGTTGTAAGGCCCAATAATGCATTTTAATTGTATATTTTATTTTTCCCACAGTGGGAGAGGTTTCCCATCAGTGACTAGCTGCTACCAGTTAATGTGTAGGAACTGGGCCAATTTGGTGGACATTATTTAAAGGGGGTCTTCTTCTCAGCCTGTGAAAACTGTTGTTTTATCTCTTCTGTGGCTCTGGAGGAGCTTTTTCAAGCCTGAGAAGATGACCTTGATGATGTCATAGTGATTTCATCAGGGTTATCTCAGATTGGGTTTAGAGATCACAAGTTTTACAACAGAAAGCCTGTGTTGCAAACTGGAGGTGTGGAGCTTCAAAGATGTGGGTGTTTACCTGGCAGGGAGGGTTATGGGAAATGTAGGAACCAGTGTTTTTTGGAGCTATACCCACACAAGAGACTAGAAGTCAGGATATCTCAGCCTCTACTGCTTTGATTCTTCTTTTAATCTGCTTCTTGGAAGTCCCCCAAGTTTATGGACGTGTAATACTAAATCACTGCCCTTTCTATAATTTATCTCAATCTTAATTCTATAGAATATTTTGCTGTAAGTGCTAAAACTCATAAAGTCCTTCAAAATGGTGTTGCTCAGAGGACAAATTCCAGTGAATTCTACAATACTGTGCACAGTTTTGGGTGCATGAGTAAGATTTTCCACATTATAACACATTTTTGAAACTACTGCACATCATTAAACGTTCTGTTTCCTGTGTTTCAGGGCTGCCTAGAAGAATAATGGATGAGACCTGTCACTAGCACTTGATGAGGATTTGGATTGACTCTTGAAACTGAACTATGGAGGGTAGTAATGATGTGTCTGTAACCGTGACACAGTCCCAGATTGATGTGTGCGGCGCTGAGGTGGGAGGAGGAGAAATCCCCAGTAAAGTGGAGGATGCAGCTGATTCCTGTGGCAGCAGCGTGACAGAACTGAGCAAAGGAGGGCTCTCTAACCTGGTGGAGCCTCCTGCACCGTCAGTGGTGAGTCCCACTGCTGAATCTCCAGGAGGTGTGGCGCTTAAAGTGGCCACAACTGTACTACACCCAGTGTGCCTGGGAGAGAGCCCGCTGATGCTGCCCATTCACCTCCAGATGGCTGGAGCGGCCGGGCCTCAGCTCGGCCAAATGGGGGCAGCGCCGTACTTGTTGACAAGCCAAAGCCCAGTTTCACTTCCCCTGGTCTTGGATCAGCAGGTCATCCAGCACATGAGTCCCTCTGTGATCCCTCAGACCACTAACTGCCCTCAGCTGCCACTCCAGAACAACGTCTTGTGTCAGAATCCTTTGGCGTTTGGTTTACCTCAAGCTGTCGACCAGAAAGCAGCGGGACAAACACAGGATGCTAACCTGCTCTCTCTCCTGCAGAATCCAGCTTTTGCAGCCATCTTGCAGGATCTCTTCCCTTCACAGGCGGGCTCATCAACCTGTCAGTCCCCAGGCTCTACCTTCTTCCCACTTCCTCCCCTCACACCTCCCTACACCTCCCCTTTGGCCCCATTAGTCCCTCCTGCCACACTTCTAGTTCCCTACCCTGTCATCATCCCCCTGCCAGTGCCTCTGCCCGTCCCTCTTCCCATCCCCATTCCCGTCCCTCAGACCGAGGACTCAAAGGGGAACATGCCAAAACCAGTTTGCACTGTGAGTAAAAGCACTCAGACTTCTCCAAAAGATACTACCTCTCCTTCGTTGTCTTCAAGCAGATGCATGCCATCGTTCCAGCCACAAAATGTGGCCCCATCCTCGCTTCCTCTAGATGAAGGACAGGCTCTGGACCTCTCTGTCAGAGCATGTCCAGTTGAACTAAAACAAGAGTTCCCCAGTCCGCAGCAGGACAGTGTGCTGGACTTGTCAGTGCCTGGTGTGAGGAAAAAGTACATTCAGTCAGACAGAGAAGTAGCTTTCCATTCTGGCCAAGATACCAGTGGTACATCTTTGTCTCTGGGTGTTGAATGCACTCAGAGTTTGGATTCCAAACTCCTGGGCAGTCTGGCTTCACTGGAGTTCAGCCGGCAGCATAAGTGGGTGGTTGACAGCAGTGCTGGTGGGTCTAGTTCTCTGAGTCAGGAGGCGTCTCTCAGCAGAGCCGGAAACCTCGAAATAGTCAGCACCTCGCAGACAGCTAAGGTCATCGTCTCTGTGAAGGACGCCATCCCTGCCATCCTCTGCGGAAAGATAAAAGGCCTTTCAGGAGTCTCCACCAAGAACTTTTCCATCAAACGGGACGGCAGCCAGGGGGCGTCTCTGCAGCAGCTCTACGCAGTGCCGTCGGCGTCCCAGGGGGAGCAGCACGACCCCAACAACCCGCTTAAAAAGGTCCCTAAAAACAGAGCAATCAAACTGAAGAAGGTCAGCTCACAAGAGATCCATTTCCTTCCCATGAAGAAGCAGAGACTTGCAGCGCTGCTACCCAGGAAGTGAAAGTGCTCAGTGGAGGGGGATTAATTGCTGGAGCACTCTCTGGTAATCCCTCCAGAGCGTGTAACATAAAACACATGTGGGGACATTCTGTAATCAAACTCATACACTTACATGTCCAATCAAAGCTCAGTCTGGCTCCAAATGTTGCATCAAGTGAAGCTCATGAATGTCAGACGGTGTGACACAGTAGTTACAGAAATGGTTTCCATTGGACCTTTCTGAATTGCTGTGTTATTTTGTAATGCACTACTCTACAGTGTTATACTAAACCAGAAATGTTTTGTGTATGGCAGCTTAATGGGCTCTCCATGTGGCTTTGGGATTGTCTTTATGAATCGGAGATGTTGAAGAACAGTTTTTGACTTCATAATTACGGCAAAGACACATGGGTTCCATTTTTCCATTTTGGATCATGGTTTGTTTCCACGTGTAGTTTTTATTTAAGTGCACTGAAGACCCAACAGTTGACAGTTGAGGCTCCCGGTGTTCAGAGCAGAGCAGTATGTACTGGCAGGACGTTGACTGAGACTGTTAAAACATGTCCCATCGTCGGAAATTCCCATAGTCATCAGTAGCTCACTGGAGCGATTCATTCTCTTCTGATTGGTGGGGGCTTAGCATGACAGGCTAATAATGACTTGGCAAGGCCAGAGCCACAATTTCATTAAAATGAATGTTGGCAACAGCCGTCGGCTGCGACTAAATACATTCTTATTTTGTCTAACAGCAGGAAAAAAGGGATGTCTTAATTGTTTTCACATTTAAACTTTCTACAAGCCCGTCCAAATACAAGGAAAGTATATTTTTGCGGCTGGCTGAATTTTTTAATTCGGCAGTGCTTCAAAATACAAGCCAAAGCTGAGAAAACTCCTTCAAGTGTATAAAACACTCGAACCTGCTGCTGTTTCCATTAACAGACTAATGAAGTGAATCTAGGTGGAAGTTTTGATATTGATTTCACCTGTTAGATCAACTGAAAATGTGAAGGGGAGATGACGTTGAAGGGAACAGCCTGGTTAAATAAGAAATAATAAACATTTTCTTGGCTTCGGTGAGAGAAAATACTGTTCGTATATTTGTTAAGTGTGCTGTTAGTCTGTTATTAGAATCAGTATCAGTAAGACTCCAGCGCCCCCCCTTTATCAAACTTGTAAAACATTAGTTCCAGGTGTTTTGGTGTCATTCTTATTGTTTCGTGGAGCATGGTGTGTTTTCTGTCCCATGATTATGACCAGAGTTGTGAATGTGAGAGTATTGTTGTGTGTCAGTTTATTTATCCTATTGAGTGCACTTTGTCATAGTTTAGTTGAAAACATTACAGGGTGTTACTACCTATTCTGCTAAAACTGTGTCGCCCCTTTTGTGAAATCTGTGAATTAAAGGCCAAGAACTAATAACAGCCATATGCGGACTGTCTGGATGAACAAAGGAGGGATGGAAAATACCCAGAAGCTCTACTTTTTACCAGTTCTTTATTTATATTGATGTACTTGAGCAATCCCAGTGCGTCTTACTTTAACTCATGTCTGCAGTCCATTCAACAGGGAGCGCTTTGGTTTAGTAGTTCGAACTGATCACTTTGGTTGTACAGGATTTCACCCTAATTTATTCTTTGTACAACTTTTATTTATACAATCTGTACATATACTGGATGGTCAGTTAGGAGACAAAGTGTGACTGGATGTATAAAGACAGCTTCCTTTGTAACTGTCTGTCTCCTGAAGCACTTTTTGCTTCCCAAAACTGAAGACGTCAGTGAAAAGACAGCAGTTAAATGTTTGCTTACTGTACAGTATGTGTGCTTTTTATATGGAAGTGAACTAAAATCTCCAAGGTCTGAATTTCTGTCTCTGCCTTTTCCTTGACAGTCTATTTTTATCTGAAATGAGTCATTTTTTTTGTTATGAAAGTGGTTTGATATCAGAGAAAAATATTATCATATTCCTACACTTGTGGATCAAAATTGGGTGGTTTGTATTCAAATGGCTTTCTTCTGATTCACTTCAACCTTCGTTCCTATCACATAGCCCAACATCAGGGGTCTCCTTATAGTTTCAGAACTAAAGCCAGGTCAGGGACTGAAAGCCTCCGCAGGCTGCTGAAAAGTAAACCGGTTCAGTCCTTCAAGTGTGTAAGCAAATGCTCTGCAGTGTAGGAGACTAAAATGTCTAAATGCCACGTTTAAAACACGGGATATTCACAACAAAGTCAACACTCACATGCTGCATGGTAACCATGGTGCAAGACAGGTTTCAGCATTAAGTGCCCTGATCAGACTCATCTAGCTTCACATTTTTTATTCAGTTGAGAAATTCAACCATTTAACAGCACTTCACACTTTGGGACTTCTGTCTCAAGTGCAACCAGTCAGTGTATGGATGGTGGACACTTAAATATTTTCAATTCAGAATGCAGAAAAAGCCTCAACTTTCACTGCAGATCCTTCTTGGTACAATATACGTTTTGGCTGAGACAGTTGTTGGATTTTAGATGTACTTTTTCTATCATTTTTCAAAGTCTCTGCCATGTTTCAAAATTGTTTTGACATTTTTTTCCTTATATTTCATGTCATAAATAAACACGAGCAGGCCTGGCTTATTTCGTACGCTTGAGAGGTAACATTTCAAAACAAACGTCACCAAGACTGATGTGAGGAGTTAAATGATGGGAAAGCTGGACTTGCAAACGTGCAAAGCTCTTATTTTTTAGGAATTGGACAACTGATGTCCTGAATTAATTTTCTAAATCAGCCAATCAATGACATTTTTGAAGGTAATACTGGGGAATTAAAATAATTCAGCAACTTTCTTCCCCTCTGTGAAAATACATCAGTCCAAATATGCTGTAATCAGTAACAACACATGCACATCCTTTAGTTTTTGGTCGGTTTATAAAAAAAAAAAAAGGAAATACACAACATCATAAACACATATTGTTTATCTGGTGTGACATAATGGACAAGTGACTTTTTGCAACACATATTTTTCAAGTACTTAAAAAGAAGATGCAAGAGAGGGAAATCAACAGCACTTCGATCCTGTGTTGAATATCATATGGCACAAGTCTTTTTTAAAATCAAGGAAGGGAATAACAGGAAAATTCTGTTAAGTATATTATAAACAGTATGCTACAAAAGCTTGTACTAACAAAGACCACATAAACCTGAGAAATGTCGTAGGTAAAGCAAGGCAAAGTCTATTACTGGGAGTATTTGAACTAAAAGCGCTGTGTTAAGTTGTAAAAAGCAGAATGGAATCCACTGTGAAATATTCACCACGTCCCCATCCCCTTTATCTTCACATTTCTAACTCATGTATATGATTTCCTTAAAATATTAAGTTTCTACAAAATGTACATTCTGTTGCTGATATTCATGGTTAAACCCATAAAACTGTACATATCTGTTTTCATCGCTAACAGTGATTGGAACGGTCAAAAGTGACAACACTGAGGTCGCAGGCGGACCGACGAGCTTACATGATTATGACTGATAAAAAATATTACATCAAAACTAAATGTACAAAGCCCTTAGAAATGTTGTATTTGCACTTCCTTAACAATCCGTCCATTGAAATTGATAAACCCATAACTTCTAAGTCGACTCAGAGCTTGGGCTACAAACGGTTTGACGTTGATAAGAACTGCGTGGGGACCAGTGGGAGGCAACGTAGGGCCCGCTAAGACACAATAACACATCATGCCACACAGCAGATGATGATCCTGCAGGACAAGGTGAGGTTCAAGCAAAAACGTCAGATTGCAACATGATCCCTACCGTGATACTGACAATGTTCAAGCAAATGAAAACGTCTGTCTAGCATCGTGTGAACGAAATGGAATGCGCAGACATTAGCATTCTTCAGGCAGGCGGATATACCCTTACTTGAGGCATACATGTGAAGAGTGAAAACAGCTATACAACAGAACAGACGAGAGAGCATCCAAATTCTCTTGAAGAACATGGGGAAGAACATCTGATGGTGATTTTTTTTTTTTTTTTNTTTTTTAGTATACCAACCCTTCCTTATTAACTGGAAATTCGACAATAATAAAAACATATAAGAAGAAACATTCTCCATCTTTGGGGATCCAAAACCAGGATCAAAAGATTTCATCTCCGTAAAAAACGTGTCCACGTGTGCACATGTGCTATGCAATGTAAACACTACAGGGATTCTTTTCCTTTGGGATTTCATAAAGTCCAATGGCGTCTGTTAGACTTGAACAGCTTTTTGTTCACTGATGAGGGGATGAGGTAATGTGTCAGCAATGCACGGCACACTTTCTCCACTCTGGAAGTCAGGATGAAGTTGTAACATCTAGTCAGTCCCTCCAGGTGGAGTCTAGAGTAACATGTAGCCCCTGCGTGCCCCATGAGTCAGTGTCCAAACGCTGGCTCCTTCAGGGCTTATTGCTCATGGGTCTGGCAGGGACAGGGCTGCCCTGGCTCCTGTTACAGTTTGCCTTGTTTCAGCCTCTCTATGTGATGGCATAACTTCAGTGCAGGCCCCAGTTTCAGCCCCATGTACTTCATGATCATGTCGCTCCGCAGCAGCATCAGAGCTTTTCCATCAATCTCCTGTGGGAACAAAGAATGGGGCTCATTATATTAAAATAATATGTAGAGAGAGAAATGATCTACAGTAGCCAAAGCTAATAATGGACAACTTGTGGTCCAAAGAGCAGTAATTGACCACTTCAAGGGGGACCTTTGCCTAAAAATGTAAGCACTCATGGTACTGTTCCACATGTTTAACTAGTAAAGTACACTTACATGTTTTCTGAATAGTTCAGCGTGTGGAGCTAAAGCTGTGGGGTCAGCGTCCCTCACAAACTGCATCACCTCTTCAATGGACCAGGAGGAGGGGTTTTTACTGGGCAGCTGCAGACTCTCCCGCTCAGACACTAGAGCCTCAGGACCTGTGGTGGAGCTGGCTGCTACCAAAGCAAGAACACACGCACAATGAACACGAGGGGCAGAAGTGAGCATTGACACACATTTACTTCCACAGATTCTTACTGTACCTTCAACTCGTCTGAGAGGCTGTGTGGAGCTGTGCTCTGCAGGGTTCGAGGAAAGGCGGCGCATGGGTGTGCCATGGTGGCTGCCGGGGTGGTAGAGGCTGCTGGCCTGAGAGTGGTACTCTGAGGAACTGCGCACTGTTTGGGGTCGAGGGGTCATGGAGTTGGAGGCTGAGTCCATGTAGCGCTGCTCCTTTATTAGGCCGTTCTCTTCATGGGGCAGGGTCTCTGCTGGAGAGAGAAAAACACAATTGACTATCAAATGTCATCCTTTACAAGCTTCCATAACACACTTTCATCATCATGTCCAATACATGTCATGTGAAAGTGGACGTAAACAGAATTTTGATTTATAGACGGCATTCAAAGTCAAAAACTTTGTGAAAGGAGTTCTAAACAAGTCTGCAGCACAGAAAGATCAGTCTTAAAACATTTTTAAAATCCTCAGGTGTGCAGTTTTTGCAGTTATTTGTAAATGTAAATGTAATAACTGTAATACATTATAAAAACATCTGCAAAGTGAGTGTACCTTCTGAAGGGTGAGCTTCGGTACGTAAATGTTTCGGTGACAGAGGGGCGGCATACGGTGGGGAGACTCCAGAGAGACTCCGTTTACTACCCCGAGCCAGAGATGGAGCGTCCAACGCCTCTTCTTTCACTGAAACACAGAAACAAGGAAGAACTTTTAGCACGCAGCCTAGGACTGCTGCACGTGCACACACACACTACAGAACACCAAAGATAAAAAGATACGATGCATTACTAAGAAGTCCTAAATTTAAAGTTCTTTGCCTCCCACAGGAGATGTATAAAATATCATGTATGTATCATAAGAACTATGATCCATCAGAGGCTGTTTCCCTGACGGAGCAGTGATGTTTCCTGAATGCAGGGTTTACCTGACTTGGTCCGGTCATAAGCAGTGTAGTGGCTGAATGGCTGGCTGCTGAACAGGTTGTCGCATTGCAGGTGACGACATATAGTCTCCAAGAACCGCAGCACAAAGGAAGCACTGGAGGCTGCTGGTAGAGTGACCACACGAACTCCACCGTCTGTTCTCACTGGGATGAGGGACAACATCTTTTATTGGTCTACCAATCATCTACCGTCCACCATCTAATGAGCCCATTATTCTACTATTTCAATTCTTATTTTAGCGGTAAGATGCTTCCAATAACACAACAACTTATACTGGTTTTGTGTGTGTGAGTCTACCTCTGACAACCTCTCCTCCTCCTGAATGAGTCTGCAGAGCACTGAGCAGGACTTTAGGCTGGTATGCGCAGTCTATACATGACTGGACCACCTGCTGGAGCACAGCATTCACTGGGCCCGGGCCAAAGTGGTCTGGCAGATGCTGCATCTGCTTCCTGTCCAGGTGGGGACCACAGTTTCCATGCTTATTCACGTACACACACACTGGAACAACACACAAACGCAAGAAACACAATGAGCAAATTAGATCTAATGATAATGATTCAGTGCATGATCCGCGATAGCTACTTCTGGGAAGCAAGCGACCATTAATACGCACCTGTTGAAACCACAGAATTGAGGCTGGGAGGGCTTTCTTGTGGAACCTGGATGCTGGGCAGCTGTACTGGGCTTTGGAGAATCTTGGACTTTCTCTGGAAAATACACAATCATTTGCAGACATTCTTTAACATGAGGAATGTGGCAGTAAAAAGTGTTCATCCGATGTTTAAAAATCTCAGAGTTTGCGTTTGTTCAGTAGGGTCTCACCTTGCTTCCGGGTTTGGGGCCTCTCTTCTTGTGGGGCCGGGGTACCAGCTGTGTGTTTTCAGGTACGGCTCCATTTTGGGCAGCTGCCGCCTCTGCCACAGCTTTGAGTAGAGCGATGGTCTCGCTTTTGGGCCGACGGCCTCTTACCCCCTTCCTGACAGGCAAAGGGGGCAGAGGGTTGGGGAGTCTGTAGGGGGACTGCATGGAACGCCTGTTGGGCTTGGAGGGTGACGCCGGGAGAATCTGCAGGGCCTTTGGCAGGGTAACTGTAATAACAGCATAAAACAGCATAATTGGCATGGAGGGAGCTGATATTAAAAAACTGTGCTACCACACTAGAAACTCATAATAGGATAATAAAAATGAAGACTGGTTTGCAACTCGTCCAATCACTGTGGAGTCTCTCCTGGCTAATTAGAGAGACAAATTGTGTGTCATTATCTCTTGACCCAGTGAGCAGCACAGTGCGCTGTGCTGCTGGTAGTGGCTGGGATTAAAATCAAAGTTAAAAGATGGTCTGGTGCCAATCTGGGTTTGGACAGGGGCATCTCATTACTGGAAATAGCAGGGGAAGTGGTCCACTTTATGTCATACAGTTCCAATTACTTGTTTTCCGACTTAATATCTGGCACGGCCTGCATTTAACTGATTGTTAATAACTTCATCAGTAGTATTAAGGCCGTATTACACAAACACCAACTACTTAGCAGTGAGGACGAGGCCTATGTATACACAGGCTATTACACAGACTAGTTGCCAAGCTTTCAAATGGGCCTAATTTGTATAGAATGATACAACAACACTGTCTAATTTTTAAGAACTACGATGCATTTTTCTGCAAGTTAATTCTGGATATTTAGAAACTCATAGGTGGGGTAGTGAAAAAAGGAGGAGCAATATTAATTAATTTCCTCATTTATACAGAAAATTAAGGCTAAGTAGCTGAATATAAATTCCAAAGACAACGATCCTGCACATCTGCAAAAAAGAAATACTGAAAGTCCATAAATCCTACAGAATAATACCAAACTCTTGAATGCAAAGAATCCAAGCACATAGTCTATGACGTTTCTCATCTTCAAAAAGAGAAACCACCACTTCAGCCTTTTTTTATTGCTAACGTATGTATTGTGAATGCTGGTTCTCTCTACAAATAACAAAAATGCCTATAGCCAAGACCAGAAATAGGGTAAAAGTGTAACTCACCGCGCTGAAAGGAAAAACATTTACGCTAACACATACCCACACAAAGCAACAGCTCATTTACACAGCTAGTAAATATTTTTCTGTTTCTGTAATTACTCAAGATTCCCTGACAATTCCCACACATAGTCAAATAAATCTTCCTCCAAAACACAGCATAAGCTCAAAACAAAGCAAACGCTGACGGAGGTGGAGGAGGAGGAGAAGGCTGACTGATCAGCATTAGATGGGAGTAGAGAGACGGGGGTGGCAGGAAAAGGGTGGGTGTGTGCTTTTCATATCCCCTCCCAACCGTTTAAGGGTGTATCAGAGTTCATACAGGAGTAGATACAAGTACATTTAAAAAGAAAACTAAAGTAGGTGTGTAGAAACAGCCGTTAGCAAGTTTTTCACGTGTTTTGTGGTTGATAATCTTATCCTCTCCATCCACAGTCTTATACACAACCGTGCTTGAGCAAATATCAGAGACTGGCCTGCGCAGATTTATGTAAATATATTTTTTCAATGTAAACAGGTATGATATGAAGAACTTAAATCCTTTTCCTTCATCCCTCCCCTTCCTCTTGTAATCCTGCTTGTTCCACCCCCCCCTGCCCACCCGAACACAGTGACACACAAACACACCGTCAGGACTCCATAACGTATCTGTGGAGTTTCACATGCAATACACAGCACGTCCCCTACGACTGTTGGCTCAGTGCTCGTGACACTCCTGTTTATGAATGTAGCCCCAGTTTATCAAGAGGACCATGGTGTAAACACCACATTAAACTTGTTACTAAGCAACCAAACTTTCTTCAATGTGCTGCCACTGTGAGCACTGCAGAAAATAAATCATAATCTATCCAGAGCGAAAGAGCTCAGAAAACTTTTACTTAACCAGGAAAACACTAAATTCTGAAGACTGTCCCACGGCCGAACTCTACTGACTTTTCCTGATTTAATGTCAATTGTTGATTTGCATATAAAGTTTACTGAAAGTTCAGTGAAAATGAGAACTCTAAAGATTCCCCTAATGCTTGCTACCTTTGTTTAAGATGCTGTCATATTAACAACTACTGTACAAAAACCAACAACACTAACCCAGCTGCAGAATCATCACAAACCCCGTACAATCTTTCATTCATTTGAACTGCAAATCTACGTTCATGCACCTTAAAATACAGACACTTTCACATTCAGACTTTATATTTCCTCCTTTGGGAGGTGTGTTAATGTGGGTTATTAGATCACACGTAGATCAAGAGGCAGAATTCATGCTTTCTTTTACAGTATATCCAGCACCTGTTAATGATTAGGTTGTGTATATTTTACTCTGCCAAACTAAGCAACAAGACCAGATGATTAATGTTAATTGTGTTTATATTTTTCTAGCTGTGGGTGCAATTTCCTGAATGTTGGGGGGAGGGGGAGGAGCACCGCAACTAAATGGAGTATGAAGGAAACATTGATTACAAACAACAGCATCTGCCTCAAATGCCTGTGTATGTGTAGACTTGTGCTGCCACCTAGAGGGTAACACGTACCACTGTTGCCTGGTGGCTGGAGGCTGTGCTTAGTGAGGGAGCACCAACCCACAGGGAAGATGTCCCGGGAGTCATACTTGCACCAGTAATCGAAGGCACCCCGCCACCCATCGAACATGATAAAGACCTCATCGCCCTTCACTTCTCCAATGGTGGCAGGGCAGATGAGGTACGGGTTCTTCTTGTCCACCGCCTCTAGCTTCATGCCTGGCTTAAAGTTGTTCTGGGAGGGCGTCAGAGGTTCCTGAAAANNAAAAAGAGTGCAATATCCTCATTGCAACAACTTTTAAAAGCATATGCTGCCAATAAGATGGCGTCATGTGTGTACGGAACAGAACGGAAGTTTTCAAAGCTTTTTGAAGCAATGCTTACCTTTTTAAAGGCAGTTGCTGGTGCCATCTCGGCTCCATTTAAGGTTCTCAACAGAAACATGGGCCAGGAGGAGGCGTTCATCCGAAATCCTGGAGGAGAAAATTCAATAAACATAGAAACAAAAGTGAGATAAGCTAATTCAGAACACAAAAATTCTGTGTTATTAACGCACCGTGTGATTTTCTATTGTTGCTGACCTTTTCTTTCAGTTGGCATTAGTATACTTTTTGTCAGATAAATACAATCACTGAACTTCTTCTCCAGATCATGATGTTGTTTTTCAGATTTCTATTAACTCCACATAAGTAGAAGAGAATGAACGCACACGTTTTATGGCCCTGTCATGGGGGTTCAGCAGACAAGTGCAAAGATAGGGTGTAGTAATTAAGTCCTACTTTGAATGAAAAATCAGCCATAGATGCTGTAGATCATTTGCTCTGTTTTTTTGGAGAATCACGACTAATGAGTGAAGGTTAAGATTATTCCTTTACTGTCTTGAAATGATAATAATAATAATAATAATAATAATAATAATATAATTGACAACATCAATGTGCTTCCATGATGATGATCCCACCTCCCCTGACTTTCTTACCCAGTGGTGGCTGCAGCATATCTCCATTCTTCTCACAGGTGCCAATAGGCTGGATATCAGAGGAGTCTACCAGTCTCCAGAAGTCATTGCTGTTGTCACTTCCATCCAGACGGAGACGCAGACGAACCCCAGTTAAACCCATCACTGTGGCGATACAAACGGAGGTGGAATTGCGAGGGTCGTGGGCTTCAAGCTTCATTCCCACCTTGAAGTCGTTGGAGGGTGGGACTCTAGCCTGCAGATATTATAAAAATGCCATAAGTGCTGATACTGAAAGCACGGCTCAAATACACTGCAATCAAATCATTATTTAATCAACCCATAGCTCCAGCCAGGTTTAGATAATGTCATCTAACTGTTAATTATGTGTCATAACATTTGGTAAAATGATATGCTAATTGTGAAAGAAAGACAACTAGACAAGTATGCTTCTGTGTGGTTGTATACTTGCAGGAGGGCAGTGTTAATACAGAACTTTTGAGTGATGGGACGGATCCAGTTTGTACCACTGGAAGCAATTCACAGAACGATGGTTGCCCCAGTAACGTCAGTACTTTAAGGACAGACTTAAAAGCAAAACTTTAACTGAGACGTCAACTTAAAGCTTCTCTTCAACAGAGGTTTGAGTTCGACTATGAATCTGGGTGTGCAAAGCAGACTTTCCAAAGAAAAAAACAGAAAGATAAACAGACATGATGTTTTATCCAAAACTTAAGTTTTCCAAATTATTACCCAATTACTTAAAATGTACTGAAATTCATATTTAAGTCTAAGACCTAGTAGACCTCAAAAATCCAGGAGAACATACCTGACGAAAACAGCTTGGTGGAGCCGGTATAGATGATGTTTCTTTTAGATACTCTTCCCAGCTGAAAGCATCTAAAAACAAATCACAAAAAAGCAAATGTTTTGACTGTAAATTAATTAAAATTACTCTTAAATGCAACCTATTAAATCTTTTGCTTATAAAAAATTACAGAAAATCCAGTAAATGTTTGAGCAGAATGTCACAATATCACCTGCTGCCTGTCTGAATTTTGAGGTTGTACTATTAAGTGTAGAGAGACAAAGTCCGAGTCCCTGTCCAAGCCCATTTCTGGTCAACTATCCTCAGCTAGGCAATAGATTTTGTCACAGCTCAGAACATGGACAGAAAATCTAAATATCAATTTTGAGATTTTCAGAAAGACTGAAAATCTATGAGAACGTCTGTTGTTGAGCCAATGCTAGCAGCATGTACTGCACAGTATACCTTGAAAGAGTGATTTTTGCTCCCTATAACAATGGCATGTAATTTAAAAAGTTACTGCAAAAGTGTACAATGACCATAAGTAATTTAAGGGAATGAGACGAACACATCACAGCAAACATCATCACAAAATATCAAATAAAAAGTTCACCTTTAGTTGTTGCAGAGGTTGTACCTGTTGGTGGAACTGTCCTTCCCAGTTTCTCTTTTTTGCCATCTTTCTGATCTAAACATGATAAACGTGATAAAAACAATTATAAATGCATGAAAATGTATTTTTAACAATAACAGTAAAATCCAGCTTGAATGGATTTATCTGTGCCTCTTCCCAAACATTACATCTTGTACAACTTTTGATGAATATTCTTCACGTGAAAAAATTATAATTATCTTGTAATAACTTTTCACATTTGCATACTTTAACACAAGTGACAAATACTGAAAACTGGTAATAAATATGGATTCCACAGGGAGTTAAAGTCAAACATTGTATGTATGTATGCACTGATTTGTGAAACACTGTACTGAAGCCTTGAGAGAGTCATCACAGCTGATGACACAAAAAATATCTAATTAACTCTGGAATGGCTTCAGTAACCTCTTGAAAGCAATCAGAATGAAGCTGCATGTTGCCACATTATAAAGCCCCTACAGTCCCATTGCAGACCCACACAGATGTTTTCACTTACTGTGCTTGATTTAGAGCTCTCCTCAAGACTGTGCGAGAGTGTACACCTTTCTCATTAATACATACATTTTGAGGACATCATGTAGTTCCCTACGTACAACCTGAGCAGAGGTCTATAATCAGATAGAATAAGTGAAAACACCTGTGTGGGTGTGCAGGGACTTTAATTAGAAATAAATTAGGAGTAATGGCGTACTAATGAGTTGATTGCTAGAGGAGGTTAAAAATAATCTCCATTACTAATGTTTTTAGAAAACGTAATCAAAGACTCAGCTGACACCATCAGTTTCAGAGCACAAGCAAATCAACTTGGTTTATTCAAAAGCCGAAGTCATAAACTCTCTATCTAGTCTTTATCAAGAATAGTAAAATGAGGTCTCCTTGCCTTTTATCGGAGTTTTTCCCATGGTGACTGACGACCAATGGTGACACTTCTACGATGACGACCAATGGTGACCAAGTATGCTTCTACGTAGTTTTGTTCTGATATTAAAAGGTGAAAATATTTCATATGAAATGCAGCACACAAAAATACACACACACTAGTGTCAAAGAGATTCATTAGTTCATCCATAGAAGACACAGTCAGAATTACAATGTCATTCATTAGCCTCACAATATGAAATACAATAATGTTCAATGCATATTACATTTGTGGAACTGTTTAGAAATCAGCAGTGATTGTATATGAATATAGCTGCTTGCGGCGAAACATGAAGACACTAGCTGGTTGTCTTTTTCAATAGTCAACGTCCCATTTTCATAAGCTTGTGTTGGGAATCAACATGCTGAGCAACATTTGAAGCAGTTACAGTACACACAAGGGCTGGAACTAATGATTTATTTTACTTTCAATTAATCCCTCAATTATTATCACTTAGTAAGTGAAAAAATGGCCATCACAGTTTCCAAGAGCTCAAGGTGATTTCTTCAAATTGCTTGTTTAGTCTGACAAACAGTCCAAAACCCAACAAGTTTACATTTCCAATGATGTATAACACTGAAAAATATCCGTATTTAAGAAACTGGTCAATTAGTCAATTGACAGAAAATTCATTGGTAACTATTTTGATAATCGTTTCATTTTTCATGCAAAAACATTTCATGTTTCCAGCTTCAAAAATGTAACAATTTGCTGCTTTTCCTTTTAATTATTTTAATTTATTTTTAACAATTTTGAACTTTGCACTACTGGCTGAAGAAGTTAAAAATTAGCTCCACCTAAACCAACTACAACAGTAAAATCCTGCTTTTACATTAAAGTTGTAATCTCAAAGATTTTCATTCCGTCGTCTTTCGCGGCACTTACAGCGATAATCTGTAATTGCAAGTGTGTTTTTGGACCTCACTTCAGTTTCAGTTTCAAGTTTCATCGTCTGTAGTCATCAACCTTTTGTTCGGCCATAGTAACCGTTTACTCACAACACTAACAACCGGAAAAAACAGCACGCCGCTTCACACACAGGTGAGTTGAAGAGCGAGTCTGTTGCGTTAAAAGCCTTGTTAAAAGCCTAACTGTGCGCCGCTTGTGATTTTTCTGGGAAAGTCGCTGCCGACACCCGGGTCGTAATACTGCAAATGCAAGTGCTTTCATCAGTGGGCCATAGGCTCAATCACCATTGAGCTGCATCATTTGGAGATAGATAGTGACTTAACAAACATTTATTTAAATAAAAATCTTCAAGATTATATCTTTAATGCATGAATAATAATATTCTGATATACTATATAATAATATGACAGTCATGGGGACATGTTTCTGCATTGCATACTTTTACTTTTAATACTGTAAGTACATTTTCCTGATTATTAGGGCTGCAACTAATGATTATTTTCATTATCGATTAATCTGTCGATCATTTTCTCGATTAATCTATTAGTTGTTTGGCCCATAAAATGTCAGAAAATGGTGAAAAATGTTGTTCAATGTTTTCCAGGTGACGTCCTCAAATGTCCTGTTTTGTCCACGACCCAAAGATATTCAGTTTACTGTCATAGAGGACTAAAGAAACCAGAAAACATTTGAGAAGCCGAAATCAGAGAATTTGGACACTTTTTTTCTTAAAAAATGCCTCAAAACGATTAATCGATTATGAAAAACAGCTGGCGATTAAATTAATAGTTGACGACTAATCGATTAATCGACTAATCGTTGCAGCTCTACTTATTATACTTAAATACTTTTACTTTAGCAACATGCAGCATCAATGCAGGACTTTTACTTGTATTTTCACAGTGTGGTATTTGTACTTTTACTTAAGTAAAAGATCTGAATACTTCCTCCATCACCTTTCTTTTGTAAAGTACAAAATATCAGAACCTCTTTCGAGTACAGTAGTGTGTTATTCCAGTAATGGACACTCCCACAGACACAGGAAGCCTGTTACATGGTGTTTTTGCTTCATGGGGTTCAGCACTGTAACGGCAGGCCTGTGGTGTTGCTGGGACAGCCCATGTGACACTGTATTTAACTTAGTGTAGATGCCCACATTTCACTGAAATGCTCCTATGTCACCTACGAACTTCACGACCGACACACGAGTGAATTAGCCTCTCTCTCTGAGTGAGGTCGGTAACAAGAACATAAAAACACATGCTGGGGTGTAAAACGAAGAAATCAGGACTGCGTGTCTTCAACGTCAAGTGGCCGTTTACAGTAAAAACACAGGCTAACTCATTAACACTAACGGCACAATTAGCCATTTTGGATGACTATTATAACGAAGCTAACGTTACTGCTCTGTGAAATTAACGCTACATTTATTGATTTGGTTATTAGCTACTTACAATACATAATTATTATAACTTAATGAAAACGTAGCATTATATGTGGAGACCATTATCTGCACACTTTCCACTGTTTTTCTCACCTTCTCTCGCTACCTATTAACTGTTAGCTGTCTGGTTATGTCACCTCATATCAGCCTTCCACTGTTAACTTAGCTGGTAACAGCTAGCTAAATGCTACAGATAGGTATAACGTCAGTTTACTTTCATTATAACCTCACACTAAAAGCAGCTATTATTTTAGATATTGCATGTTTGCTCTCGGACGCTGTATCTGATGTGTAACACGGTTCCAGGTAATAGTCTGGACCCAATGTTGACAACTGGGACTGCTTCATTTGCTAGCTACCACTGCTGGCTAATAACTAGGTTGGCTAACCTTAGCGTTAACCCTCTGAGAGCAGTTTCTTCCATATTATCGAGGACAATTACACATAACCCGGGTCGTGTAGCTTCATCTCACATTCTCCCGAAACTCTATATTATTTAGACGGAAGAAAAAACTTACAAGTGCCGTCTTTTTTTCGAGTGAAGATCCACACACTTTTCTCTAATCGTCAGCTGCCATTTTTTTCACGAATGTAGTGTATGCTTACACGCATGTAATTTTATGCCAAAGATCGTGTTGTGAGGCGAGCACAGACAAGCGACACGGCGAGACGGGCTGGACGTGCGGAGCAGTAGGCCAGTTGATTCTCATGACGCTCACGCTTACAGCCAATCAGGCAAAGGTTTACTCGTTTTATCCAATCAGCGGCTGGACAGCTCGGTCCGTGAGTTTGGATTCCAGAAAGTAACACAAGTTAACCATCTTCACTTTCTCTCTTCTTTGCAAGGTCTTTCTCATGCTGTGGCTCAAAACTGATCAAAATCCTCAGTCAATGTCAGAAACAAAACATAAAAAATGAATTGAAATGTGGCCCCTGAAACTCTGACCACTGACAAAGTGTTGAATAAACAACTCAAGACAAAAGGCTGCTATTTTAAAAAGTAATGTGAGGGAGAAAAACCCTACCACTGAATTATATCATCCAATACATCAGTGTACAATAATAGAGTAATAAAAAAAAGTAAATTAGTAAACAAATTGTATTAAACAGAATAACTATATCTACTGTTATTATCTATCTCTATTATAAACTACTTATGCTATATTGCTGTACAATACCTTATACTATGTTTATTTATACTATGTTATAGAATAAATATACTACCGTATGTTACATTGCTGTACTTTATACTTTGCTATGTTATATTGCTGCACTATACTATATAATACAGAGGTTTCCAAAGTAGGGTGCGGGCCTCCCCAGGGAAGCTCCAAACAGTTTCAGGGGAGGCTCGGTGAATGGAAGTGAAAAACGTTTACATTAGAAACAGTAGTTTGGGGGAATTTGGCTGTTTTTCCCACTTTGCCACAGTCAGGAACTAATAAATGCCTTAGGACAGACCTTTTTTATTTATTTGGTGTAGTCTGAAGTTATGTCAAACAGCAATATTAGGCTATCTTGGTTTAACTGTTGAGTCTCTATGAGATCAAATAACATCAGCATGATCCCATTGGCATCCAGGAATTGAGCGAAACTAAGCAAGTAAACTAAGGAGAGATGAGGGGACGCCTTTTTACAAGCTTTGTCTGAGGGGAGGCCCACAGTCTTTGACTTTGAAAACCCCCTGCCTTACACTATGTTTATTTATACTATGTTATACTATAACTATACTACTGTATGTCACATTGCTGTACTTTATACTTTGCTATGTTATATTGCTGCACTATACTATATAATATGTTATACTATATCACTTAATTCCACCTTAACTATATCTCATATCTCATACTATATTATTGTATTATATTATACTATATCATGTTTACATTACATTGACCTGCTTCATATTCTGTATTATACTTCTATTACATCTCTATATTAATACAGACAAACAAGGTTCTGTTATTATTTAATCTTATCATTATATTAGTCTGGTGTTTGCTGTTTACATAGACATGTTGATTCTGCTGCTATTAATCACACCACTGTCACTTTACCTTGTAATCTTTGTCTCCAAATGCTTGTGTATAGTTTCTACTTTGTATTCTTTTTTCATTCTAGTTTTTATTTACGTCTATTATCTATTCTTTTACCTCTATACTTATCTGTACTTACTGCTGTCTTTGTGCTGCTGCAACAACCGAATCAATAAAG
>NTHP01000046.1:1205424-1219769 GCA_003416845.1 Oplegnathus fasciatus | reverse complement strand
GGTCTAACTGGCTTTTCTCCTTTAGGTCCCAAACTATTCAAGGAGCCCAGCGCGGAGTCGCCAATCATCCACAATGCAATCGCCCACTGCTGCCTGGCTGGCAAAGTCAACGAGCCTCAGAAGAACCAGATCCTTGAGGTCAGTTCTCTGTCAGACATGCACCAACGTAACATCTATTTTATGGAATTTACAGAGAAGTTTGATTTACCTGTTTGTATAAAGTCTGTGTAAAATAACTGTTATCCTGTCTATGGATTTTTCCGAATTTACTTCTGCTTGTATCATTTTACGTCATGCTTGGTTAAAAAATGGTCCGTTGTTGTGGTGCAGACGTGGGAAACACTTTTCCACTCGTAAGATTTTATTTCCTCCATAACAGCAAAACCTGTAACATGAGCCAGCAGGACACCACTGTAGGTTAAATCCGTGGAGAATCGGGTCAACAACATCAAGACTAAAAACAATAATTTAAAAAATTGATTTATTTAAATGATTGATTCTTGGGAGATTTCGCTCAATTATTAAACAAATCTAATCCCATAAAATGTTACGCTCTTTTTCTCTGCTTTCTTTGAGTCACTGTGTTCACTGTTGTTTGTTAAAATGACAATGATAACCTTACTGCAAGCTGTTGCTGTTGCCAATAACTTGAATATGCTGTTGAACATACTGTTATTATATTGTGTGGAAGCATATGTTGCAATGTTTAAGGGGATTATTGCCTCAGATTGTTCAGAATTAAACCAGTTTACTGCAAGAAATGCCCTTTGTGTGTGACACAAAATGATTCCAACATTAATTCCCACTAGACTGGGCTTCATTTCCCAAAATCATCTCCAGGCTAAAATGATCTTAGTCCATGGAGTTTCAATGGGACTTGTGACATCGTCTCAGCCTTAAAATGCTTTTAGGAAATGGGACTTTGGTCTGAAACCGCATTCTGAAGACATACCTTGCTAGTAACACTTGCCAAGAAAGTGAGAATATCAGTCATACATGTTTGTGTAAACTGAATGCTATTAAGTTTTTCTAATTTAACTAGTTACAATCTGAATAAAAAAGCTGCTTTGAACTATGGCTCAGAACAGGATGAAAGAAAAAGGCTGGAGGCATCATTCAATTTGTTTTTTTTAATGGGCAAAAACCTGCACAAAATCAAAGGCTGTGTCTGCCTGACACTGTAGTTTCACCTGCGAAAATTCAGACAAATCTAACATGTGGACTGAAGTGTCTCACAGAGGCTGTAACAACTGTTTTCAGTAACTGCCTCATTAAAACAAGTATAAAGGACAAAGAATGAGTCACCTTTGCAGCTATTTGTAACTACAACACATTAGTTACCGGCTAAATGATGGACAAACTTGTACTGAAACATGTTTGTAAATGTCTTGAGTTGAGATGAGAGGATCTGCAGGGAGCTGCTGCACAGCCGGGGAGCAGGATGACCACAGCATCACTACAGGAGACATGTGAGGGAAAAGAGGGTTTTTAATTCAACAGCTCAGATCATCATGATACATCACTGAGCTGCTGGAGCATCTTCACAGAAACATTTAGACATGTATAGCACCAGTTCCTCCTGACTCACAGTATGCATTTACCTGGGCTGGGGAGGGGGCTGCTCAGCTAATCAACTTTACAGTGATAGTCTAACTTCTACAATCTGACTTTGTTGCTGCATCTGCAAGTCTTTATGAAGCATGGACATACTGCATAACAAGGCTAACGTTAGCTACATAGGCTGGCGTATTTAGCTTTTTCATCACAGGAACCATTTCTACTGGCAGAATGCCTTTATATTATTTATTCATTATTTGCGTCTGTGTTTGATATTCTGATTGTGAATTCATTATTTAATAACCCAGAATATGATTATGGTGTCTTTTGAACACTGGAAATTATTTATTAGGCTAAATGTTTTAGGGAAACTCATATCAAACCCAATGCTCAGGAATTATCAGCCTCACATGTGACTGAATGGAAATGACGATAAATTATGTTAAAAAAAAAGTGAGAACCCGCCCTCTCAGGCAGCCCAAGATGCCAACAGAAATAAAACCTTTCTGATTTTCAATTTTCCATTTTTCTATCCAACATTCCACAAATAAAACAGTAGCAAAAAGACTTGAATCTTAATTAATCTCAATTTTAATCAATCCATTTCAGAAAACTGAATTCAATTTTCCAATTTCTATTTTTTATATGGAAAAGTGAAATGATAAGCATTATACGGACCAAAATTATTATTTTACCTAACTTTTTTTTTAATTGGCCTAACACACACTGTCTCCTGATATTGTACCTTAACATTTAGAAGAAACTGTACATATGTGTACCTTTTACTGCTTGGGAACATATATGTACCTTTTTGGCCCTCAAAAAGGTACATATAGTTACCTTGAGGTCTAATAATTAGCCCTAGGGGGTACATTAGTGTAGATTGTACCTTGGGACAGAAATGGACTCCTACTGTACCCCTATTTCTGAGAGTGTACTTATTTAAAAAGATGCATCGCAAACATGAGAAGAACTTTATAGAGAATGAGGCAATTGAGATCCAGCAAATCAATAATCATTTCCTAAACAAAACTATTCAATGCAGTATCCAATTAAATAATCCACAGGGAAACTAAACATAATATCATTATTGGAACATAACAAACAAATCTATAATTTTTCTGAATATGTTTTACTATATATTTCTATATCTTATATGAATATTTACTCTCAGATAAAATGTGGAAAATGTATACCTCACTGCTCTACCACATGTGAGTACAATCACCTATGATTGAGGACTAACCTGACAGAAAAGCTATGACACATTCCCAAAATGTGTTGAAATGAGGAACACAGATTTCAGTAATTCTGTTTATAAAACAAACCTGTTGCATAAAATCAAGCTGCTTTGACCTTTTAACCACCCTTCCTCTTTACAAAGGCTTCCTTATTATCAGAGGTGAAAGAAGTACTCACATCTTGTACTTGTACAGTGTAGAAATACTCCGTTGCCAGTAAAGGTTCTGCATTCAAAATTTTACTTACTTACTTTTAAAGTACAAAAGTATTCGCATCAAAAAATACTTAAAGGTATTACGAGTAGGATTGTCCTAGAAAACAATGTACAGACTCATAGAAAAAGAATCCCCCTCAATCATCATTTACGACCCACTAGAAGTGTGTGGTGGTGTCTGTATCTGCAGAGACCTTGCCCTCTGCCTGTATTTTCTTATTTTGCTGTGCTGGGGACGTTTCTGGGCGTCAACCTTTGGGCAGTGGTGTGTAGCCCCAATAACAGTGCGAAGGGTGTGAGGAGCAGGACTCTAAAAACGTAGCGACCAGGTGCCGGATCATAATCACGTGGGACCACGAGAAGCATGTGTGCTGTGAGCTGGGGTGGAGGGGCCAACTTTGAATGTTGTGTTTACAAACAGCAACTGACAAATCCTACTCGTTATACCTTTAAAATACCAAAAGTAAAACTACTCTTAATGCAGAACGGCTCATTTCAGAATGATAAATATTATATTATTGAATTATAATTGTTTAATGTTACAGCTGGTAAAGATGGAACTAATTTCAACTACTTTATCTGCTTTTATCTTAATCTATAATATTACATAATAATTTATTTGTTGATTATATTTTGTGTTATTAATCTGAATCTGCAAAGTAACTAAAGTCATCAAATAAATGTAGTGGAGTAAAAAGTACAATATTTGCCTCTTAAATGTAGTGTAGTATCTCAAAATTGTACTTGAGTACAGTACTTGAGTAAATGTATAAGTTACTTTCCACTACTGCTTATAATATATGTCCTACATGCAGGGTAAAGTATCACCTATTTCAGGTGTTTCTTGTGTGGAAATGGATAAAAATCTTCATCATTGGTTTGTAACAAGACTATGACATCTTCAGAGAGTATTTACTTTACGCTACCCCATGCTGACAAACTAATGAATGTTTGAGCTGCAACAACTGCTCTGAGATAGTTCATCTCGTTAATTATCATTCTAAAAATACATTATGAAGAAATATTAGCTCTGTTATGATTGTGATCAGAGTTATAAATGTGTTAATAATATTTTATTTGATGAAAAGTGCAATGTTACATTCACCAACACATGCCTGTAAATATGATAAATCAAGACATAGTTAATTAAATACGGAAATAAACTTAAGTACCATTTTGGGGGCCCACTACACATTGTAGACTATTCAGATCAGCAGTTCCTGAGTAGAAAAAGCCTGTTGGATGATGTACAGACTCCATAGAAGATCCTGCAGTTCTTTGGAAAACATTATGTATACCAATGATACTATCAATGGACCTTTCACATGGAAGATTTGATGTTGATTGATTATCAGATCATAGATGTCCAAATAAATGTTGACTCATTCAATCTTAATCTAAGTACACCTACTTTAACTCATCCCATACAAATATTTGCAATAGATGAGGATAAGTTCTAACCCCACAGTAAACTGTATGTTGATTTAATCAGTTTTAGATTCATCCTGTGGGTGGCAGCATGGTTTCATGTGATAGCACAGACATGGAAAAAGCTGTATAGATCCTACAGAGTGTTTTAAATGTCAATAGCTCAGATTTGGTCTGAATGAGGTCATGGTTAAAGATACACACAGGATCCTATTAGCTGTTTTCTTTTTGCTTTGTACTCCTTTGAATTCATACAAGAGAGAGGAGTAGGCTTTTCCTTTTTTTTTATCCATGATGATATGGAAAAGATATGATCACTATTCACCAAAGACATACAGTATATAATCACAAGCTTTTACAGCCCTCTTGGCATTTAATTCTGTAGACATTTTATGTAATTTGTATACCAAAAAGTCCTACTGAACACAGAAAACTTTTCGTAACAGTTTATAATTATTCATCTGAGCTGCGTGATCACTTGGAAAATAAATTCAAAATTCATTAACTGAAGAAAATGATTTTGTGCATGGCATGTCTGTAGGTTTATCATGTGTGAAATTATCTGTATATTGGACAAAGTTAGTTGTCAGGGGGCACTTTGAGCTCTAAATTTCTTCTTGTATTGCACTTTCTCCTCAAAGAGAGTCCAGAATTGGTGCTTTCATACCATAAACTCCTCACACAGCAACCTAAGCACAGTGGTGAGGTGTGAATACTTGCATGCTACCCTTGAGCAAGGAAAACAAAACACTTTTTTGCTCTGTTTATGAATTTTGTTGCTATATATAATCCTTTTAATGCAAAGTTTCTGCTGATATGTGTACTTTGGTGTGGCCTTTAGATAAATTATGTTATCATACTCAAAGCAGGGTGTGATCTTGTGAATTATGTAATTGAGAAATTAGAACAATAATATCCCACCTCATACGAAACACCCTCAGACTGCAACACAGTTTTCTCCCCCTTATTGCCTTCCCGCTCTCTGATTGGTTCAAAACAAGGGGGCGTTCGAATAAACAAGCGTTTCAAGCGTTTTGATTGGTCGCCGCCACGCCACTCCAACTGTTGCCTGGTGATCTGCTTGCAGCTTGTCAACCGCACGATCCAGTTACTGTAGCTGAACTGCTGCAATGAAAATATCTTCGTTGGTGGGTGGATATATCGGCCCAGTTCCATCATTTTTTTCCCAAAGAGTGACTGAGTGAGTAGTTTATTTTATCATTATGTAGATAAGAATTGTACGCTCTTCAGTGTAACGTGAATATCTTCAGCACAAGCTCACGAGAAAGACAGCAAGCTTGAGGTTTGTTTTTAGCTAATTTACGGTTTTGTGTGTTTAGTGAATCAGGCAGAGCACCGAGGCAGCGCAAACTAGCTTAATTAAAACGTTAACTAACCAGAGTCCGTGCTAGGAAGCTGTTTACTGTGAGGTACTAAGTTTGAGTGTAGCCAAATGTTTGACTTGTTGGATTTATTGCTGCTCTGCATTGAAAATGTGGGAGCTACATTAATTCTGTGGGCAGTCGTAGCCAACACACACACACACACACAGTACAGCCGAGCCACTGTCCCTGTTAAAAACAATCATTTTACAGCCACATTTCGCCATAGTGTGTGTGTGTGTGTGTGTGTGTGTGTGTTAGTTGCTGTTAAAGATGAGAGAGATTTGTTAACAAGAAGCAACAGGACAAGTGCATGACAGATATTTACATATACAACAATTATTTTTTCTTTTTTTTAAATTATAAAGCAACATTTTCCCATAAATGTAAATTCCTGCTGGTTGTTTTTAATTGTGTGTGGTGCCCAAAAAATGTGTTGTCAAATTACCTCAAATGGCAGTGACGTTGCAGGCTGGATCTCTTGTTTTTTTTTGCAAAATTCTTTCCACTATGTCTGATTTTGATGATTATAAACCCAATTCAGGCATAGGTAATGGTGCATTGATCATATGAGGATGTTTAAAGGTCCTGTATTTTGAATTCCACAGACTCAGTCCATTACCACGCATGAGTCATTCTGTTGATAGAGACAAAATATATGATCCACAGCAATGCCCAGTGCATTCCTGATCGTATTAGCCTTCTAGGTCTGGGCCTGGAGAGCAGTTTGCTAAAATCTGCTCTGGAAAACAATAGGCTGCATGTAGGTTGTGAGATAACACACTCCATGTTTAAAAAGAATAGACAACCAAAGGCATTTTCTCTGCAGCCGTCTGCGTTTCGTCTTGTATCCTCCTCCTCAAGTTTACCTACAGCTGCTATCAGTTTACCTGTGTTGATGGTGTTCGGCTGAGTAAGATAAGGGAGTAATAGACCACACAGCGGTGGTTAGTGTTCTGGGAGACGGAGTTTATTTTGGTGCCGAGGTTTTGCATACTGATGAGCAGCTCCTGTGCCCACAGCACCGTAGGAGACTGGGAGTGTGAGTAGGATACGCGAGTCCTTGAGCTTTCCAGCAAGGAGAGGATGAAATGGAGAAAGTGGTATCTGGAGTCTTATCTGATTCAATAAGAGTAAAGAGTGTGTGGATGCCAGAGGAGATGCTTTGATCACATTAAGAGATTATGTGGTGCTGTTTCACTCTCTGAAAAAGGTAGGAATACAGCGAGGAACTTTGAGCATTAATTAATTGTATCTTTTTCCATTGTTTTTATAAGGTATATTATATACGTATAAGGCATGAACTATGACAACTTACTATTTATTGATTTTATGTTAAAGGGGCACCGATTTTACACATAAAGGGCAGTTTACTCATCAAGGAGGGAGGGAGCTTTCTAAAGTCTGACAAAATAACCCTGATGATGTCATCAGGGTAATCTTGAGTTAGGCTCGAGACTTCACATATCTGACAGAAAACCTGTGTTATAAACTGGGGGCATGGAGTTTGACTGATGAGGGCATTTAACAGGCAGGGGAGGTGTAATGAAAGATGCTTTCAAATTGCACTCTGAGATTTGTAGGATCCAGCATTTTTGAAGCATGACCCACACCAGTACCCATACTTAAAGTCAGGATGTCTCAGCTTCTGCTGCTTCGATTTTGACAGTTCTTTTTGGCTCTTGCAAGCCCCTCAACTAAATGGAAGTGCAATACTGAATTGCTGGAGTGCCCCTTTGACTCAAGGAGATAGAGCTGTAGAGTTCCAGTTCTGTGTCATTGAAGTACGGCTGGCCAACTCTACAAAAAAGGCAAAACAATCAAGTTGACATATTGTAAAGTCATTTCACAACAAATTTCACGTCTGGTTTTGGCAGTTAACTGATGCAGGTAAGTGAGGAATATACTGTAAACATATATATTTATTTATAAAATGTGGTACATTTTTGTGCAGGTAAAAGCGAGCCACTGAAGAAGGCATGTGTCGGATATTATGGCTTGCAGCCGGCACACGCCCCTCTGGAGCCAACAGCCGGCCGCCTCATGCCATCTTGTAGCTGGGCCCCCTCTGCCTGAGCTCCATGCACCTCACGCAACATACCTTTTGACTTCATGAAGATCCCTGACATCGGTGATGTAATGAATAAATTTGAAGTCCTTGGGATTGTGGGTGAAGGTGAGCGTTCTCATTTAATGCCACTGCAAAATGTAACAATGTGAAATATAAAAGCCTATTCTGTAAATTTTCAATTTACAACAGGGACTGCTAGCCTTCAGCCGCAGCCTTTCATGTGAGGCAGTACACTCACAAATTTGTTGTAGGGCTTTTCAGTGAGTAATCATTTGATGATTTTTATCCAATTTGCCTGTGGAACAAGGCTGTTAAAAGCCTGATCTGTTGTTCATGGTTGTACAACTCAATAAGGTCAAGGACAATTTTTAGAATATTTATTAATCAGGAAGAATTTTAACATGGAAAAACTGAAGCTAGGTGCTGTGACCTGAATTCATACTCTTGTGTTGTTATTGTAGAAATGAAGAGGTGTGTTTTCTGATTCAGTTTCATTATTGTAAATATCAATGGGACAGGGTGATTTGATGGTTAAATTCCCCCGCAGTGCTTCTCATGGCTTTTCTTTTTTTCTTTGAGCCACTTGGTTGATATAAAGTGGCAGAGACCCTGAGATGAAGCCACCCACTTGTCCCAGTTTTTACACCCCTACTCCCACATCCGAGAAGTTTTATAATGTGTGTATAATGTGTCACTACAAGACACAGGGAAGTTTTGAGCTGGATTTTGAAGGCTGAGTGCCTGTCCAAAGATGAGTCGGTCTGGAAGGAAGTCAGCACTTGTAGAAGTTTTTCAGTCCAGCGCTACTTACTGCCTTTGCACTCATGGCACAGTGCGCTCCACTTGATCCAGCATCATAGATTTTTCCTCAGTGATCTTGAGGTCAGTCAATTTTGTTAATCATTTAGGACTGAGTGCAGCATGTAGGCTCACCCTAGTGATTAAAAATACACAGAATCTCATGCAATTATATCCAGTTCCTTATCTGAGGAGGAAAATGAATTGGAGGAATAATTCTGGTGGTTTTGCTCTTTGTAGCACATAACCTACGAATCATGTTGTTTTTGTTTCATGTTCTGTTTTCATCTCTTAATGGATGTGTCTGTAAGGACATTTTTGAAAACAGTTCCTATTTTAGCGCCTTTGGGAAATACCAGCATCCAAGATTTGAGAGTCAGCTGACAAAAAACAAATATTTTTAATGCAAAAAGTTACATTAAATTCACATTATTCTTTTCCTGCTTTACAGTTTGCTTATTGTTTGTCTTTAGGTTTCATGTTCTGTAATATTAGCTCATGAATTCAGTGCTTTTCAGTGGCCAGTTCTCTATTTTCCCAGTATGCATGATTAAATATTCACTGTTATGGTTTAGTTACCTGAGGTAGGTTTTAAGTGCCTTCAAGTTGATTTTCACGGCATTTTAAGAATGAATGAAAACCAATGTCTATCTTGAATGTAGGACATCAATCCATAAACATGCAGCATTTTTTCAAAAATCATCGGCATGTGATCTTACGTACATACAATTTGTAGTTAATGTGTTAAAACCACCTTATCTGGTTATCTTTAATGCATTTTATCTCATTGGAGTCAAAAGGTGGTACAACCTTCTGCAGGTCTTCTCTCAATTTGAGTCTTTTGAGTATCTAAACTGTGTTAGAAAGAATGTAAATCTGTATTAGAGCAGCCTCTTGAAGAGAGTAGATGACTTCTCATAGCACTGATGTGCTTGTGAAGGAGCACGGAGCAGTTTGTCATATGCCTGCTCAGTCCAAGAATTCCTCTTGAACCCTCAGGGGATGTGTGTGTGTGACTGCCAGGGTCGATAACATCAGAACTACAGTAGCTTGCCAACACTTGTGTCCTACTTTCTGAGCCACCTGTCCTTTTATAGTGGGGGATGTTTTTCCTTAATTCATGTGAACATATGAGAAGCATTAAAAAAAAGAGGATTTAAAACCCTTTTCACTTTCACAAAATATGCTGAAGTAAAAAGGGCTCAGTAGGTTCTACTCACTTCATGTGAGAATGAGAAACTCTCTAAATCGAGCCAGTCATAGTCATTGTTAATCACAAATCCACATTTTTAAACTGAATTCATGCTGTAATTTTGATTATCATTTCATGTGGGTCGGCTTTTTGAAGTGAAGTAGCTCTACTTGAAAGGCAAAAGTAGCGTTTGGAATAGATGAATACTTTGAATGTTCGTGAACAGATTACATGTGGTAAATCTTAGTCAAACATGCGGTTTGCTTCTTTTTTAGGTGCCTATGGTGTTGTTTTGAAGTGCAGACACAAGGTAAGATCTTTTCATTTGCACATAATCGCCTTAGTCTGTTATTTATTGGTCTTGTCAAAACATTCCGATCATCAATTGTTGTTCAAATCCTTACTGTATCTTGTTATATTACATATTATATGTCATTTATTTTCCACACGAAAGCACTGTGTTATACCAGAAAGTCAGCAAAGGTTTTAAAGGATAAGTCTGGTGATATTCTGTATTTTTCTCATTGTTAACAAATCCCATGAAAAGACCAAAACCAACAATAAGTTGATCCTCCTAGCAAGTATTGCCTGTGTAGCCAAAGCCTGAAATAGCTCATTTCTCTGTGCCGTAGGGCACCATTGTTGTCCAAAACGTATTAAAAACACATAAATGAGCCACACCGTTCCACGTGGTGACATGTTTCTTCATTACCATGAACATGGACACACTGTAGTTTGTCTTGAGTCCATCCCACATACACTGTCCTGGTGCCATAAATACTCACTACAGTACCAAATGTGCGTAATTGAAAATAGTCCCCAACAAATTCACTATTTACTCCTGTTTGAGTAACATTTGCTTAAAACCACAGTGCCCAGCTGTTTTAGGAAATGATTTAGCCTTTGTAAAAGTATATATACATGACCCGTTTTTAAAGATTTACGTCTTCAGTAGGACTCAGTGAGGTTGGGGCTGAGAACCACAGACAGGCTGGGGAAGTGGGAGTCAGACAAACACATTGTTGGTTTTGGCCTTTTTATGGGATTTGTTGACAACAACAAATATATAGACTATCACCAGCCTTATCCTTTGAGGATAGAGATTGGAGTGTCCTGTGTGTTTATCTTAAAACAGATAGTTGACATTAGGTTTATGCCTGTTGGAGGTTTAGGAGGGCCTGCAGAAGAATATTAGACGTAGATACTGTGTTTTTTTAAGGAGGTTTGTCTGAAGTGGTCTTCATGCACCTGGTCACTCCGCTTTAGTTTACTGCAGTGGTCCTGTGCCTTACAATTACTGTGATGCCTTAAGTGGCTCCCATGGACTGCTGGATAATTGGTGATAGTCCTTTTGTCTCTGCTCGGGCTCATCAGTAAGAAAGATCTGCTTTGAATGGCAACGCATTTGTCAACTTAAATTCTTCCACTACTCTGCCACTTAGTTTGTTTTCATTCATGTTCAAGTGGCTCTGAGAGGTTGTCTTGAAGTAATTAATTTTTTAGCATAAGAATAAGGAAACCAACACACACAAAAAAACAGCAGGACTATGAAAAGCAGACGACCTGCACTGCAGTAATAGCCTTGTCATCTCAGTCCATTTAAGGAAGAGGCTGTGCCAGGAATTGACAGCAATCCAACATGAATAAGAGAGACTAACTACCTCCTACTTACAGAGATCTGCAGGAAACAGACAAAACACTTTCTGAGCCTTCCTCATCAAAATCTTCGATGTTTTTCTTGTTCTGCAATTGCCGTGCATCTGCCCTCATTACAGTGTTTATTGCAGCAATGACCTTACTCTGTGTATCCATTAGCCAGGTTTCTAATGTGAGCGAGTTTAGCTGAAGTGTCAGAATAGTAAAAAGACAACGGCACCAGACTTGATGTTGAGCAAGTGAGGAAAAAGAAGAAAGCCCCGCTGTAAGCCGGAATCACAGCCTATAATTACTGGGCTTTATTATTCAGACTGATTGATCCCAGGCCTAGGCAGCTGCAAATGCCAATGTCTCCATTTTATACAACAGTCACATCAATAGACCTCAGTTAGGTCCACACAACAGAGGAAGGCTGCTGCTTTGTCTGTAACACTCTCTTCACTGTGTTTATTTGTGCGAAAATCCATCATCATAACCATAATCGCAATATTTATCATTCTTGAGGGAAACTTTTTTTTTTTACTAACTCTTGTTCAGTGTCTGAAAGGTTTATCAGAGCAGTTAACATTAAAGCCAGACTGATACATCAGCTGGCCCGATATTGTTAGAGAATTAAAAAATGAATATAGGCCGATATATAATCTGATTTCTTATCAAATTTTTTAAACTCTCAAATTTAGATTTTGATATCGGCCTCAGTAATCTAGTTTTGGCCGAGGGCTCTTGTTTAAATGCAGTTTTATTGTCCATAGTGCATTTGTGCTGCCGGTGCATAGGACTAAAAAAAGGAATGGTCTATTTAGATATAGTGGCTTTGTTTGTCAGTTGCCTTGATTTTTTGCCATATCAGTTGATGTTAGTATCTTAATATGTGGTTGACCAATATTTGAGCACACTGCAAACGTGTATGGAGGTAATACAACTTTAAAATATATGTCAATGTTGTGTTTTTTAGCTTGTTTCGCTACCCTACAATGTCCAAAAAAAATCAGTTAATGCAGATTTATTTATAACATTTTTATTCTAACAATGGTTTAAATTTCTGTGCAATGTGTAAAGTGAACAAAGTCATTTGTAGTGATGAACCTGCAAAAAAATATCACCCAACTCTACAGTTCATCTGTTCGTTCTGCAACCACAGCAGACAAAGTTAGCAACTAGCTGGTGAACAGTGTGCAGCATTTAACAGCTGAAGAGCCAGATATTTTCCCTGGAGTTGGTAGGGGCCAAAACAGAACTAAAAGGAGAGTGAATGTTGGACTTGTATTTGTTGGGTGGTCAGAAAAATAACTCTAAATGGATGATAACTCTACATCTGCTGGATGCGTAAATAAGCAACTGTTTGCTAACACATTCCCCATAACAATAAGGTGATAATATGTCAGAGTTTTCAGCTTGTTCTTCTGCCCCTAAATGACCAAAAAATCATTTTAATGCAGCTTTAAATAATCTTACAGTGCAAATGCCAACGAATCAGTGCAAAATCAACGAGTTCTCAGATTGCCTCATGTAAAATCACTCAGAAACTGGAACCGAATGATTAGCATCGTGTGAAAAAATGCTGCTAGTCGAGTTTTACTTCCCTCTTTTATTTAGATGCTACTTGTTAAAGAATAGACAGGTTTTACATTGGAGGTAGCATATGAAGCAAGCCTTATAACAGGTTAATCCATCCTAATGGCTCTTGGGTATGGAGGAATAAGGTGCGTCCCTCCTCAACAACAGTGCTGATTGGTGGTTTACTGGGTTACTGTCTGCAATGTCGTAACAGTTCTGTAGTCAAAAACCAAACATTTAAAGAAAGTCTTTGCTAGCTGTGTTTTCATTACTTGATTTGACATTAGTTTGTAAAGCTAATTTGGAGTATCTTTTTAATAACTCATTACAGTTTCATTATTTCTCTGGCATATAACGAAGGAATAAGAATCCCCTAGAAGTCTGACATTTTGCTACTCTTCTGTGGGCCCTGTGTGTGTTGGAAATTCCATAATATATGCAGTTTTGATAGAATATCTGTTGGTGACTTTATTGCTTGACGTTTGGAAGCACAGGAGGATGAATTCTCTGGCTGCAGATCAATATGGACCAGTGCCATCTGGAAAATATTGTATTGTTAGTGTGAATGAACCGACATGTTTTTTCAAGGGCTAACTCACAGATCTATGCTGCATAATTATGTGTGCATACACAGACATGGGCACACAGTCAAACACACACTTCATGCACGGACGCTCATACATACACACACACACGCGCATGTGTTGACACTTACAAAGCAGTATAACACATAGGCTCACCGAGGGTTTGATGCTGCTGTGACTAAGGGCAGGGAAGTGCTCTGGCCAGAGAAAATGGCAACAACTGTAACAACTGCTTCTGAGTCGCAGCTGCTGGTGCTTACAGAACATACTTATTTCACCAGTGACACGCCCCTCAAATTTGGTTTATACAATACATGTATTTAACAGGAATCATTAGGGGCAAGAAAGATCTGGGGACAGATATAGAAAAGGATGGAAATACGAGTATGCATTCATCAATTTCCACACAATAATCTATTAAAGAGGCTGCTGGATTATAGTGTGCATACCCCCACATATGCTTTGCAGCATCTGAACACAGACTTAAGAGTCAGCTGGGCTTAGTGTGGCATAAGGAAGGGACATAGAGAGAAGAATAATGTCAAAGATGGAGTTTTTGATGACATTATTTGCAGGTTTCAGGTATAATCTTTTTATTGTCAGTGTAGTAGCCTGTATGGTCTAAGCAGATACGTGTATCTAGATGATTAATATCTTTTTTTTT
>NTHP01000046.1:1089600-1196177 GCA_003416845.1 Oplegnathus fasciatus | reverse complement strand
CCCGTCTGTAGATACTGTACCTTAGGGTGCCCGACTTCAGGAGATATCAAATAGGTGATCTTGTTTGACCGAAGTCCTTAATCTGTGCTATTCAGGTCGTAGGAGAGAGACAGCATGTTCATAGTAAATAATAATTTACTCAGCTTGGTTTCTCTCCCACACAAATGAGCCTCACAGTCCATCGCCACATGGGAATTCCTAAAGAGCTTAAAATAAAATGTTACACAAAAAGGTTGAGAGCAGCTGGTGTGCTGCACTGATCCCTCCAACATGAACATGCACACGTAATAAACGGCAAAACTTACTTGAACAAATGAGAGATCAATGTGAACACAAGTGTGGTATTATTGCTCTTATCCTGTGTGTTTTCATTCTGACTGCAATGCTTTCTGTGGTTTGTACTTGAAGCAGAAATAACCTGAACAGACTTAAATGACTGATGTGATGTGCTGTGAATTGGAGCAAAGAATTCTAGCAGGTTAACTCGGGTCTCTGAAGTTGTGAAGTTGCTAGTTGGGTAGTTTTGGTGGTTATTTATTTGAAGGTGTTTGGGACCATAATGTCTTGACCCTGTGCGTATAGAGGGTAGCTTTACATTTAGTGGCCAGTAGAGGAACTGCGTTTTAAAGGAATAGTTCAACATTTTAGGAAATAAGTGACTTTGCTTTCTTGCTGAGAGTTAGATGAGAAGAGTGATACCACTCTCATGTCTGTACGGTAAATATTAACCTGCAGCCAGCAGGTGGTTAGCTTAGCTTAGCACAGAGGCTGGAAACAGGTGGAAACAGCTACCCTGGCTCTGTCTAAAGGTAAAAAAAAAAGGTAGGTAGGCGCAGGTAGGCAGGTAGGCAGATAGGTGGACGGGCTACAACAGCCACAGAAACCTGATTTTTTTCTTTTTATTGTCAGAGCATTTGATTTATTGATTGCTGTCGGGATGTAAAAAAGAATTTCAACAAATATAACAAAAAGTGCTTCTAAAATACACTGCCTACCCTAGCCTAATTAACACGTTGGATCTAGTTTGTTAAATCCGTACAAATGTAAAAACGACAAGTTGTAGTTTTACGGGGAGTTATTATACTATTTCTTGGCCAGGTGCAGTGACTTCCTGGAGTCTTGCCAGTGTGCAGACTTACATGAGTAAAGAGTAAGATAAGATATACAGTACAATTAAAGCCTATGAGTTTAAAGGCTTCTGTTTGATTGGGTTTGATTTCTTCCATTAGTGAACACCATTTAGACATATAACAGCTTATTTAATTTACACCCCGCAGCGCATCGTCGCCCTTCACTCAGGCTACCTTGTGTGTGTACAGTATAGTGATGCTCATGAAGTTGACCCTGCTGTGAGTCATCTTGTATTTCTCTGTGCTGGGAGGAGAGCTCACTGTTCACTGTGATCCATGTTGGAGTGGAGCGATGCTGCCTTTGGCTTTCTGAGGGGGGGGGAAACTGGAGCACAGCTCTGAGCCATAGGCAGAAATACCAGGCCTAACTAGGACATGTCGAGAAACGGGGCTAGCGGCGGGGCGTCTCTCACAGAGAACTTCATGGAGGGATGATGAGAAGTGTCTCAGGAAAACAGTGACTCAGTGGTGATTAGTTCTGAATTTCTTTGTTAGCTCCATGTATTGTTCATTATTTCATGTCAATCATTCAGCTAGAATAGTGGTACCCAATTTTATTGTGACCTCTTAATATGAAGCAAAGTCTACTTGTGACTCTTCTCATGGGGTGCATATCTATGTGATGGGATTTGTCCATTAGACTAGGGCTGCAACTAACGATTATTTTCATTATTGATTCATTATTTTCTCGATTTATCTGTCTATAAAACATCACAAAAGCGTGTAACGTCCATCCCAGTTTTCCAAACTCCAAGGTGATGTTTTCTTTTGTCCAACCAACAGTCCAATACCCAAAGATATTTATTTTGGGTTTAATGTTTGACCAAGAAAAGCAGTAAGCAGTAAATCAATTAATTGAGTAATTGACTAGTTGTTACAGCTCTACATCGGACTGGTTAATTTGAAAAAAAGCCCAAAAAAGATGAAACTATACAGTATTTTACAAGAAGAAACATCAAAGATTAGAGAAAAATCTGAAAAATAACATAATTATGTAAAGCAGGTTTTTTTTCCTAGCCCGGTAATCATTGTAGGACCCCTTATACTCGTCTTGTGACCCCTTGTGGGGGTCCTGGCCCCAAGGTTGGGAACCACTAATCTACATGATACAGACACAGGTCTCAGTTTAAGAGAAGCGCCCTCTATTCTGAATGCTAATTTATGCAAATCGGTATTTAATGAGGTGTTTGCAGATTTGGACTTGCACATACAGTATGTGTTTGTATTACAGATTAAACCATTTTTATCTTTTTAGCCAAAGCCCACACACTGAATGTAAAACTGTGTTGTCCACTTATTGTCATTAGTAGTGGCAGTAGTAAAAAGCAGCAGTTGTTATACTGTTATATGTGATTCCATCTCTGCTGTTGTGATGTATTTACCGCAGCAATAAACAGTAGGAGTGATTTCTCACTAGTCACTCTGTGTTTTTATTGCAGGAGACCAATGAAATTGTGGCCATTAAGAAGTTCAAGGACAGTGAAGGTAAGAGGACAACAAGTCCTCATCAGTGTTTTTTATTGTCAAACAATTCAACATCTTTATTTCTGTTGGGATGCATCCAACCCTCATCACTACATGTAAGCCCGACGTGTTCCTGATTTCCCCTCTGTCTCACCTCCATGCAGAAAATGAGGAGGTTAAAGAAACGACACTACGGGAGCTTAAGATGCTCCGCACCCTCAAGCAGGAGAATATTGTTGAGTTGAAAGAGGCCTTCCGCAGAAGAGGAAAGCTATATCTTGTCTTTGAGTATGTGGAGAAGGTAAGCTTCTTTTCTACTGGATTTTTTAATGTTACTGTCACATAGAGTGGTGGTCATCTTGATTTTTTTGGTGGTGTTTTTTTTTCTCTTTAAGAACATGCTCGAGCTGCTTGAGGAGTTACCCAATGGTGTTCCGACTGAGAAGGCACGCAGCTACATCTACCAGTTAATCCGAGCAATTCACTGGTGCCATAAGCATGACATCGTTCACCGAGGTAAAATCTTACTTTTCTTACTTTTTTCTTTACTTTATTAGGACACATAATAAAAACACTGAGAGGGAGACTGCGTTAGTGGGGCAGAGAAGAGACGTCCCGGCCATATTTGATCCGAAGCTGGAAGAAGCTCATGCAGGCTCCACAGAGCGCAGCATTCACCACTGCACCATCACTGGGCACCATCTGTGCTTAGATTTTGAGGAACAGCTTGAACCAGTACTGTACATTTTCAGTGTAAAATAGTTTAAATGTACATGACTATTCTTCTCTTGATGAAACAGTGGTTAGGTTTTCTGATGTGTTGAAACCAACCACTCTATTGTTCACAAGATGTGAGCTTTTGGGCCAATCAGTGGCAGCAGAGCAGGAAACCAGATGGCCCATGTGAGCTTTTGGCACACTGAATGCAACAGAGCAGGCATCCAAATGGCCTGTGGTATACCCAGGCACACATATGACAGCGTTATCCTGGGATTTGATGTATAAGTTATAGTTTGTCTTTACAATCTGTGAATTTTCACTGATAGAATTTGATTTCTTAGATTCTGTTTTTGCAGCTTTCTATAAAGATACAGTAAATTTAAGAGAATTGAATCTTTTCATTGAGACAGATGATCATGTGGTGGCAGGAGTGATAGCAGTGATGATGTAACGATGATGCCCCTCGCCAGCTTATGTGTTGTCTTACCCCCCGTCTGTGTTCTTCCTCCTCAGACATAAAGCCAGAAAACCTTCTCATCAGCTCTGATGACGTCCTCAAGTTATGTGACTTCGGTGAGCGCCTCTATCAAATTCTCACACTGTAAGAGCTGCAAGGAAGGTGGCCAAACAGTCAAAGCTGTGATGTAAAAGGAGTATTTTCAACAGAGACTATATTTGGCTGAAACCAGTGCTTCAGAGGGGCAGCAGGCAGGCTTCATCCGGTTATCTAAAGCTTTGTGTGCAGCCCTCTCTCCTGGTTCTGGGTTCTGCCGCTGTGCATTCTTCCCTCATCTCAATTAATGAAACGTGTTGGAAAACAAGAGGCTAATCATGCTTTCATTCAATCTGGTAGCGCCACAACAAAACGGGGGAAACGGAAAACATGGCATAGCCAACATCGTGTAGGCAATCTGGAGTGAGAGACTGAAGACCTGCTGTTTGCTCTGTGTCAGCCAAAGGCATTGAGAGAACAGACATAGGCCAAACAGACTCGTCAGTGAAGGTTTACATTTGGGACTATGTCCTGCTGCACATTTATTTTCATGGTGTGTTGTTTTGATTTTGAATGTCCATGCAAGCAAGTTTGAGAAATGCCCAAACTGGAAATGAAAAGCTCGTGCTAACAGCCGTGTTAAATGATTGCATCAGTGTATTTCGGATTGACAATTTATCCCCTTCCATTAAGCATTTATTAATACAGAAATGGTGAAATGTTCTTGGACACGTTCAGCTTTGCCTTTTCCCTCTGGGCATGACTTGTCATTCATGTTACAAGGACTTTTACTAGTGGTGTTATTTCCTTGGCATTTTTAAAGGAATAGTTTGACATTTTGGGAAATACGCTTACTTGTTTTACTGGGAGTGAGAGTTAGATAAGAAGATTGATACCACTCTCATGTCTGTACGCTAAATATGAAGCTACAGCCAGGAGATGGTTAACTTAGCTTAGCACAAAGCATAAACATGAGGAAGCAGCCAGTTTGCCTACCAGCACGTCTGAAGCTTAAGAAATTAACTCAAGATATAACGTGTTCATTACTGAGCTTTAGAGGTGCCGGTAGGTGGATTTTTTTAACCTTTGCAGTCAGACTAGCTGTTTCCTCATGTTTCCTGTGTTTCATTTATGTTTCATGTAGTGTACAGACGTGATAATGGTATTGATATTTTCATCTAACTCTTGGCAAGACAGCAAACAAGCTTATTTCCTAAAAGATTGAACTATTCCTTGAAAACTATTTTAAAAACCCCCCACTACTGTTCAGGATTATGAAAAGGAATTCAGATTTTTTACCCAAACAGAGTATATAAATATAAATAATGAATAGAATAAAGGAAAAGTTTGACATTTTGGGTAGGTGGAGAGTTAGATGAGAAGATTTATACCACTCTCATGTCTTACCGTTAAATGTAATGCTATAACCAGCCGGTTAGCTTAGCTTAACACAAAGACTGGAAACAGGAGGAAATTGTACTCTGTCCAAAGGTAAACCTTCTGCCTACCTAATAGAGCTCACTAAATAACATATTATATCATATCGTTTTTTTTATTCATACAAAACCTGAAATGTAAAAACTACATCTTGTGGTTTTATGAAGAATTATGTGTGAGTCTATTTCTTGGCCGACTTCTTTTACACTTTGTATTTTGTACGGATTAAACAAATGTGATATAACGTGTTAATTAGTGAGCTTTAGAGGTGGTGATGGATGTTTTTTAGGCAAAGTCATTGTGTAAGGTTTAGGAGGATCTATTGGCAGAAATGGAGTATAATATTCATAATTATGTTTTCATTAGTGTATAATCACCTGAAACTGAGAATCATTGTGTTTTTGTTAGCTTAGAATGAGCCCTTCATATCTACATAGGGAGCGGGTCCTCCTCCACAGAGTCCACCATGTTGCACTGCCATGCTGCACCGCCATGTTTCTACAGACAACGGACAAACTGGCTCTAGAGAGGGCCTTTCGCGTTTTTACGTTGAAGTGGCAGCTTGAATTTGGTGGCGAAGGGTTGGGTGATCGTTTCTATTTTCATATCGTCCAGTTGTGGTTACTTGAGATCTCCAGGTTATGAGGAGATTTTATATAAGTGTGTGAACATTTTATTTAAAATATTTAAACCTTAAAAAAAATCTATTTAATAGCAACGTCTCCTCTATTCAAACAACAGCTCCCTTTTAAAAGTCTGTGTGTCTGTGCTTGGTGCGACAATATCACAGCATCATGTTCAGTTTAACATTATTATCTTTAATATCACAATCCAAATCATATCCAGAACGTTAACTGCTCTTACGGAGCGCAGAGCAAAGTTTTGGTGAGCAGGCATATGGAGAACGGAGATGTGGGGTGTCAGATCCATGGAAAAGAGACGGCAAACTGGTTTGTAATTATGGATTTAAAATTCACTCGTCACTCGTGCTGATTAACGGAGCTCAGCGGGCGGACATGCTGCTCCACCAGAAACATCTCTAAATACACAGGAGGGCGCAGATTCTACAGAGTATTTTTAGAACATCTTAGTTCTGATAGTAAGTTAGTTTAATCACCTTAATATCGGTGTAGGAAAAACCAATTGTCAATCATCCCTTCAATCGTTGAAATGCGATCTGATCACCAGTCGGCACAAGCCTAGCACGAATGAACCTGAAGGCCACCATAGGTTCTCCTACACGCTTGGAAAGGGAGGGGTGAGGGCAGGGGTATTCAGTTGGTTGCAATCTGCAACCTCACCGCTAGATGCCACTAAATCCTACACACTGCTCCTTTAACATACAGAAATGAGAGTGGTATGGATTAAGGATTGTGAAAATGAATTCAGATTTTTACCCATGATTTAATAGTTAAATTTTTATGACTGGATATGTGTTAAACAATATCCAGCCTTAGTATGACTACTTTTACCAGTGCAATGTGTCAAAAGAGGGCTCATCATCTCTCCTATATGAGTGCAGCTTTTCCCTAACTCAACTACTTTATAAGTTACACCTCTGAGTCATAATGAGCGTCTAGAGAGGTGCCCGGCTGAAATCATTTTTAGGTGTCTCAGCATGTAGAGCATATCAAAAAGCTCCTCATTATGCTATACTGCTTCCTCTGTCTTCTCTTGCCAGGCTTTGCACGTAATCTCTCTGAGGGGACTGATGCCAATTACACCGAGTATGTGGCCACTAGATGGTACCGCTCTCCAGAGCTCCTGCTCGGGTACGTCCAGTGTTTTTTAACCTTGTCCAGGAACTCATTCACTACTCTGACATATCCTTTCAGTAGCTATTCTTATGCATGGCCTTAATCACCTACCCCCTTAAATCTCTGGTCCCAGGGCTCCTTACGGGAAGGCAGTGGACATGTGGTCTGTGGGCTGCATCTTAGGAGAGCTGAGTGACGGGCAGCCTCTGTTCCCAGGAGAGAGTGAGATTGACCAGCTCTTTACTATCCAGAAAGTGTTGGGACCCCTGCCACCAGAACAGATGAAGCTCTTCTATAACAACCCCCGCTTCCATGGGCTGCGGGTAACACTCTTTACCCCAACCCTCACTATGGTTCACTCCGCTGACCCGTCCCCTCCACGTTGCTCTTATAACTGCTCCTTTCCTTTTCTTCTACCGCTCTTGACTTGATCTTCTCTCCTTTGCTGTCTCTTTATGCCTCCTCCTCTTTTTCTTCTTCCCTTATTTATTTTCTCTCCCTGCTATGTCTCTGCACTCTCTGCTTGTTTTTTTTGTTTTTTTTTCTCCTGGCTGAGTTTGCTGTGCCGTGACTGATTGGATCACAATGACTCATCGTGTATCATGTATCCTGTATGCTCTGTGAAGGAAGGCTGTGATAAGTCTTCTGTGGCAGGCTGGTGGTACAACAGACCTGGGTCGTCCTTCCCTTCCCCTGTCTGCCCACGCATCAGGATATAATTATTAGTTTGCAATCTGCCCCTCTGTGAATACCTGACAGTGAATACCCACTGATAAAGACCCTGCTTGATAATGCTGCATTTTTAAAATTTTGGACACTTGTGGGTATAAAAATTGGTTAATGGGGGTAGGAACATTTTGGTGGTGTGAAGCCTAAATTCTTAAAAACTTGTCTGAATTCCAGCTCATAAATTCATAAGTTGTTTTTTGATTTTCGAGTAATATGCTCCAGTAAGACAGGCACATGTTGGACAGGGATGTTTCTTGAATAAACATCTAGCTGCTAGATGTGCTAGATTCTAGCACCTGCTATTGTTAGTACTCACTCAAGAAAAAAAACAACTCTATTCTCCACAACGTTTCTGTGCCTGCTGTCATTTAAGTGAGTAGAGAGCGTCATTCTGCCAGCAAACATCACTGATGAGTGGACATTCACGTTTAAGCCCCTCTCTCACAGCCAAATTAAAACAGCAGAGAAGACCATGAGAAAGGAGAATGGTGTTTGAAGGAACAATACAAACTGTTTTTATTAAAATATTAATGCATCAGACCTACAAGAAACCACACAACACTTGTGAGTGAACACAGGATGTTTGATCGTTGTTTTATCACGTTGGCCACCTACGGTGTGCTTTCTGCAACACTTGGAAATGTGTGATGTGAAAAGAACAGCTTCTGGACGTTTTTTGGCAAACAGCAGATTCACTATAGTCAGAAGAAAAATTCTGTCAAAATGAAAGGTTGACACAGGAAGATTGAATGTGGAAGACAGCACATGCAACAGTGCTCTTGAGAGTCAGTGTTTGCAAAATGTAATTTCAGCAGAAGCAGCATCTGCAAGGTAAAATCAGAAGAAACTAGAATTTAAGAAGACAAAGTGGTCACAGTCTCGGCATGACGTGGACAGTTAAAATATAATAATAAGATATTTTACATGAGCATCATCTTACTAATCATCATGCTAATTGAGATTAGATTACATACTTTTATTCATTCCCAGAGGGATAACAGTGACAAATGATAACAAAACAGGACCAATAAAACAAGTAAAAAATAAAAAAATATATACCTTGAAAATTATATCAAAAATAAAAGCCATATCTCAGGAAACAGGCAAGTATCATAGTATCAAAGTATCTTTGGAGCATCTTGGCATCCTTAACTGGACACTCAATACACTTTTTAGACTATTAAAAACACCAAACAAGGGGGTGTTCTTCAAACTAAAGTTTCTTTTTTTTCTCCTATAGACCTTTTCTAATGAATCAGAAGTGTGGGCCGTTGGAAGACTAACGACCACTTTATGGACGCTAATGGGGGATCCAAATAAGAAATAAAGTATCAGGAGTCAAGCAATTATAGAACCAGCCTTTTTAAGAAACTTGTTGATCCTGTTCCTATCATTGACAGTAATGCTGTTACCCCAAAATACAACATCATAGAGCAAGGCACTGGTCACACTGGCATTTAATACATTAAAACATTTAAAACCTATAAAATCTTCCTACTGACTTCAAAGGACTCAAGTTTCCTGAAGAAAAACAACCTGGACTGTGCCTTCTTAAGCACAGCATTTATATTTTTTGACCAGTTTAATTACGTATCAATATGAACCTCCAGACATTTGTGTGAATAAACAATTTCAACCTGCTAATTTTTGATGAGAATTGCTAATATTAAAGTTGATGTAGTTAACATCACTTGCAATGAAAACTAGTTGATTACACATACTCTCTACTCTACACACAAAGTACAGGTGGCAGATATTGTTGGACAAAGTAGTGATTATTTGATCATTTATCACTTGGACATTTGTTGTGGCTACATTTTTGGCTGTACTATTATCCACTGTTTCTTGTTTTTAGTTCCCTGCTGTGAACCACCCCCAAACCTTGGAGCGAAGATACCTGGGAATCATCGGCGGAGCCCTGCTGGACCTGCTAAAGGTAGGGATCAAAGGTCTGGCAAAGCTGGCAAAGCTGCTCTTATGCAGAGATGTTTTTATTTCTGCCTTTTATCAGTTTGAGTGTATTCCTGCTTACATGCTATGATGAAAACATACTCTGTAACCATAAAAACCCAAATTTTCATAAACTAGACATGTGATAATTGCATCATTATCATCGTGTTTACGTCGTGACTGCATGATGCCTCTTCACTGCTTCAGTATTTCTCAGCTCATATCCTGGTTCCAGCACTGCTGTTATTGCTGTGTCTGCACTGTAAACAGGAGCTCCATGTCAAGAATGTGGGCTGTGCTTGTGCACTTGCGCTTTTCCCAGTAGATAATGACTCACTGCTAACATAATGTCATCTCAGGACTGACTTCAGCAAGGACAGGCATCTCTTTCATCACTAATCAGGCTTTCTGGAGTTGAGTTTAGATATTAATTTAATAAAATATGTTTCCAAGCCATACAACTTTGCAGTAACAATTAGCAAAGACTAATTGTCTATTGTTGTCCTGAGAAAATGAGACAAGTAGCTGCCACTATGAATTTTAGTTACATAAACTCAGAGTTCACAAACTGTCATCAGTTCACACGTTTTATTTCGAGTGCATTCAGACAGGATTCAGCTTTCATTAAAGTCTATGGAGACAGACTATTAAACATATTTATTTGAGTAAAAAAAATCAAATGTCACAAATCATATTTCACATCATTGTTTGGCTTGTCTGGTGACTGTAGGACACAATTAAATGTAGCAGCAGCCTGACTTTTATGATAATGGCGATGACTCATAATAGCATGACTGTTTGCTTGCGAGGTCTGGGTGTTCGAGGTGTCTCGAGGAGTCACGGGCTCCCTCTGTGTGTTTGTGCGTTAGAACCTGCTACTGCTGAACCCGACAGAACGCTTTCTCACAGAGCAGAGCCTGAACCACCACGCCTTCCAGACCCTGCGGCTGGTGGAGCGGCCCGGCCCACCCACACCCACACCTGTACGCTCCTCCAAGAGAAAACCTCACCATGGAGACAACACCACCCCCAGCAGGTCAGCAGTGAGCATTGTGGCTAGTTTAAGCTTGTCAGTGTCTCCCTTTTGTTCACATGCAAAAGTTAATTTAATGTGTTTTATCTTATGCAAATGTGACCAGTTGTTTTCAGTCAACAGCCCCCTGAGGACCATTATCTGCATTATCTGCAGCAGTCACTGTGTAGTGACATTTTTTCAGAATGCATTGCTCTTTGTTAGAGGATCCTGACAATTTCTGTTTGGTTTGGTTTTATTCTGTCATAAAAAGACGTACAAATAACACACTATTATTCACCAGAAAAACAAACACAGACTCAATCCAACAAGGGCATGCAAAACACAAAATAAAACAAAACAAAACAGCAAACAAGGTGTTAGTCATAAAAGTGTCAGAAGCATGGTACAGAATAAAAACACTAAAAGTTGAAACATCTTATTTCCATAGTGGTCCTGGCCTGCCCCAAAATCATCAAATCAACAAAGACGGTTGTGTCCCCTGTAGATACATTATTCCTCATTATACAAATTGTACATTTTTACTAAAATACTAAATATATTCCTCCATCTCAACTCTTTCCGTTTCATTAAACTAGTGCAGTGCCCGTTCAAACCGTGCCTTTTCGGAACGGGCCGATTGCTTGGCCTCCAGTATTGCTGCTTGCAGCTTTCTCGAGAACCGCTCATCCAAACAACTTCACGCTTGACACTGCACTTCCTTGGGTCCTCAGCAATACACCCAGCTGAACGGTTGTCGAGATAATCGAAGGACAGACAGACAGACAGAGACTCCTTCCATTTTAGTTAGATAAGAAGTTTTTACACCTGTTTTTAAAAACTGTAATAGATTTCAGCAATCGCAGGTCATCTGGTAAGCTGTTCCAAATTTTAGCTCCCACACATTGAAACAATTTAGATCCAATATAGCCTCATCAATGAATTTTGGCTTAACTTTCACTATGCCTAGTATTACACCTATGCTGGTCTCTCATATGCTCAAAAACCTGTAAATAACCTGTTGCCTGGCCACTTTGGCATTTATACACATGACCAGCTGCTAGATACTGAACCCTGTTAGCAATGTTTAACTATTTCAGTCATTTAAAATGTCCTATACTTAAATGGGTTCTTTCGTTGTAATCAAGGATGTAATGTATTATCTTACTTTTTACAATCTATAAGCGGGTCTGTTGTTGCTTAGAAAGACCATGTTAATATGAACTACGTGCATAGTCAGTTCTTGATTATATCATAGCCATAGCCATTTTCTTGCAAATAACATTAAGAAAAAGTCTATTTAAACCACTTAGAGAGACATTAGACTTCTGGACAATTTTTGAATCTACTTGACTAAGCATGTTTTCTAATTCAAAGACACATTTTGAACTCACTAACAAAGCTGAATCGTCAGCATACAGAAAGAGCTCACATTCCACTGCAGATTTGATATCATTTACATATATTAGGAAGAGTAGGGGTCCTAAAATTGATCCCTGTGGAACACCACGTGACCACTCCTGGATCTGATAAGGTGGTATGATTAAAACCAACTAACTACTAGGTTATCACACCCAATAGCCTCCAGTTTATTACATAAAGTTGAATGTTTGATGTACAGTATGTTGATGTTGTCCTTTCTCTCTGCTCATGCTCAGGAGCCATGGGGGAAAGAGCTCAGGAAGCCACCGCTCCAGCAGCAGAGAGTGCTCTAGCTTGCCCAGGCACGAAGACCTCCACCCCAGCAACGACGGCTTTCTCAATGGCAACATGCCTGCAGCGATCAACCTCAGTCCCACTCTGCATCCCAAGAACTACCAGCCGCAGATCTACAACCACTCCACCTCGTGCAACATGGACCTGGCCAGCAGCAATCTGCCTCATTTGCTCAGCCCTGGTGAAGCCAAGAGCAAGGGCGACTTCGAGATGAACATGGGGTCCAAGGTGTCCGACGGCCCCGGAGCCAAGTACCTCAAATCCAACTTCCGCTCGCAGCAGAACCGCCATTCTTTTGTGGAGGGGAAGACCAACACGCTTCAATCAGGGGAGAAACACAGTCGACACAGCTACATGGAGTCCCACAGTTCCACGCCCGCCTCCTCCAAGTTCGCCTACCTGAACTTGTCCAAGAGCTATGGCACGCTTAGTGATGCCAAGTCAGTGGGGAACTTAAATGATGTGCATCTTTATGCTGATGAGCCTACATCTCGCTATTTTCCCTCAAGCTGCCTCGACCTCACAGCTCCGAGCAGCCCAGCAGCCCGCCGGGTGGACAGACTGGGACCCGGCACAGCTGGCAGAGGAAGCATGCGCTCTGACAGAGAGAGCAACACCCTGGACTCGTCCTACAGGCGCTCCTCCACCCGCCACAAGGCCTCAGAGGAGTCCAAGTCGACAGATGCCCTGGACCCAGGGGAAAGTGGCGTTGAAAGGAGCCACGCTCACTCTCTGTCCGCCCCACACGACCCTCTGCCTTACGGTCAGGGATACACCAGCCCTTTCTCCTCCCAGCAGCGGCCGCACCGCCACTCCATGTATGTACGGAGGGACCACCAGAGGACACACGGTGCAGACGAGGGGCTGGTGGTGGGACAGGGCGTGCCCACCAGAGCCAGCAGCCTCCAGCTCCTGTCTCCGCAGCTGCAGCATCGCACGCTGCCTCGCCACTCTGGGGGCTCCTCCAGAGAGGAAGACATGAGCAGGGTCAGTCATCAGCCCACATCAAACCTCTCCCACCTGAAGGAAAGCCTAAGCCTACTGTACATGATCTAATCATATCAAATGCCTACACCAGGTTGTGTTGGATAACTCTGCCTCAGTCTCACTTTCTACAACAATGCGGCCAGGATTTATTCTGGTGGCGTCTGAAAATATCATGATCTGTGTTTAGGTTTTCAGCCAGATATGGTTAGACAGTTTCCCATGTTGGTAGAAATGGCAGAATTAACGTAACTGCAGCTTCATCCTCTCAACATTGCAAGTGTTAAAAGTGTGGCTTTCTTGTTAGGATATACAGTGAATCATGTTACCTGTATATTTATATATACTGTATATACACATATAGTATATATAGTGTGTTTGCGTGTATTTGTATGTGTGTGCTGCAATGCCGAGCTCACTTCATGCTTCATCATGTCTCCATTAACAGAGCGAACAGGCACCCACTGAGGTCACCCACAGCAGACCCCCAATAAGGGACTCCACAAGGGACAACACCGCATCTTTTCACACACAGCGGCAAAAAAGCGAGGTCCGACATTCTGCCTGCACCCACCATTCCCCACCCACATCCGCACTCTCGGTAGACTGGATGTGGGTGGATACTGCTGTCATGAACTGCTCTCCCTCTCCCTCTCTCTCTCTCTTTCTCTGTCTCTGCGCATCAGATGCCTCTTCATTTTCTCTGTGTGCTTTGCTTGCCTTTAATGTGACTACTTATGATAGCGCAGTCAAGCTTGTCACCGGAGCACATTTCAGTTTAATTCTGGAATACATTTATAGCCTCTACAGATGTTGTTTTATTATAATGACCACTTGTAAATCAATATGCCTCCCCCCCTTTTTTCTGTTCTTTCAGGTAAATAAAAATATCAGCTCAGATAGATCAGGCATGCAAAGCAGTTGGCCTTTAGTTTTTACGTGACTAGGTCTTCTGTTGTGACTCAGGTTGGCTTATATCATGACCAGCAAACAGAAGATGGGGGCTCTTCCAAAGAGAACCGCAACATCTACAGTGAATCCATGCCTAGAAGGGTGGGCAGCTTCTACAGAGGTTGGTTTAGTCACACTGATGTCTCTGTCTTTCTTTCACAGCACTGTGGAGATCAAGATGTCAATTCATTTTTAAGCACCAGACTCTTCTCATCACTTTAAATCATTTCTTACAAATCCTACAGTATATCTTCATCGATCAGGTCCTACTTAAACTCACTGTGGGTAGATGTTTTATGTGACTACAGCATCTTTCAAATACTGTATATTCAGACCCATACTAGATCTTTGAGCCTGATACTAATAGTGATGTTTGAGTGTGTTGGAAAATACACTAAAACAGTTTTTACATGAACACCCAACAAACATTTTTGACAAGGATCTGTTGATTTCGGTTATCAAACAACACTAAGAGTCTACAGCCATGCTACCACAGTGGTACTTTGAGCTAAATGCTAATATCAGCGTGCTAGCAGGTATTGTTCACCATTTTAGTTTATCATGCTAACATTTGCTAATTTGCGTTAAATAAGTACAGCTGAGGCTGATGGGAATGTCTTTAGTTGTGCTGGAATTTGGGCACAAATCAAAGTATTCGATAAACTACATTTTTGACCGGATGATGGTGCTAGATGAAAAGTTAAGGCATCACCAAAGTGATAACAGTTCATATAGTGGGGAACACGAATGTTTGTGCCACATTTCATGACAATCCATCCAATAGTTGTTGAGATATCTCAGTCTGGAGTGGTGGACTGACCGACCAACCGACATTTCCATCCCCAGAGTTGTGCTTCTAGTGTGGCTAAAAATGGACACATAAACACACATTTTTGATAAGGGACCGTCAAATTTGGCCATTAAAGAATTGAGACACAGATTTGTACTGAAGAGGACATTTTATAATTGAAAAATATACTTGTCCCTGCTCTCTTGTGGACACTGTTTCTAAATAACCTAAATAATAACAAATCTTAATAACAAATAACAAATCTTTACCATTTCTATACTGACATTTCTTGTTACTTATTGGCTATTGCTTTCGGTCTGTTTGTGTCAGTGTCCAAGGTCGAATGGGGTAGTGGGGTGCACTGGCTGTGTGCCACAGTGTCTTTTGATACTATACCACAAAGGGACACCACAGTTGGGAACTTTTAAATCCTACACAGTGGCTTTAATGAACGGGAGTTGATCCACTTATCGTTATCTATAACTTCAGGTCTTAGCTGCAAATCACCACAAAACCACCACAGTCTTCGGCTCTGTTCGCTGTCTTGTTTTACTCATGTCAACATTAGAAGGGAATTGTTTAATTTAGTTTTATTTTAAATATATATAGTACATTATCTTCCAAAACTTATACAGGTTGCTTTGAAATAGTGGGTATAGACTGAAAAACCAGAAACAGAATTTATTTATTTTATTATTTTGCATCAAAAGGTGAATGAACATATTTGTTGTGTTTGTTGAACAGTCCCTTCTCCCCGGCCAGACAACTCCTTCCATGATAGCAGGGGTCAGAGCCGGGGCTCTGGCCATTCTGGGGACGGCACGGGTTTGACGAACCACTCCAAACGTCAGCCGGCGTTCGACCCCTGGTAATTATGTCTTCTAACCGCAACAGAACATAGTTTATGTTGTTTCCCAAAGAGGATCATCTCTAACTTAGGTTACCTTGACAACAACACAAATTTGTTCATAATACGTTGCTCTGTTAAACATTGTTCTGGCAGATTAAATTTCACACTGGTCACATGACATGGTGGCTTTAACAGAAACTGCCAGGTCTTATTTGGAGTTGAGAAGATATTCTCAGTTGGGACATCATGCTCAGTACCCTTTGTTTTATTTTCAGGACTGGCCCAGATACTGTAGTGTTGAACCCCTCTGAGCCATCCAAAGAAAAGGAGAAGCAGGGTTTCTTCAGAGCAATAAAGAAGAAAAAGAAAAAATCTCAAATGGTAACTTGCATGTCAAGTACTTCTGAGGATATAAACCATGTCTTGATGCACTATTTCATGCGTATGTCCTTTGATGTCTGTCCACACACTGTATCTCCTCCTCTGCTTTTCAAATGTTTAATGCTTTGGCCTTATTAGCGCCTTTACAGAGATATAAAATCATTTCTTCTTGTTGTCATGTGCATCATGTTTCCCTGTGCCACCAGTCATGTGCCTCTATATTACAGATGCAAGTCCCTGATGGAAGGCCTCCTGTCATCAAGAAATGTCTTTTCCCCCTGTTTAGCCCAAAGAATAACATAACGCATAGTTCCTCTGTGAGAGTCCTCCCTGTAGTGTCCTCTCCCATGGTACATGCTGTTTTACACTATCCTACTCACCCCCTAACTCCATGCCACCTGTCTGACAGTGCATGCATTCACAAACAATCACTTTATTGTTTCATTTTAAGCTTGTTTTCAGTGGTTTTCTTTGATTATTTTATAAATATGGCGAAATTCATTCACGTAATAATGAGTTGACAACATAAACCAGTCAGATCCATCTACAGTACAGTATCAGTACAACTCTTAATGAAAATGAGGCAATAAAGTGCCTGTTTTGAATGTTCTGATTATTGATATTTGGTCATTTAATTGATAAAAGCGGATCTCACTCAGTGTAATGAAACACAGGGCTGTTAACCAGTCTTTGTCCAGTTACATGAAGGGATCTGGCTGGTTCTTTTTGTGTTCGGCACATTTGATTCTGATCACTCGCCACTGATTTCAGCCACAGCCCTAACAGCATGTCTCTGGTTATGAGCTGAGGATGAACGAGAGTGCTCAGGCTTTGGTTAAGCACATGAGATTTTCTGTGTGCCTGGTTACGCTCACGTGAAGCTTTGCTGCTCGCAAACGTCACGCAGAAGCATTTCATCAACTTATAGTCTGTATCTAAAGCCATGGCTTGATTATAGAGCACAGGTGAGGAGGAAGGAGGAACCAAAAGAGTTGCTAAATATAAAAGCAAACCACATTTGGACATGTTAAACTGACTGCCATCTCAGAGGCAGTAATGGTTCAGCATGACACAGGTGTTTGAGACTCTTTCTTCCCTTCACATTTCTATTTTTATGTGACAGCCTGTTCAGATGCTGAGAGGGGGTTACAGCTGATGACAGAGCACAAATAAACGCAATCTGGCCAGGAGGAATCAGGCAGTCAGACTCAGAGTTGGTGGAAAATAGTGTCTGCTGCATAAAGAGTAAATCATTTGAAAATACTAAGGCTTTAGATATGTAATGGATTGTATAAATGTCTAAAATCACCCAAAAAACATAATCAATCATAAACACAAGGAGTAGTCTCTTCTCTTCCTCAGATCAGTGAATGCTTAGGGTTTCTGGCACCAGATGCATGTTATGTTTTTTTTAATTTTTATGACTTCACTGCACTTGAGATCGAACAATACAAAGGCGTTTTACCAAAAATAACTTCAGACTTATGTCCATGGTAACTTAACACATGTAGAAGATAACACGAAACACACAGATATGTTTTATTAAGCAGGTTTGAGGTTTAATAGGACTCTAAAGCTTGTGGTGACATCTGTTGTTAATTTCACCTCAGAAAACTAAATTTAAGCACATTTTGTGTTTCTTGTCGTCCTTTACATTGTGTGGACACACCTTGGTCACAAAGTTTGAAATTGTTAGTTTGGACAGTTAAATGATATCTACGCCCAATGTGTGAAAGGTTCCTAATGAAGGGGTGGACACAGTCATTCAGAAGTCCTCCAGGTCCTCCGGTCACCAGAGCAGCCGCCACAGAAACCGTGACAAGAGCAGAGACCGGGACCAAGAGCGAGACCGAGACAGGGACAAGGACTGGCCACCTGAGAAACTGTCTGATTCACACTCTCCAGTAAGTCTCAAAGAAAAAAAAGTGTTTTCTTCTTTCTTTCTTTCTGTCTTCTAAAAAGTTTGATTGAAATTTGTTGGTCATCTGTCATGTCCCTCTCAGAGTCAGCCACTGAAGTCTCTGCGCAAACTCCTGCACCTTTCGTCCTCGTCCTCCAACCAGACCGCACCGTCTGATATGCGCTACCAGCCGCTGCCTAATCCAGCCTCTGCTCAAGGTGGTTTCACAGAAAGCCGGGGTCACTCAGGGGTCAGCACGCCCCAGCTGAAGAGCCGACAGACAGCCTACCCGCTGCCCGGACAGCTGGAGTCCGGCTGGCACACGTCCGCCCTGGGCCGCCCCGAGGGCAACCCCTACCCGGAGCAAATGAGCATCAAGGGAGGCCAGAACGGGCACGGCTTCGGACGCCCCTCCAGGTCTCGTATGCCAAACCTCAACGACCTGAAAGAGACGGCTCTGTGATCTCCATCACCCGACAGCTCTCAGATCCACTTCAGACTCCTCCGTTTCCCCTCTGTTGCTCCTACACGTCCCTTGCGTAACAGTACACCTGCTGAACACACACACACACAAACACACAGATACCAAACCTTCAGTTTTAAACACTGCTTGCAAATAGGCCAAAAGCCTTTTTATGTCTTCATTTTTTTTAAAGCTTCCATGTTTGATAGACTTTATATTATTACTTCTGTAATTCTGATTATAATTTGTATTATAAAGTAAATATATTACAAATTAAATATATATAAATGGATAGATAAAGCGTAGATTTTAAGTGTAAGTATTTTTGTTTCTATTCAATATAGAAATATAGTACATTTTACTGCGTAGTATTTCCTTAAGACTATCTAAGGCATTCTAAACAAATAAAGTTTTATCAGTTGTTACAATAGAGGTTGGTAATGTCAGTAACTTTGCATTGTGTTCATCTCACCCAGGATTGTAACTCTTCGTCCAAGCTGTGCTCTGTCATTCTGGTTACAGATGCTCAAATGTGCAACTACAAGTCAAAGCAGTGTTGTTCTTGAAAATATAGCTGTAGTGCAATTTTTCTGAGTTGGCACTGACAATCTATAAAGCTTCAATCTATTTGTTCTTTTTTAGGATATTTAGGTTTTTATGTCTTTTTGTAATGCAGCCATTTTAGACACTATTGGTGCCATAAACTGACAGAAATCCTAACCTACATCGCCCTCTGTAGGAGATAACAAAGCACTGCATCTACTGTTTTCTGACTGAGACTACCATGCACTAACTAACATTTAGGCACTGACTTTTCATGCACAATATGTGTAAAGCATCCTTTTCATATATATTATAAACAAATGTTATACTATTAAAACTATGGTTACACCTCAATCATTTCAAAGAGAACACACATAATAGCTGTTCCTTATACAGACGATCCTTTTGGTAGTAATGTAATCTAAAAATTATTTACTGAAATGTTTATTTATGTAAAAGTGTTATAAAGCACCCATATGGACGAATTACACAGTAGTAAAACCTTGATACGTTGCCCTGCTATGAGCAAACTTCCAGTTAGTTCATGGACATCTGAAGTTGACGAAGGATGCGATTCTCTGATAACTTCCCTCACTACCAGGATTCAAGGAAGTCTGTTTGTTGCTCATTTCTTTCTTCGCATAAGCAACTTCCAAGTGGCTCTACTTGTTTAATCAGTTGAAGAAATGTACAAATGCATCCAAAATAATATATAAAGTTTTAACTGCTGTAAAAATTTGATTTATAAAACATGAACTGCAATTTTTTTTCCTAATCATTGTTAGAAAGTAATTTTTACAGCAGCTAGAGGAACACAAAAGCCATTCTGGGTGTACAAGTGCAGAGATTCCCAACCTTTTTTCCTCTGATGCACCCCCACCTGTCAGATGTACTCTAGTACCCTTTTATCAACACCACCCATCGTGTTCCACATGTGCTTATTTGAATTTATCATAAACTGGATATTATTTAACACTATTGATTATATAAAAGTGTATTTTATTACCATATTTTTTTTCATACAGTTGAACTGTCAATATTTACCTGGGTTTGGGTTTACACTTGTATTACTCCCATTTGGAGTAGCAGAAGCTGAGTGGTCCAACCACATATCCATTACTTTCAGCTGTCTATTTCAACTGTTTATCAATTACGTGTAACTAACTATTTTAAGTGTTTGTTCATTACTTTTAGCTGTTTCAACTGTTTATCTATATGTAACTAATGTTCCTGTATTACAGTTTACTAGTCATCTACTTTTTCAAATTAGTTCAGCTACTCTACAGTCTTTCCATGTAGCCCCTTGCAACTGCAGAAGTACCCCCTGGTTGGGAATCACTGTACTAGTGTATTTTTAACTAATTGCACACACTGAGCCACTTGGGAAAAGCTTTTGAGACATCTTAATATTGAACCACAGTGGGGGCAGAAGCTCTGTACTGTAACATCGTTTTCTGTCTGGGATAAAGTGCCATGGAAGTAGCTTGGCAGAAACAAATCCCGAGCTTTTTAATGTTGCACTTTGAAGAGACTATGTGGCTCAGCAATATTGCTCTGACTCTGTAAATTCTTCCTCACTTCATGTTCATAATGTGCACAGTGTGTGAAGACTGAAACACGGGGCCTGAGGCTCCCACACTGAGTCCAAACATGACGTATCGTATTGTGTATTGTGCATCTGTAAGGACTGTGCACACTCTGTACTCGACACAATACATTTCTCTCTTTGGATTATTGTTTTGCTGAAGGAGCACCGTGTATTATATTAATACTGATGTGTGACTACTTGTTTGGTAATATTTATAACAGAAGATGTTTATCAACTGTTTAAATGAAATCAAGTATTAAGTTTGTGGCTTTTATTACAGACACAAATTAGTAGCATTGTCAGTGTTTATCTGCTTTTTTTTTTTTTNTTTTTCAACAGAGCATTTACATGAAAACATAAACCCACAAATGAATGCTTAACAATTTTAGAATATTCATGTTTACATATGTAACAGTAAATCTCAAATAAAACAAACTCATTTGATTTGACTCGTTACTTGTAGAATCTTTTTTTATTATAGTGTTTGACTCTGATTCAAAGAAAGTTTATGAACAAGTAATCAAATCTTCCTTTTACTCCTGAAGCTTCATTGAAGGTAACAGGCCTCCAAATTGCATTTTAAACTGGAATCTCCTGTATGCATTGTCCAATTTTGTATTTACATATTAAAACAATGAATTTATACAGACTTTAAGACAGATAAATAGTGCATCAAAGGACACAGAACTTGTCCACCTGCCCAGACTTAGTTTGCTTTGAGCCTCGCCAAAAAAGACAGACATGTTGAAGTGATGAAGGTCAGAACAAAGTTACATGATGGATCTTTCGGTGCCGGACCAACGTCCCCCTTTTGGCATGCAGCAGGTTGGCAGGGGATTGGATGACAGTGAGGAAAAAGCAGGTCGAGTGCACTTCAGGTACACTTGTTCATGCACATCAGCAGCTCCATCCTCATGGCGATGCGGGTGTGCCAGCCCAGCGGCAGCAGGCGGATGTAACGAGCCACGATGGGTGGGCGCAGCAGGTTCTGCACCGTGGAGGAGCGGTCAGAGTTCCCATAGAAGACCTGAAGAGAGAATGTAAAGATGCACTACATCACTTTATCAGAAATAATAGTGAAAAATGCCCATCACAATTTCCCTAAAGCTGAAAGTGACATTTTCAAATGTCTTATTTTGTTTTAACAAGAGTGCAAACGCCAAAGATATTCAATTTACAATGATATAACCATAAAAGCAGCAAATCCTCAGAGATTGTGGTGTTTGTGCTTGAAAAATGATGACTAATGAACCAATCATTTCAGCTGTAGTCCCCATACCAAAAAAAGCCATGCTACACTGAGAGATTATTCTGAAAATACAGTAAAACTAAATATTAACAACAGTGACAGGCCAGCCCTTTAGCATGACATTTTCCTCCGTTTATTTCATTTTCACACACACGCTGGGACTGTTACAGTCAGCGTGAACAAAGTAAGCATGATTAACAGAAGAAGACAAGTCTGGAATATTGCTATCAAGAGGAAAATTACATAAAAGTCAATAAGAGTGATAAGTTGCGCTGAATCTGTTCAAAGTGCTGAAATCACTGTTCACATCCCTGATACATGATGATTAATAATTAATAGATTACCAAGAAAACTATTCATTGGACACTGAGTTCCAGATTTGAGGCAAGTTTACTTAATTCAATATTTAAGTGCTAACAGGGAGAACATAACTGAAGCTACAGGGGGTTATTTAAAGTTTAAAGCAATAGACTATTTATGGTTGATTTAAATGGGGTGAATATAAGTCAACAAACAACTCGGCTAAGTGTTGCTACTAACAACTGTTTTATTACAGCTTCATTAATATTGATTTCTTCTGACAGCTTTCATATGGTCTTTATGTAAAATGTCTTTTTCTATATCGCATTAACACCTTGACCTTGATCTCCTGGACGAAAGCAGGCATTGTGAGGTTGCCTGTTGCTGCGTCCCCTTAATGAAATGGCTCCGATCCAAGTGTGTGTGCGCTGCCACACTGGTGAAACAGGTCTGTTCACATGCCATGGCCATTTCTGTTCCAAAGACTTACCAGTGTCGAAGACCTTCAGAGAATTTGTTGTTTGTTTGTGTCATTTTTGTTCTTGCTAAGATTTTTCGAGACATTTCGGAGAGGACGTGAGAAACTAATCCTGAACACAGGTTCAGTACAAGGTTGTTGGGAGCAACTGTGGTGTACAATGGTAGAACAACACCCTCAAGGTTGTTTTAGGATTTATCTTACATTGTAGCAGCATCAATAATGTAACATCAGTAACTTTTGAAAGATTCAAACTGAATCAGCAGTCTTGAATGTGCTGCAAAACTCCTAATTTTCACATTTATGTTTACTGTAACTCTGCTGTTGACAAAGGAAAGTCATATTAATAATAAAGTTTGATGCCCTACACTGACTAGTATGTCGTGTGCTTACCCTGTTGTTTCCTGTCTGGTCTTTGTAATAGATCCAGTTGAGAGTTTCCACTGTGCGATACTGGACGCTGTATTTAGTAATCCACTCATCAGCATCGCAGCGGCCCTGGGTGAGGATGCCAGAAACCACGCCCACCTCCTTCAGGTCAATCTGGATCCACTGATACTGGTCGTTAAACTTGGAGAGCCATGCACACCTAACAAAAATGAGCATATGTGCTTTTGTTGCAGTGTGTTCACAATGACAGCAATGAGAAGAGGAACTAGGTTGCCATGACGTACCCAAAGCCTTGGTTGTTAAGGCGAGCCTTGCTGGGGGTCCAGGAGGAGTACCAGCCGGCGTACTGGTCCTGATTGGAGCAGCTGATCTGGTCTGATGTCACAGATCCAGATTCAAAGCCCAGGGCTCTGTGGTAAGGGCATTCTGTGGAGGACAGACGTTCGTTTAATTGGTACATTTCAGCCTTGATTTAGTCTGCACTTGACATTTTTTGTTTTCCACATTTGCATTAAATAATTCTACTGATGTTGAAACTGAACAGTTGTTTCTAGACTGAAGACTGACAAACCCTGACAAAAGAAATCCAGTTCATACAGCCTCAAAAACACAACAATATACAGTATAATGTCCAAGTAACATTTGAATGGCATCATGATTTTATTCTCTAATAAAGTATCGTGACCGGCCTTCCTGCTTGTGGTGATCTAGCTTACACTAAGATCTGATACTCCGAAGGCTTGCGTGATAAGGCGGAAGAAGATGATCGGGACATCATCTGATGTGTGCTGCTTTGCCCAGTATCATGCTATTAGGTGAAGGGCACTCCCTATTTTGGGCTCCCTAATCTGCTCATCACATTCCTGCACGGGTAATGAGATTACCTAACAGCATTTGCCGTTCCAGGCCCCTTCCTTACAGTTGTTAATTTCTTCACCTCAAACTGTTACTATCTCCCTAACAGATCCAAACCCTTTTAACTCGGAGTGAGGACGTGGTTGGAAAATGTCAAGGTCATAGTAGAAGGTGATTGCGCGCCACCGCAGAGATGCAGAGCCTGAGCCAAGATTAGGTTGAGTGCAGGTAAGGACACAGCCAGCTACTATCAGCTGTGTGATCCATCACACCAGCTGGAGCTTTCTGTGTGCCCGAGACACCTAAAAAATCCACAGGCTACAATGCTGCCCACCATTAATCTTCACATGTGTGATGCTTCTGAACATCTAATTGTCCTTCACATACTGAGCATCCCATTTATCACTTTTTAAAAAAACTTACTGGCCTGGAAAATATGGGACATTCGACATCCCTGCAAGTGAAACAGACAGGAGGGACTACAAGTCAATCCAGGTCATGTGACCCCGGGTGGAGTCCTCACCTGGCATGCAGTTCAGTGAGTGACCCTGAGGTGGCGGCGGCGGCAGTGAGGGCGGCAGAACAGGTGGAATGACAGAGGGGACACGTGTCGGTGAGTCGGCAGATTCACAGTCACAGGTGCAGGCTTTGATGTTCCGCGTCCACGTCTCGATCACCTGCTGGTCCTCCTCCTGCAGCTCCTCATCCTGGACAACTTCCCCCTCCTGGGCAACCTCCTCCTCCTGAAGGACACGTGGAGAGGAGTTAATCCAGAGTTTGCTCCCAGAGCGAGTTAAAGTCACATTTCAAACTTAGTTTAGGTGGTTAATTTTATGGGCTCTTACCTCCTGGGAGTGAACAGTGATCAGGGCTGCACCACATCAACAGATGCATGAAGCGTAGAAGCAGATGGTGAAATTCAATGTGAAAGCTAAAACCACATTTTACAGAAGAAACTAAAGAGGAAATTGACTAAAATTGACAAATGAATTCATTAATAGGTATTTTCACATAATTAACACGACTGTGACAAATATCTCTAATTATTCTGCATGATTTGTGTGTATGTGACCAGAAGAAGCCTGAACTGAGGAAAGAAACACATAATATTGACACTGAAATCAAGTATTAACACTGAACCGCTCATTCACCACTGTCAAAAAGCCTCTTCATAATGAAACATGGTAAATTCCACATTTTATTGCAGCATAACTTCTGCATGGTACTTTGATTAGCGAGGTTACAAAAAGACACCATGAACAAGACAGAACAGCGAGTATATTCCTGATTTTTAAGGCAGACAGAGTGCATTATGATTTCATGATATCCCTCGTGCAGGTGCACAGTGACTTACCCTGAGATAAAAGCAGGAGGAACAGCACAGCAGCACAACGAGCAGTGACCTCCATCTTCCTCTTCAGCTGTGCTGGAATGCGATGTGTGTGTGATACCCAACGCTACTGGATAGGATTACTGTAATCCACGGGCCTGTGATGGCCTTATCTAATACTCTGTATTGGCCCTTGGACACCTCCCTTAGGCTTGTCTTATTGTACTACACCTGTGGTGAACGCCATCACTTCAATAAATCAAGAGTGAGCATCATTCTCTATGGCAGTAGTGTCTTTCAGGATCACAATGGCATCACCTGTCAACATTACAACCTACTCGTGTGTTTGAATACATGGATGCCATGCAAGGGGGGTCCTAGTGGTCTAGTCCTCCCATGTTTCCTGTCTGTACCTCAGCTGTCACCACCTGATAAAGAAAAGGCAAAATGCGATAAAAAAAAACCCCCATCACGCAACACTGTGTCCACCACTGCAACACGTGCCACAATGACACTTTACAATGTAAATGTACTTGTTGTCTTAAATCTTAAAGGAATAGTTCAACATTTCACCCTCATTGGCTTTCTTGCCAAGAGATAGACGAGAAGATTAATACCACTCTCATAGTTGGTGGAGCCAGGAGAAGCTTAGCTTAGCATAGCTAGCCGGGTTCTGTCCAAAGATAACAAAATCCAAATGAACTAATTACATGTTATATCTTGTTTGTTTAATCCGTAAAAAAAAGGAGTATTTATTAGCAGGGAGCTGTTTCCAGGCAACCAGCAGAGACTCCAGGAAGTCAGTGCTCCCAGCCAATATGTAATCCCGCACATAACCCCCCATGAAACAGCGAATTGTAGTTTTTACGCTTCGCTATTTTAACGAATGAGATACAACATGTGAATTAATGAGCTTCAGAGGTGCTGGTGGGAATATTTTTTAACTTTGGTGAAAGCCAGGCTAGCTGTTTCCCCCTGCTCCCAGTCTTTATGCTAAGCTAAGCTAGCTTCGTGTTTACCGTACAGACATGAGAGTGGTTTCAATCCTCTCATCTAACTCTCAACAAGGAGGAGAATAAGCCTATGTCCCAAAATGTCCAACTATTCCTCAAAGTTTCTTTCACTCTGAACCTACTGTGTTGACAGCCAACAACAGAAAATGGTCCTGGATAAGTCAACAGAGCTGTGATGTAACTATTGATTGGTGAGTGAGCGAGGGAGTGTCCCAATGTGAAGTCCTAAAGCCCTGATGTCGCCTGCGTGATCAGTGTGCCGGAGTTCAAGAGGGTGTGAGGGCTGCAAATGCATGGCTGAACACCACTAGAAGTATTTTTGTTTGTTTGTTTGTTTGTTTTGAGTGTTTGTTGAGACCCCCACTGACGGTGACTCTATACTCACCACCCCCACTACACGTTACATTAACGTACAGCCTACACACTGACTCAGTGTGTTACATTAACACATCTTTTGGACTCTATCTTTACACATTGCAAATATTCTTTATTCTTCAACCTACTTAAAGGTGCAGTCTGCAATTCTAATCCAACACACTTTTTGTCAAATCCAGCGAATATCTCCTCACAGTCCGCTATCTGTCCGTTCTGTGTGTTCACTGAAGAAAACTCTGGTGTTCATACACAGCCCTGGCTCTGTAAATGGGAAACAAACAGAGCGGCTCAGACCGAGCTGCTCGAGCACAGGACGACAGTTTGGACAGCAGCAAGTTTGACCGCGGGATCACTTGTGTTTATTGTGAATATTCGCCTCTTCATTTGTCTCCGGTGAGTGGCAGTGTCATAATTGGTGTGTCAAAATCAATAAATATTCACTGCATCTAGCAAGTCACATGTCGGCCGAATTAATCTGGCTTACTACAGCGGTATGATCCCAACATAAGCAGATTTTGCTGTGATTTAATTGCAGTAAACAGATCAAAAGGATGCCAAAATAACTACCTCATGATGCCGACTTGTAAGAAGTCTGAATTCATGCTGTGTCAGGTCTGTCCGCAAGACGACAAGCAAACAACTTTTAAAATGCTTGTTTTCTGAATGGAGTTTGGATCAATCAGGCCTCTCCAGAATCGTAAACTCCCCGTTTAAATACTGTGAACTAGTCCATGACAAATATTTTTGCACATTCCTGCACAAATCTGTACTGTTCTTTCATTTAAATACCAGTCATATTGCACATATTGTCTATTCTATAATTTTTTTTTACATTTAATTTATGCTTCTGACTTGCAGTACTTGCTTTCACCTTTTCCTATATTTTCTACTTGCTGTGTTTATTGTTATGCGCCAACAGACCAAGACATTATTCCCTGTGTGAAAACCTACTTTCACAAAACCTTACTCGTACATACATAACTATCTGCCATTGCTCTCACATATCTGTGATCCTGCTATATTTTGACATTTTGTAAATATGGACCTGCACCTTACCGTTCACCAGCTGTTATTTCTCACCATAGTTAACCAGTTTACATCTCGGTGTTGTGGTGTTATGTATATTCTGTTTATTTATTTATTATGGCCCACACTGTTAACTACCTACTCCTGGCGTTGTGTAGATATTTTTGTGTAGATGTTTTGGATTGCAACAGTTAACCTGTCCATACTATATTTATGACACCAACCATTAACCTGTTGCATTTCTGAGTGTGCACATTTGTTTTGCACCTTACTGATAATCTTTATATCTTTGTACTTTATACTTTAATCTTTATTTTGTCAATGTTTTATTTGCACTCTTTCATACTTCCCTACTTTGTATTGCAACTGCTGCACAACAATTTCCCTCTGGGATGAGTATTATCTTATCTTACTTGGCAATAAATCTGATAAATCTGATGTCCACCATCAAAAGAAATATCAAACACACTATCTGGCATCTAAAGTCGAACATTTCACCACTTTTAACTGTGATAAAACTACATGACTCCCGGTTAGTCCGCCTCTATTTAAAGAGTCAGCTGATAATGGGCGGAACTATCCGGCTCCTTGTCGTTTGATTGATGTATACACCAGCCAATCACGTCCGCGATATTGAGTTAAAGGCTTGGAAAGGGGCGGAGACTGTGAACAAAGTGTTGGCCAATGAACAGCGTCATGAGCGCTTCATTGGCCAATCGGAAGCGTGATGCCAGCTGGCCGTGTATGTTTCAGGGCGGCGCTGGGTGGCTCGGCTCTTCACAGCAGAATACAGTGTTGTTAATCAAGGTAAGTAGTTTTTGAGTATTATTTCACCTTTTGTATTCAAATGTGCACGCGCGCTTGGTCGCAGGACGCACTTAAAACAGGTGCGCGGTGGCTGAACAGGGTGACGTTAACGGCTGAATAACGGTGTTAACGGTACTTCCGTCAGGCTGTGTTGATAACGGTAAAGAGAGGATAATTTCAGTCATGTTTCTGGTATAACTGCAGAGAACTGGCTTTTAAATTGGTTGTTATGACTATTTATTACTGTATTATGTCTCATGTTATTTGTTGCAATGCTCTTGAATTGAAAATATATTTACATACTGACTGAATTTGAACGTTTATCTTGTTTATCTTAAACACATGGCAGCAGAAACAACTATCCTATTGATATTCCATATTAAATTGTTACATGAAGGGTTATTCTTTTATTAATTAAAGAGTTTTATTGACCAAATTCAATTTTATCTGCTTTGCATCTAATTTCTTGAGCACCTCCCACATGTTTTAATAATTTCCTCAATTTGGATTAAGTTTTGAGAATCAATCTGACTTTTAATATCTACATAAAAAGTGATTAAATGTGTTCTTTTGAATTATTTTTTGGGGTCTTTCTGTGGATGTCTTTAACCTCCCACTCCTCCCACTCATCTCTCATCTTGTTTCACAGCTCCTCTGTTGTTTTTTTTCCCCCCCCTCATCTCTTCATTTCAGATGCAGTTCATGCTTCTGTTCAGTCGGCAAGGCAAGCTCAGGCTTCAGAAATGGTACGTGCCTTTGTCTGATAAGGAGAAAAAGAAGATCACCAGAGAGTTGGTGCAGACGGTCCTGGCTCGAAAGCCCAAAATGTGCAGTTTTCTGGAGTGGAGAGACCTCAAGATTGTATATAAGAGGTGGGTGAGGATGGGACTTGTTTATGAACAGAGATGTTTTCCGGTTGAACGCTCGCAGAATAGAATTTTCCACAGTTCCCTGGGCAGTTCAGAGTCCTATCGTTCATAGACACAGCTCAGTTTGAGAATCAGGAGAAAGTGTTATCCAAGAGACGAAGACATCATGACTGCACTCAGACTACAACAAGAAAGAGCATTAATTTTGCCTCATTATATCCTGTTGCTGTGCCAACGGATGGGCAGGCAGACTATTGGTGAACCCAGGTGACCCAACGGGGACACACAGCCAGCGACTTTGCACCATTGCACAAGCAGTCAGATATTTGTTTACCTCTTAAATTTAAATAGTTTAAAGCATTTATTGTGCCATTTTTCCATAATTATTAATATTTTTTTTATGTGTCTGTGTTTATTTGCCTCCAACAATTTAACAGACTCTTATTGCATCCTATTAAGGCTTAAAAGTGTCATTAAATAAGTGATTATGGCTGCTGCCTCTGGATCTAGCAGTACTGCATTGGTCAGAATATATCTTTCTCTATAGTAATAGATATAGCAGTAGTAGAGTAGCTCTCAGCTCTCTTAACTGTCTTAATGAAGAGTGTCCTACCTACTCACATGTCAAGAGAGAGTTCTGGATACAGCTGTCTGAGAGTTGATATAATAATTCTGTGCCAAAAATGAACAATACCTCTGCTGAAGTTGAGGGGAAAGAGGTCCAGGAGCAGTAATTACTTTGAGAACGCGATTCAATATTGGTGGAGACGTTGTGATTTTAAGGAGGTGTGAAGGGCCACAGATATTTGGAAATCCTATTTCTTTATTTTATTATTTTCTTTGACATATTAACTTTAGTGAGAAGAAATGAAAATGGTAAGGTTTCAGGTCAGATTTGCGGGTACAAGGTGTGTCCCACAGCCAACCGAGCCTTAGGACACCCAGTGGAAATACTGTAGTTATTAATACAACCAAGACAATAACTGTTGCAGCTGTTAGATGTTTAGACTTTTTATGATGTACGATTGCACAGCACGAAATATAAAATCTGAAAGGCATCTGGAAAGATGAGATCTGGAGCACACAAGGTGTAGTAAGGTGTAACGCAACTGATGTTTCAACATGCAGCCTGTATGTCGAAACAGACCACACAGTTAGTAAGAGCTTTTAATAAGGTGCGGCAGCTGATGTTTCAACATGCAGCCTGGCTTCATGAAGACATACAGCTTGTCCAACGGTTATTCTCATCATCAGTTAATCTGCGATCATTTTCTCAAAAATGAACAACATTATGCAAAAAGATTTTATTGATAAGAAATCCATATTTAACACTGAGAAGCACATTAATGAGGAACTTTCTCTACACAGAGTTGTGCTTTTTCTCTGAAAGGTTTGCCCCCTTGACTTCCGCTTGCCATGCCTGCTGGCCTGCCATGAGTCAGCTACAGTAAAAGTGCTGTATCACTTCTCTGTGCCACAGACAACAACTGAACTGAACCCTTTGTGTTTCCTGAGCTTGGCTGTGCCTTGCATCCACTTGCACACAGCAGACAAGGATGGAGCGCACCATGAAACAGCTCAGGAATATAAAGGGAACAGTTCAACAAATAACGTGAATCGATAATGCCAACAAGTTCCAGTCCTGCCGAGTTTTAGACTTGTTACTTGTCTTTCTAAAATCAAGCCTTGTCCATTGTGCCCTCCTGCCCTGCTGGTTGTGAGGGATCAACTGACCAGCTCCTTTATTAGCCAATCATCACATGCTTAAAGAGTGCCTTAGGGATTATCAGGGATAAAGAACCATGGCAGAATGAGGCTTAACTCATGCAACCTTCTGCATCCGGCTTCTGGCTTTTAAATGAATACCCCGTACACAGTAAACAGCCATCCTTAATAATAACAGAGAAGCGCTCTCTCAGCACTACTGCAGTGAGCTGGGAGACAATATATATCACTTGGAGATCCTGTCTAAGTGATAAAAAATGCACAAAGTCAGCTGTTCTTCTATTTACTTTGTCAGGTTGATGTTGCAGTTTTCACAATGAAAGATGATTTTTTTATTATTTGTTATTTGGATTGTCAAGTTGAAGTTGGCTGGCTTGTGTTGCAGATATGCCAGCCTGTACTTCTGCTGTGCCATAGAGGACCAGGACAACGAGCTCATCACACTGGAGATCATCCACAGATACGTGGAGCTGCTGGACAAATACTTTGGCAGTGTGCGTCTCTTAGTCTTTGATATGTTGTGTATCCATGCCATGGTTAATCATTGATAATTAGTGTTCTTTCATTTCTAAACAACAGGTTTGTGAGCTGGACATTATTTTCAACTTTGAGAAGGCTTACTTCATTCTGGATGAATTCCTGCTGGGTGGGGAAGCTCAGGAGACGTCCAAGAAGAATGTATTGAAGGCCATTGAGCAGGCTGACTTGCTACAGGAGGTAAGGCATTTCTAATAGAATCAATGTGGGAACAATACTGATTTCATACTACTACTACTCCGACTTCATTAGTAATCTGTCCTCACTCTCTATTGTAACTGTCAACATTTGTGATTTTTCAGATCAAAGTCAGGTGGAATAGAAGTTAGAGGAGTGTTTTACAATAGTAGTGCTTATCCTTAAGATTTCAGTCATGGTTGATTTGGTGAGTTCCATGGTTACTGGTGATAACAGGAAGTACGGTTTAATACTTTTTATTCAGTAAGTCTGTCTCCATTGCAAGTTGTCGCATTTTGTTTTTATCGATACATCAACTTGTCCACCTCAGCCAAGCGTAAAAGCTTTTTTGTGAATTTTTCGTATTTTCCAGCATTTTCATCTCAGATTTATCTCAGATAAGAAATGTTGAAAATGTATTTTTGATGAACGATCGCAGTCTGTGCCAACCTCTCTGACAAATACATTGCGTTTTCTGTGACTGCTTCACAATAAAAGCCACCCCGTGATCCGCCAGGTGAATGCGGCAGTGGGAAATGTTGGATTAGCATTCGCAGTAACTTTATACAGCTCTGATACACCTGTAAGAGAGTGAAACAGTAAACAGTGATATCAGTGAGGTAAAACAGTAACACTGGATAACATGCTGAACCATTTCTGTATCCCTCGTGCGTGGGAAGGCAATTTTAATCTGGCACGGGAATGGCGGACTCCGCCGCTAACAATAAAAATTACTATATGGAGAGGTAATTACTAAATGTTAATACATTGAATGGCTATTGCAGAAAAAAATGCAGACCATAAATGCTATCAAAAATGTGGTTTGATTTCATAAAAATCTTTTTATTCAAGTCAGAGTTGGAGTGCTTGTATGTCACATAAAAGTAAAAGCAGAGTAGCTAAAAAATAATGTAAAATAATGTACTTAAATTAGATTTCCCTCCAAAAAGTGACATCTGCTTTGGCATGGTATCCTACAGTCATTTAGGTGGTGCGTCAACCCAGAGTTTTATAAATGTGTTTCTGTTTAGCTCTTATCAGAGCAGTAGTGTGAGTTATGGAAATGACTTTTAGAGTGAATCTCATTGTAATTAATTCTCTATAAAAAAAAATAATACTTGTAATCTCGAAGATTTTCATTTTGTTGTCTTTCACTGCACCTATGGCAATAATCGGTAATTGCAGGTGTGTTTTTGGACCTCACTTCAGTTTCAGTTTCATCGTCTGTAGTCATCGACCTTTTCTTTGTTTGTTCGGCCATAATAACCGTTCACTCGCAACGCTAGCAGAGACCCAAAAAAACAAGAAGCACACTGCTTCATACACAGGTGAGGTGAAGAGCGAGTCTGTTGCGTTAAAAGTCTTGTTAAAAGCCGAACTGTGCGCCGCTTGTGATATATTTCCAGGAAAGTCGCTCCCGACACCCAGGTCATAGTACTGCAAATGACTAAGTTAACTAACTAACTAAGTTACTTAACCCTCTTACAGGGCGTCTTGAATGTTGAGTTTATCTGTCTTAACTTGCCTCACTGCTTTAGTAAGTGGTGGGGGGTCACTTGGGACTGCATGGTGCTTCTTTCTTACACATTTTCTCACACTGGTCACTGTTGGATTCCTGATACATCTTTATACATCTCAGTACATCTTTAATTTCATTTTCTTAGCTGCATGAACACACTGTAGTACTCAGTTGATTTATGCATCCTTTTTCACAAATGTTTGACATTTTATTTCCTGCGATTTTCCTTTTCATTGGCTTCACAGTGCTTTATTGTCTGACATTTAGTTTGCTTGATCTTGATCTTGTTTTCCGCTGACGTTTTTCACTCTTTGCCTGTGTATTCTTTGCTATTGTGATTTGCAGAATATAGACTTTCAGATGCGCCTGTTTGCAGGTATGGTTTGTAAAAACCCAGATAATCCTTGCTGTAGTGTTAGATCAGTAGCCTTAGATGTACTGTAGATTCACCAACACAAACGCTAAAGCCAGCAGAAACAACACACCAGCAACTGCAATATTTAAAGCATCAGGAATGCACCAAAGATACTGAAGTTTCTGGTGTGTTTTTCTGCTTCATATTGACTTCAACCCTGATACCTCTGATGTAACTGTAATCCCAGGCACTAACCAATAATTCTTCGTCAGCAGCATATCTACATGAAAAACGAATATCATTGAATTCCAAGTTCTGTTATTACTTGCATTGCTTATTACATTCAAAAGTGTTGTTCTCTCTTTCAGTGTCACTAAACTATTTCCAATGATTTGATTCTCCACTTTGAAATTTCACACATTCTTTTGTGAGGGGCGCTCAGGTTGCTGCCCAGAAACAAAGCGTCATTGTCTGCATTGCTGAGACCACACAAACACTTCTGGCCTAGATTAGCATTTCATATAGAGGGAGCAGCAGAACCACAGTGTCACTGCAATTATGATGCTGACTGAAACAACACAGCTTCAGTGCACAAGAGGCTCTCTTTCACTTCAGTCCATTAATGTCATATATCAACCAAAAATCATAATTCAGATATGTTTAGCTTGTGGTTATAGAATTAATGAGAAATCTTGAATCTGTTACAGCAGCGCTTTTTAAGTGAATTACTATTTTTTAATTTCTGTAGACGATGCGAAACAACACACTGTGAAATAGATTTCAAAGAGTGATCTAGTGAGGGTAGTTTTTAATGTTGAATACACGTAAATGAGGACAGTATTTGGCATTACACAGTAGTCTAGTGTAGACCTAGATCAGTGTCAGCAGGCTGATGGGTTTGCTGGATTTGTTTGCGCAACATTTAGTCAGTCAGTGAGCCAAAAGGCCACTGCTAATGAGTTCTGGGAAGCAAAATCAGGCCACTGCTGACAAACCATTAACATCCAATGGAGAAAGGCGATGTGAACTGTAGAGAACGACCAACACTGGATTTTTGAGGGATAAACACAAATGTTGGCAAAGATTCCTCAAATTTGGTTATTTGTGACAAAGATACATACTAAGGCAGGATATTTTAAAAAATAACCAAATATGAGTAACAGCAACACATGTGCTGCAGAATAGACCTGAAATAAGAAACCTATGAATCACATGTACCAAAAAATATATGATTTTGTACACTGGTACAGATATACTGAGATAAGTCAATATCGGCATGTTGTATCGGTCAGGCTTTAGTGCACTCTACAGGAATTTAAAGATAAATTCAACCTTTAAAAAAAGCTGTTGGCAATATACCTCACTTTGTGCATTTCTCTTTTTCCTGCTGGATTACATGACATCACCTTAATATTTCCACTGCAGCTCCAGTGGGTTTATTATTAAGTTAAAGTGGCACCAGAGAGTTTAATTTTACAAGAACTACATCTCAAGGCCTTACATTTTTATGTTCAAACATAAAAGTGTAATTTTGCCTTTGTCATTTCTTGATATGTGACAGATGTATCTTCATTATTTACCTCATGGATTTGACTTGAGTCATTCATCATCTTTTTAATATTGCAGTACATATGAATAAGAGGACATATGTCATGGCAAAACATGAGGGCACCAAAGTTTACAAACTCACCTAACTAACTTTGAAATATTACTCATGTTACCAAACTGGGAATACAACGTGGCCTGAATTAAGTAATGAAATAATATGGGCAAGCGTTAGGAAATCCAAATGTGGCCCATTACCATTAACTGTGAGGCAGCTGCTGCCGTGCCAAGTCTGTAATCCCTGAGGACATACTGTGAAGCTCTTCATTGATTTACAGTCAGCAGCACCATCAGGTAGCTGTACTGTAGAGAACATACTGTACTGGGATCTTAAAAGGCTTATGGTAAGTTCTTAATGTAGGCGTTTTCCTTTTAAGTGTATACAGTTATGAAGTGAGTGGCCATTTTAAACCATCTAGTTGATGTTCTCACTTTGGAAAGAATGGGGTCAAAACCTCGAGAGTGCCAATCCACGTTTACCCTGAGAGGGGGAGAGAAAGAGGTCTCTGATTGGCTCAATTCTGTATTTGTAGAGCCAGAGTGAAGACTGGGGAAGTTTGCCAAATGAGGAGATCTTGTAGTGGGCCTAGCGTCCATCCATGTCTCCATCCAGGCAATTGGTAACTACTAGACTGGTGCAGTCAGTCAGTCAGCATGGGTTTCCAGTTCTGCGTGTCGTGGACTTCTACCTGCATGTACTTTACTGACTGTCTCCTAACTTTTGAGTGAAAAATACGTGATGCAGCGAAAGGGTCATAACAGGCATGAACTCAAACTTTAATGTTTAGAACATGTCTGAATTTCACAAACAGGCGGTATAATCCAACACTTGTAGCAGATTAATTTTTATTTCAATTTTCTTATTCATGGATGCAACTTGTAATTTGTTAAAAGTTAGACTTAATTTGAATTTCACTCAAATTTGAAAATCAATTTCAAATTTAAATTCAACTGTTTTCCCGTACAAGTGAAAGAGCTATGCTGCCTGTGTGAAGACTAGCCTGTCGTTTTACTAACAGCACTGAATGAAAATGCTCAGATTAATGATTGTGTATGTTTTTATTTGAAAAGGATTTCTTAACAATAACACACGTTACAACAGTATTTTACATTTACTAATATTCATTCCGCAGGTTTTTATATGTAGTGTTATTTGACATAGAACTATCATCTTCTAATAATAAGATATTAAAGGATAGTGCTGTTCTACATTTTTCTTATTCTCAACAAAGCCCATGAAAAGACCCAAAACCAACAATGCTTTAATCTCTCAAATACTCTCCGACTTCCCCAGCCTGTCTGTTGCACTCAGCCTCAAGCTCATTTGTTCCCACTGAAGATGTAAATCTTTAAAACAGGTAACAAATACATCCTTTCATTTTTTAAGCTCGGTAATTTCCTAAAACAGCTGGGCACTGTAGTTTTTAGCCAAAGTTACTCAAACAGGAGTAAATAATGCACTTGTTGGGGACTATTTTCAGTCGCAGATTCATACACATTTGGTGCAGGACGGAGTATGTGGGATTGACTCAAAATAACCGACAGTGTGTGTGTTCATGGTAATGAAGGAACATGTCGCCCCGTGCAACTGTGTGGCTCATTGATGTGTTTTTAATAGTCTTTGGACAACAATGGAGCCTTGTGGCTCAGAGGAATAGGATATATCAGTGTTTGGCTGCATAGACAATACTTGTTAGTTAGATCAGTTCATTGTTGGTTTTGGTCTTTTCAAGGGATTTGTTAACAAAAATAAAAACTTAAAGAATCCAACCAGCCAGAATACAAGCTTTATTGAGCTTTATACAAGCTCAAGAAAAGAGCTTACTAATAATTAATTATTGTCGTGGTGCCTCCTCATCATGGTCATTTTATAATCGGGAGAGCAATCAGATCAATTCACAAATGCCTCTGCTACTTGAGATGCTGCAACTATTTAGTAATCAAACTCTTTGTCAGTATAATTTAGTAATCAGGCTAATTATTTGAACTTTTAAAACACCAGAGTGCAATGGTGAGAAGCAGAATTTCCTCATGTTTTGTCACATATAAGATGTTTGTTTTTAATGGATGGACAAACGAACACAGGTATTCCCTGATTTTTGTGATTGGAGGCAAAAGTTATTGTCATCCATTAAAAAGTCTAAACATAATGTACAGATTGAGGTTGAGTTGGGGGGCACCTTTGGAATGAGTGCCTCTGGCTTTGAGGCATTAGTAAGTACATAGTGCAGTAATTACATGGAAAACATACCACAGGGGATTTGGCTGCAGTTATTTTAATAAGCCTTTAATGAAACATTTCTCAAGAGCCGGCCATTACTTTGGTGCCAGCAAGCAGATCTTCTTTTGGAATAATGATGCCTCGGAAGATTTCCTGCTCAGCTCAACTCTGCATGTGAGACATCAGAGATAAATTGAGCAGAGACGTCCCCACGAAGAGGGCGTTGTTATTGTGGTGGTGCGCAGTTAACCTCCAGCTCCCCGAGCACATACTGTAGATGTGTAGATGCTTTAGGTTCCTGAGAGACTGACCAGTGGTGCTTTGTCCTGTTTATTTTTGTCCTTATAAAACTGTTTGCCTCGCAGGTGTGATGGTCCCAAATATGGTCTCTGAGTCCTCTGGTCTTTTCCAGAATTAGGCCTGCTGAGGTGATTATTCTGTGTATGTGGATTTAGGCTGTGCATACCGCTAGAGCCCTCTAGTCAGAACTAGTCTCAGTCTTCTATCTGTATATATATATGTCTGTAGCTGGTTGAGACAGTGTTCCTCGTCTCGTTCCTGGTCTAGTGTCACTAGTTAGTCCGTCCACAGCCGACAATACCTGTCTGTATTGAAAGCAAAGTCTGTCTCAGTCTGTTTGTCTTTGTTTTCCATATATGTGTAACATTTCATTGACACTGTTCTCTACCAGATGTTTTTTTATGATTAAATATCTGCAGTTTGGATAGGTGACACTGCGACTGTGTGCCTTCAGATACATTTAATAAGCAGTGAAAATGAAACGCTACAAAGTGTTTCCATATCTGACTGTTTCAAATTGTTCATACCCTCCCACTCAATATGTTGCTTTTCAGGAGAATTTTATAGTTTATAATAAGAGAGACTTGTGGATGCATTTTCCCAAAGGTATTCAGAATATGAGCTATATTAAGCCAAGCTCACTGTTCAGCTTACCTTCAAACCGAACAGAGACATAAAAAAAACACTGTGAGGTTGTTTGACTTTGGGTAAGTAGGAAAAGTGAAATTCCCCATCAAGCTATCACATTAAAAGGCACCTTAAAGGAATAGTTTGACATTTTGGGAAATATTGCTTTCTTGCTGAGAGTTGGATGAGAAGATTGATACCACTCTCATATCTGTACAAAAAATATGAAGCTACCACCAGAAGATGGTTAGCTTAGCTTAGCTTAAAGACTGTAAACAGGGGGAAACGGCTAACTTGGTTCTGTCCAAATGTAGGAAAGTTCACCAATTAACACAAAAATATCTTGTCTGTTTAATTCGTACAAAAAATGAAATGTAAAAACAGCAGTTTGTGGTTTTGTGATGTGATGAAACAATCTCCTGGCCGGGGTAGTGACTTTCTGGAGTCTCTGTGCCGTTCCAGCACGTAACTCTTTGTAAAGCCACAAATTGTCGTTTTTATATTTTTGTTCATTTACAGATTTAACAAAGAAGATACATTGTGTTAATTGGTGAGATTGGTGAGTGCAGCTAGGTGGATTTTTTTAATATTTGGACAGAGCCAGGCTAGCTGTTTCCCCCTGTTTCCAGTCTGTATGCTAAGCTAAGCTAACCGACTCTTGGCTCTAGCTTCATATTTCTCGTACGGACATGATAATGGTATCATCTAAATCTCTGCAAGGAAGCAAATAAGTGTGTGTCTATAAAAAAAAAGAACTATTCCTTTTAATAGTTAAAGGCGGAACAGTGGTGAGAGTAGTTAGTCTTAAGTGATACCTCCAGCCTGCTGCACTGTCCCCTGCATGTCCTGTGAATGAAGTGTCTGAACGGGGTGGCTGTTACGACTCAGTGTTGTCTTGTTTTCTAAGCTGTGTGCGTTTCTCTCCCCCAGCCCCGTCATGAGTACTTTAATGTGCCTGTGTACTGATTGGCTGCCATCGCTGCTGCTGCTGCCGCTGCCGCTGCTGCTGCTGCTATCCACCCTGCATGCTGAGCTCCTCAGTGCACCTTTCTTTCTGCCCTCTGAGCACCTGTCATTGTCATTGGTTTGGGGGTGGAACAATATTCTCAGCTCACTGTTCAATTCAATACATGGCAGTCATGATACAATATTGTCACAATGTTTGAAGTAAATTGAAAACTACAGTAAATGATGAAAATATTTAGGCATTTGTTCTGGTAGGATGGACGAGGAGATCAATGTCCTGTTACTGAGGATTGAAAACTTTGAATATCATCCATTTATACTGAAGTTAGTGAGTCATATGTTCATTGATAATATGTATTTTGTGGTGATATATTGTTACATGCCTGTCATTCGTCCACTTATTATTGGTTTCATTGCACCAGTTGAACACCTCTCTTTATGTTACCACTGTAAAAAAGTGTATGTGCCATCATGACCCGAAAGTATGCTGATTGACAAAAAGTTTTAAACTCAAGGTCCACTTACTAGATTTTTTCTGGAGCTTTCAACCACTTGGCCTTCACCAGCGAAGGGACATCCAGCTTAAAGTGTACCTTGTGTTGAGAATTTTTTAATGGCCTGTTTTCAAGGTCAAGAATGAACCTTTAACCAGTTGAAATCAGCAGCTGTAGTCTTTGGCTGAAAGAAAATCTGTACACTGTTGGATCAGGATGGCACCTGATTGAAAACCACTGGTCACATTTATCACACTGAGTTATCAGATTGAAGTTACATACGACAAATCGTATCAAAATGATTCCCTCATGATGGATGTTCTTCACAAAATCCCTTCTTCTTTTTCTGTGCCACTCAAACTATGTGGGAAAGTCTGCCCCCTGTGGTGCACAAATGTGCCTGACTGCGTTGAAGTATACAGTATATCTTTAAGACATCAGTATTTAAGTGTAAACATCCTCTTTGAAAAGAAATGCTTCATGACCAGATCACAGAATATGATCCCCTTAAATTTCAGTGTTACTTCAACACAGATTCCAGGCTCATCACCGTCACGCTGAAGTTATAATTATGTCAGAGAGGTGTTCATCCAATTAGTTTTATATTTCATATTTTTTATTGGTTCCATCATTTGTTTTTGTGACTGAATTCACATTACGTCAGGCATGGGTGGGAGGTGAATGCGTTAGAAATCATGTGTTACCTGTTGCTTTATTCATGTCTCTTGTGGATTTGTCAGTTACAGTTTCGTGTTTATCTCCTCACTTTAAATCATATATGTATTTGAACTTTTAGGTATTGTTCTTGCTGTGGTTTCTAGGAGTTGTTGTTTTAATTATCAAAATCAGAACAAACCCTAGTTCAGACCATAGCACACACTAGAAGGCCTTATAGCTTTTCAGTATTTAAAATGTTAGTTTAAATGTTTTTAAATTATTTATAGACCCTGATCGTTTCCTATTTAAATAAACTGCAAATCACCCACTCTCAAGGTAAGTGGTGTTAGTGGGATTAATGCTAATGCTAAAGAAAAATCTTCTCTTTGCACTGATTAACTAAGGGCTCTTTTGGCTTTCTACATTATAATGATAATAGACATTTAAACACTTGAAACAATTAGCCTTACAAACTCTTAATCTATTATAAACGCACACTGACTTGGCACTTAAAATGTTTTATATGATCTGTCATTGTTCATCTGGGTCCTACTAAGGACACTGAGGCTATTTTATCAATGTATATAATAGATAATGAATAAATTGTTTATGATTCTTTGTCAATTAAGCACACCTGGTGTCTGTCTTTAATATAACATGATTGGTCCTTGAGTTCATGGTGTTTTTTTCTCCACACGTGGCACCTTTGAACATCAGGCTGATATTTAGTAATTTAGTTTTTATTGCAACTGTTTTCTTCTGTGTCGGAAACGAACCCGATAACCTCACCACTGAATGGTGCTAAGCTCCATTTGCTTTGCAGATGAAGATGTTTAGCCTACATAATAGGTGACAAGGGATTCGTCATTCCAGCAAAATCGACCCCAAGAGTGAAAAGGCTATAATTGGTGAATAATGCATGGTTTACGTTCCAAGATCTGGGCTGAACATTTTGCACTGAAAATGACACTTCAGAAGTCACTGTGTAGAAGTGGGTTGTTTTTGTCTTCTTACATAAAGCAAGATTTCTGTCTCACTGCTCTGATGCAACTCCTCTCTTTACTTTGTGCCGAACCTTGTTTTAGGATGCCAAAGTAAGTGCTTCTCTTTCTTTCTGCCACAAGCAACCAGCCCTGTTTCCCTGTACACTGTCTATGTTGTTGTTTATGATTTGTGACACATCAGGCACAGCATGGACAAAAAAGTTGATATATATCAAATAACTGGTTGAAGTATGTAGGCCAATAGACTCTCACAGCAGACATTGTGACTTAATAACATGAATGATGGCTGCATTCCATTCAGGTGACCCAGTTCAATTGTGCATGCTCACTCACTGACAATGGCTTACTGGGACTTAATGGGATGGAACCATCACTAATATTATAATTAACACCTGCACCTTTTCTGCTTTGACAAGACAGAATGTCTGCCATGAAAGGGTCTATTGATAAAGACAAGCATTCCAGGGCATCTGTCTTTCATCTTGCTTAGATTTTTTTGTGTGTGCACATATATTATAAATATTGATTAATGCAGCTTTAACATCTAATTGCAGTATCAAATCCCCAAATATTAATGTAGAATTTGGAGGGTGAACTGAACTTAATAGTTGTTGGTTCCTCTCTAAGAGCCACCCCTTTCATTTCTATGTATTCATGTGATTAAATGTTAATATTTAAAAAAAATGATCAATGCAGCTTTAAATGTAAGGACCATTTGCTTTGTTTAAATGTAGAATTTGGAGGGTGAACTGAGCTTAATAGTTTTTGGAGAGCCACCCCTTTCACTTTACATGTATTTGTTACATTTAAATTCAGTAAAAAAAAAATAGATTAAGGCAGTTTTAAAGGTATCCTGTGGAGTTTTTGACCACTAGTAGCGCCGTGGAGCATGTTTTTACTAGTTCTTGCTTTGTTTGTATCATGAACATGGGCGAGGCAATACATTCCTGCCATCAGTTTCATGCTATCCCACTGATCAATATTTGGTGACAGTAGTGCACGCAACAAAAGTAGCAATGCGCTTCCACAGACAAGGAAGAAGATGACTGCAAAATATTTAAAGATCAGCTTTGCAAATGTTTTATGAGGTAGAAAATGCACTCAACACATTTGTTTGGCCTCAAGGATACACACAACGCGTTTTGGTGAGAAACTCTGAATGTAAACACACTTTTATTTTGTTTACAAGAAAACTCCACAGGGCACCTTTAACTTCGATCAAATTCCCAGTTATTAATGTAGAATTTGGAGGGTGTACTGAACAGAGTTAATGGTTCTTCACTACAAGCCACCCCTTTAACTTTATATGTATTGATTTGATTCAACGTTAATCTGAAAAATGTGGATTAGTGCAGCTTTAACGTAAACAACTAATTGTAGTATGAAATCCCCAAATATAAATATAGAATTTGGAGGGTGAACAGAGTTGTGGGTTCCTTAGTATAAGTCACCCCTTTCACTTTACATGTATTTTTATTTATTTTGATTCAGTGTTAATATAAAAATATTGATTTCACAACTAATTACAGAATTCCCAAATAATGATTCAGAGTTTGGAGGGTGAATTAGTAAGACTGCACAAAGTCAACTGAATGGTTACCATGTCTGTGAAATATTCCCCCACAACAGTGGTGACATTACACCAGATACGTTGTGGCCTCACGCTCTGTGTGTGTGCGCACAGTTGAGTAATGCTGTCATTGAAATCTGCTGTAATCAGTGTGTGGTGTGAAGCTCACCGAGCACTTCACTGGAGCTGTGGTTCCTCTCTCCCTCCACAGGAATCAGAGACCCCGCGCAGCGTACTGGAGGAAATTGGACTGACATAAACACGGTCTTCATCGTCATCCACTTGCTACACACTTCTTCATCTGCCAGCTACTCTGCTGTATGTAGCTGACAACAACTCCAATTCACCTTTGAGCACACACAACCTCACAATCACACACATACTCTGCCTTTGTTTTCTACTTTTTTTTCCCTCTGGGACAAACAATGTAGCACTGTTTGGGTATTTCCTACTGAGTTATTTATTTGTTTAGTTTGATGACGTTAACTGTTACCGAGGAAAAATGTGGCATAATGGGTTTTTATTTTTTGCCACACCAAGATGCTGTGCTGAGTGAATTGCTTGATTTCAATTTGACCAAAGCTGATGTGATCGCTCTATAATATAAAAGTATATTTAATGATTTACTTCTGAATTTCATATGTGTTCATCAGACTAATAGAATATTTTAAAGGGAAGTCAAAAGTATTACATTAACAGAACCAAAGAATTGTTTCATCTTGCCTTGGTTTCTTTAACATTGCGTTGTGATTATCATTAAATTAACCATAGTTTCAAGCACAGCATATTTGACATTTGAAATATACCCACTGTACTTACACTGTAATGCATCCAGGCAGTCTGTAGTGAAATGACTGTGGATGAACTGGCTTGAAGACAGAAAATGTTGCATGTCATATAATGAGTATTCTCTCAGTTTACAGGCCATTATCACTCCTATAGCCTAACTGTTTGGTCTATTGGTTTCTAATGGCAGGATCCCACTTAATGTTGAAAGCCTTAATCGCTGACGGATGTCCACTCATTTAAAATCAATTATATCCATTGCATTTGCATGCCACTGCAATGCAGCAAGTTTATTTTATTAATGTACCGAGTGCAAGAACTAAGTTGACTGTTCTTTTTCTTCATGTTTACTGCTGTGCTTCTCTTTTACGTTTTTTTGTGATGAAAACATTTCACAGAATCAAAAATGTTCCGCTCACTTAAAATATCTAATCAGTGTTGTCTAGGCTAAATTTAAGAAACAGGGTAGTTTCACTTAAAGCTGCATGAATCAAATTTTGTTCACAAGGTGGCAAAAGAACTGTAAGACAGGCTGACAGACACAAGGCCCCGAACATTTGCCACCTTATAAAGTTGTTTTGGATGTTAGCAAACAGTTACCTTCTTAACCATCCATCAGACATGAAGCGACGTTATCGTCCCACAGGGATCGTGTTTCTGGCTTCCTGCAGAAGCGCATTACTCCCTCTCCTTTAGCTCTGGTTTGATCTCCACCAACTTCTGCTCCTCACCACATCCACCCTTTTCACATTACGCGTGTTCATCTGATACAATGTTCATTGAAAAATATTGATAAATGCAGCTTTAACACATTACGCACGTCACAGAAATGCGTTATGGAATAGGCGTGATTTGATTTCAGAATGAAGGAGATGAAAGAATTTTCTGGAGATGGATAAAATGGGAGCATACAAATCACTGTTTCCCTCTTTGCCTGTACCCTGTCGTAAACAGTGTTGATATTTAGCAACAAACTTGTGCTAATCATACAGTACAGACCTCTGACCAGCGTGACAATTTAAAGCTGAGGCACTTCGGCCAGAGTATTTTTCTTTACGACAACAGTCTACTCTTTTAAAGCCGTTTCACTGTACATTGGTAGTGATTTAATATTAAAAAACAATACATGTGACATACTGTACAGCATTTAAACTACCTATTTACTACTGTGACTCTGAAAAACTGTAATAGAGCATTATGATTTTTTTTTTAATCAGCCAAAATATAACGTAGTTTCCAGCCCCTTGGTTGAAAAAAGTCCACACATAAAATGCCTTTTGGACACATGACTGTGCAAATATCATAAAACGGCATTCTTTCTGTATTTCATGTTCATGTTGCACAATATGTACATTATTAAGAAGCTGTTTAAACCATAATTGTGTTTAAAATATATTTTTTCTGAGCTACTTACTTTTTGTTTGGTTTTCCATTTTGCAACTTCTTCTATATATACACAGCTGTTGACATGTTGAAAAGTCTCTTCCTATTATCAGTTTTGTACAACTTCAAATAGGCATTTTCATGTGTAATTTATTCTGTACGGTATACTGCATCTCAGAAGTGTGACTGTGTGTTGGGGAGTACAGTAGTTACAGCATGAGTACATCCTGCGTATTACGTTACTGGACTTGTGTTTACTTAGATACATTGTGTAGTTTATTGTCACAGTGTCTGAAAAGGATAAAAGAAGGCAGGTTCTGTTTTCCTGTCAAGTTCAGCAATAAAGAGTACTCCAGCTGCAGAGAGGCTGTACTGTCACCAACAGCTTGTTTCCTTTCACTCTCCACTGGTCGCTCACAGCACAGAAAGGAGTGACCCAGTTTTACAGATGAAAACTGTAAATGTGTCTCAAAGTGCTGTTACACATTCACTAAAACATGTAAAAGTAAGTATAAAAGTAAGTAAATGAGTAATAAATGTTAAGGTTTAATAAAAATGAAAAAACACTACACTTAAGTTTGCATATACAGTAAGTATGAACACAAAAGACAATGGATTTTGGGTCTAGTTTCCTCAATCAATTGTGGTGTAAACAGGAAGAACACAAAGCTTGTTTGACCTGGCATGTCTCCACAAAGTACATTATATCAGCATCTACAGTATGTGTGCATGTGGAGACAATGCATTTCATGACAAATAATACATGTTCAGTCATCCATTTTATCATTTTGATAAAATACACAGGGCCCTAGGTTCATTACAGGTGTGACGTACACTGTGTATTACATTCTATACAGTAATCAACTGTTAACAGATTTTAAAAAGTTTCTGAGGCTGCCACATATTATTAACAACCGACACAGCATCATTTCCATTTATAAAAAAAGAGTTGGCTCAGTCATAGGATACACTTTGTTCAAAAATATACTTTACTGGTTGCATGAAACCAGAACTAAACTGAAAGAAAACATCACCTCGCGTGGTTCATGTTATTCAATTCATGTTATTTTGGCAGCAGAAAAAAAATTAGCATCAGTAAGGTGAGGATGACAGATTAAAGCCTCTGGTCTCTGATTTAATACTTCATACCGAACCTTTGATTTTATCTGTTAGGTTGCACTTGTTCATTCATTACCTGAATGTTTTAATCAGGATGAACTTGAAATAATCATAATGGTATTTGTGCCTAACATGTATCTTTAAAGCGAGACAATATAACTGTTGAAAGAAGACATAACACATTCTTCCTCTTCAAAAGTTACATCCAATTTTCAAATTTTAAAGAAATTAAACGCACCCTTGTTCAGTTCAATGTACTCACTGGTTTTACTGCTACAGCCTAATTCGGTCTGGTATGACCAGTAGCTTATGGTGGCTGCTGTTAGCTCATGGTAGCAAACTAGACATAGATATTGCTGTGCAACAGACAATGCTGAGTCAGTTTGCTGAGTTTGTGACTCCTCTCTACTTGTTCCACTGTTACGCTTTATCCTGTAATTACCACTTGTGGCAACAGTGGCAAACGTTACATGGTCTCGCTTTAATTCCTGAGGTCAATTCTGAGGCAAATTTTCCATTGTCTGAGGAGGCATAACTCAGTATCACATTATGAACTTGAGATGCAGGACAATATCTCCTTTTCGTTTAACTGCAGAAGACAATACTAAATATTTACTTATAAAACTTAGAACTATTCAGGCCATATCAGCAGTACACTGAAATGTTAATGATGTTCAATGGTATTTCTTTGTCTTGAGAGTTCTTAGAGGACTAATATTGTAATGAATCACTCCGCTGGGAGCATTAAATCTGTAGTCATGTGCTGTTTCTGACCTTAAAGGTGTCCTTTGGACAGTTAAGAGCTTGTGTGAGTGCTCTAACTGTCCTCCTTTAGCATCTCTTCAATCTCCCTGTCCCAGTTGTCATCACGGTTCTCATTATCAGCCAACACGTCGTACTCCTGAAGTTCCTCCTGCAACTCTCTCTCCCAGTCAGCAGTCTCCTCTGAAAAAACCCAACGTTGAGTCACTCATTGAACTCTGATAAACTCAGCTAATTCCATGACAACCCAGTTCAACTTACCCTGTTGTGCGTTCGTATGTTCCCTCTTGTCCAGAACCAGCTGTTCCATTTCTTTGCGTAGGTCATCCTCATTTATCTTGCATGAGTCAAAAGCATCACTCACAAATTCAGACATAGGCGGGCTGGTGGAGATCTCCTCTTCGTCCTTTCATAACAGAAACAGAAGGAGGTCAGACTGTACTCACTTTAGTCCAATTACTGCTTTACGGTGAAAAGTCTTATTTTCTTGGGTATATTATTCTTTGAAAACAGGTGGCTTACCTCACTTGATTTTGCTTTGGTACTGCAGATGGCGGGGGGAGTTTTCCGTTTAACTACATCTGCAGAAATAATGTTTTTGACATTATCTCTGAAGTATATTAACAGAAATAAATAAGGTGATATTCATACTTTCTCAATAACATTAATAGTGCAGGGTAATCCTTATGACATTTCCCACTACCTGTATTAACATTGCCATTAAGCATATTATGTAACAAAAACAAAGGTAAAATTAAATGTTCAAAAAGTTCAACAATTTCCTAAAGTTAACTCACTTTTTGGTTTATCACACAATATTTGGCAAAACCTCACCACTGTATCTGAGTCAATGACATCTCTATTTATGGTTTTGTGTGTGAGAGGCTATGAATTGAAGAAGAAGATCAAGATTAAAGACAGGCATTATAGTTTTACCCTTTTGATGAGAGGCCTCAGGACTGGTGCCAGTTTTCTCCACGTCTCTTCGCTCAGCAGCCTGTTGTGCTGCTAGAGCTGTGAGCTGAGCCGACTGTTTTATTAAGGACACACGGTAGAAGTAATTCTTCCAGAAGACCTCCTCTTTCACCCTGAAAGATACAGAGGAATAGAGTCATCTCTGTGGTCGAATAGAAGATCTTTGTCTTTAAAAAACCCACTCGTATGCAGGGATGCAGATGATGAAAACACAGGACAAAGTATTGTGTGAGTGTCAAAACACTCTCACTGTTTGGGGACCAGATGGAAGCGCATCTTCTGAAGGAGCTCATCTTCCTCCAACATCACCATGGCGACAGGATACATTTGCTCAAAATCAAAGTGAAACTGCACCCCAGCAGGAGGATCTCGCAAAAAATTTCTTTTGTCCTGTCAACAAATGAAGCAATAAACTGAAGTTAAATTTCTCTTGAAATTACACTGATGGACACTGTTTGAAAAGAAACATTTTATAAGGAGTAATACTCACAGCTGAGAGAGCTAAAATCTGTTGTTGTATGGTGTCCTCTTCGTTATAACCAACCCATGGTGGCACAGCAGCACCTAGGAACAACGAAAACTAGCGTGTAGTTACTGTATTGTAATATAATACACTTTCATATCATGCATACATACTGAATACATAAATAAACAACAAACACTAACCAGACTTTTTCGCTTTTTTCTCCTGAACAAATTTTTCTTGTTCTTTCTGGAAATCACCCAAAATGGTCTAAGGGAAGAAAATGTGTCATTAAACAGGCCAAACTTCTTTAGGACAAAGAGGGAGGTGAAAACATTTAAATGAAGACAGACACAAAGGCATATTTACCTTATCAATAATTCCATTTATCTTCCCGTCCTCCACACTTTTCTTTAGGGTTTGTGCTGTTTCAACGACGGACTCGGACAGTTTCTTTGAGGCACTGGTGGCGAAATTATAAACGTAACCTGCAAAGAAGCAGCAAGTATAACAAACATTAGTGAGGTTACATTTATCATCCTACTGCTACAGCAAAGCAACTAAACTCATTCAGGAAAGTCTACTATAAAAACTACTAATACTACCAGTGGTGGAATGCAACCAAGTACATTTACTCAAGTATTGTTCTTAAGTACAAATTTGAGGTATCTGTACTTTACTTGAGTATCTCCATCTCAGGCCACTTTATACTTCTACTCCACTCCATTTCAGAGGGAAATATTGTACTTTTTACTCCACTACATTAATCTGGCAGCTGTAGTTACTTTGCAAATTACTTTACATACAAAACATAAGAAGAGCTTTTAAAATACGATGCATTGTAAAAAATTTTAACTACCCAACAGTATATAACATTTGCAATTATTTGGATAACTGATGAACTGATTTATTCTTTTTTGTTTTATTGCAAAAATGCCAAACATCTGATGGTTTCGCTTTCTGAAATGCGACGATTTGATACCTTTTCTTGTCTTAAATGACAGTAAATTGAATTTTTTACTTTTGGTCGAACATGGTAAAGATGTCACTTTTAGCTCTGGGTAATTGTGATGGACATTTCTCACTATTTTCCTACATTTACAAACCAAACAGTAAATGAACTGATGAAGAAGATGAATCCATAATTAAAATAATCATTAGTTGCAGCCCAATAAAAAATAGTTAAAAATGAGTCAACCAACTACAACAATAAAATGATGCTTGAACATTAATGCATGAGTAATAATACTAATGATTAGGGCTGCATCTCATGATTATTTTCGTTACTGATTATTCTGCCGATTATTTCATATCGTTTGGTCTATAAAACATTAGGAAAAAATGAAAAATGCCCATCACAATATGTAATGACCTCATCAAATGTCTTGGTTTGTCCGACTAACAGCCAAATCCCAAAATGTATTCAATTTATTATAATTCAAGACCAAGAAAAGAGTCAAATTTTCACATTTGAGAACCTGGAACAATCAATTTTTGCTGGAAAAATAACTTAAACGATTAGTCGATTATCAGAATAGTTGCCAGTTAGTTTTCTGTCAATCGACTAATCAATTAGTCGACTAATCGTTGCAGCTTTACTAATGATATATCTTAGTTTATTTATATAGTATATCATTAAATATAATATATACACTCACAGGGGCCATTTCTCTGCACTCTCTGAGTACTTTTACTGTTGTGAAGTATATATTCCTCATGATACTTACATACTTTTACTTAAGTCACATCCTCAATGCAGGACTTTTACTTGTAACAGAGTATTTTTACAGTGTGCTATGAGTACTTTTACTTAAGTAAAGGATCTGAATACTTCCTCCATCACATTTCACTATGATTATACCCAGTATGATTATATGTGACAAATAAAACTAAAGTAAAACTAGTACTTCAAAGTTTACTACTGTACTTTCTCAACTGAATCAAACTTACCACTGAAGCCTTTAGCTTTTTGGAGAAGTTGAGGCGGTGAAGCATCGTCCTCATGGGCCCTGGTCTGCTCACTTTCAGTCGGTTTGTTTACGTCCTGAGTCTCGTCTTCATTAACATTAACAACTACAGACTCGCTTTCTTGCTTAACTCGGCCATTTTCGTTCTCTATTCCGAGCCAGCTTCCCCAGTTCTTAAACATACTTTAAATATTTTGTCAATAAAGTTAAAAGAAGTTCTTAAACATGCTCTAACGGTGAATTACTCGGTTTTATATGTCGATGTTCTCACAGTTTGAAACTAATAACTACAGAGCCAACGCTGGTGACGTTTCACTGTTTAACCACTTCCGCGAATTGCTGAAGTTTGACCCTGCTGTGCACCCTGTCTAACCCTACACGTTGTCATGGTAACGTACGCGTTACATTCCACTTTGAAATCTGGAGTTTTTCTTCACTTAGCTAGCAAGCTAAATAGCGAATTACCGCTGTTCGCTATGTCTCACCCTCCAGAAAGTGTTGTTAAAGTGTCAGCTCTGGGGTTAGAACATCTGTAAGCATAAAGTAGAAAGTTTTTTTTTAGAGGGGAATATTACCTTACTCGCTAGCTAACGGTAGATGGCACGCTTGCGCTGTGTTCTCCTACACTTGTTATCCCTGTTGTCCATGGATGGAGCTAGGCTAGCTTAGCTAATTTAAACTCTCCTGAGTGTGTGTCAGTGTGTCGCTCTCGGTTTGTATCATGAAGTAGGATACGGACTGAACCGCCGCGTTGAAAACATTGGAGAATATCAGCTTATTCCCCCGAAACCGTTCGCACAACTAGCGGTTAATTTTAAAAAAAGTGATTTCTTTGAGGATAAAACGGGTACAAAAGATGAAGTATGTGTAACGTAAACCTGGGATATAGCTGCGTGCCACCCCGACGAAGCGTTCGTGTTCACCGGTTTATCCAGAAGTTGAATTCCCAGGTAAGGTCATCAGTTTAAGCATGAGTTTTGTTGAATTTTTGAGAAAGCCGTGGACCTCACGGAGTGGATTAGGTTAGTTAATTTCATGATAAAGTCCTTTTTTCACACGAAGACTCGGTTACCTTCCTGTCTGTTTAAGTCTGTTTAACTGAGCTCAGTATTGCTTATTTGTTGGTGCAGGCGAAGATGGTTTCCATTGTGCTGCTCGACATTGTTAGTGTGTTTAATTATCTCACACATAAGAGCATTAAGTTTAAGTCAGCCTGTCTGGAGTATGACAACAGGTGTTTGCGCAGCGTTACAGATTTCCTAAATTAGTGTCACAGGGATGCATTTTTATACCATACAGACGGAGGCAAGACAGCCTTCATGACAGGCGAAGTTACCAGATTCAACATCCACACGATCATTTTGTGTCTGTAAGAGCAGCTCCTCTCAGATTAAGAGCACATTATGTAGTCCTTATAACCAGAGGTGGAAAGTAACAAAGTACATTTATTCAAGTACTATACTTGAGTACAATTTTGAGGTACTTGTAGTTTACTTGAGTATTTCCATTTTATGCTACTTTATACTTCAACTTCACTACATTTCAGAGGGAAATATTGTACTTTGTACTTTACTACATTTGTCTGTCAGCTTTAGTTACTAGTTACTTTTCAGATAGATTATTACAAAGTCCATTAATAATATATATCAACTAACAAATTATGATTTATAATAATATAGGTTAGGCTACCCAGCAGAATGTAAAGTAATCGAAATGAACCCCACCTTTACCAACTACAACATTAAAGTGATAAACACATTAATGCATCAATAACTATAATCCAATAATTAGGGATGCATCTAATGATTATTTTTGTTATCGATTAATCTGCAGATTATTTCCTCAATTAATCGATTAATCGTTTGGTCTATAAAACATTAGAAAACAGTGAAAAGTGCCCATCACAATATGTGATGACCTCATCAAATGTCTTGGTGTGTCTGACCAACAGCCAAATCCCAAAAATATTGGCAAATTTTCACATTTAAGAGCCTGGAACAATCAAATTTTTAGAATTTTTGCTGGAAAAATAACTTAAACGATTAGTCAATTATCAAAATAGTGGCCGATTAGTTTTCAGTCGATCGACTAATCGATTAATCGATTAATCGACTAATCGTTGCAGCCCTACCGATAAAATATATTTATATAGGAAGTCAGAAATCTATGGAAAGGTTACATCTTAGATATAACTCCCTGTAATCTTTATTAACATGAATTGAATCAAATTTGCCTTTGGCTTTAGAAATGTCAAAGGAAATTAAAATAGGAAATAATGCTGGATTCTTAAGATGACAGGTGTTTGTGTTGCAATAATATAAATAAGTATAAAAAAGAGACTTGTTTTAGGGGAGAACTAATTGATTTTATCTTTATCCCAAAAAATAAACCCTTTACTTATTTCTTCCTAAAGGTTAACTGCGAAGAAGCTTGTTGAAATGTTACTAGTAGCCCAATGCAGTTACATCCTACATTGGTATTTAGATTCTTGTTATAGTGCCCAGTGGTGACCCCATATTCCATAATTTGCTCTTAGGTTTTGTCTTAGGTTTTGTTTAATGTAATGGTGCTGCCATGTTTGAATATGAACTTACTTAACTTGTTACTCAGCACAGACGTGCTCTGATCACTTTCCTTTTGTCTTCTAACCTTTTGGAATTACAAACATTATTATCAGTGATGCCACTTAAATCCTCCACCATTTCAAAGACAGTAGGCTACTAATAAGCCATTAAAGTAAGCAACAGTTTTAATCAAATTCATATAACCAGCATTCTGTAAAAGCCCAAATTTAGCTTAATTAAGACAACACATTTGTGTTTTTAAAGTATAGTATTGTATAGACTATCTATTAAGAATTCAGAGGTTTATTTTAATATTTATTTAATTTGTATTGTAATAATCTAAAACTTCCATGGTGATGGTGTATTATTTCAGGCATCAAACAGATTGACAATGATACAGCAATCTATTATCTACTGTATCATTGGCTAATAATAGCAAACACAATTTGCCTGAAGTGTTTCACTTAGAAAATGGAGTGAATTGAAAAAAAATAGTACAAATAAAAAACACATGATTCAAAACAAGGTCAGCTGTAAAAAAAAACAACAACATAAAATGTATGAAAAGAAAATGATTTACAGGATGAAAAAGAATATTTACATTAAACATTTTCTTATCTACCAAAATAATTTTGTAGCTTCTCCAGACACTGGCAAATGCTCAGTTAGCTTTATTCATGGTAAGTCTAGATTGTAGAACGTCTTTTCAGGTCACACTCAGGTTCAGGAGGGCTTAAAAGATCAGCAGTATAACATGTGGACAGACCATGCTGAGCTGTGAAAGTGATCAGTAAAACCTTGATCATTTCTAAAATTATCTGTCAACCAGAGTAATGATGCTAAAATAGGGATAATATTGTCTCATTCTTAAGTACCATTGGAGATCTAGCTGCAGCTTTCTGTTCCTAAAAGGCTGTTTGGACAGTAGAGTTCTGATGGAGTTACAGCAGGGTGTCATCTGCATAGCACTGGAGCAGAACATGCTCACAGACTGTTTGCCTGACAGTGTTTTATGAATAGTAGATTGGGCCCAAAATTGAACTTTTTTAAGTACAGTCCCATGTGATCAACGTTAACATATTTTAGAACAAGTGCTTATTATTATTTTGTGTCTGGACATGTTTTCATGCTGTCTTTTTTGTTTGCTTTACTTTTATAACAGTACCATGGATACTGAGGGTTATAAAAATGATCCACACTATACAGAAGCAGAGAGCCTTTGGCATGTGATGCAGAAATCAGGAGATCTGGAGCAGAGGAGCAGAGATGGTGAGGGCTGGAAGCTGGTGGATGTATTTCTTTCTGGAGGAGCACCGTGGGGATTTACTCTCAGAGGGGGACTGGAGCATCGAGAACCTCTGCTCATAACCAAGGTAAATACTCAAAGAGACTCTTTTTATGTCAAAGACAGCTGAGAATTGAGGTGGCATGTGCACGTTTGCTGGTTGGACTTAAGCTGCGAGCGGAAATGCCTTTTTACTGATTTTTTTTTAGACGATATTAAAATCTTATCATTTTCCAATCCTGTAAATGTAAAATGTCTCTCAAAAAAAGTTTACATTTTTTGTATGCAGTAACGGCATAGGTGTAGTGCTGCCGGAGTGCACCGGAACAACGCTCCGCCACTTTATTTCTCAAAGTGAGGAAATTTCACTGTTCGCATAATCTGGTTGAAATTCATATACATTTTTTTAAGCGCTTGAAGATCCAATCATCACTAAAGCGTATGTCATGTAAGAGAGCCAATATAAACAAATGGAATGGTCAAAGTTGTCATATTGACATTTAAGGTGTGTTGATTGATTCACGACATCAACTCATGCGTTGAGTAACTTGCAAGAAAACATTCCACCTTAAAAGTTGCCAGTAGCTGCCAGTAGACTTTGAGTGAATTACATTATTCTTTCTAGTAAAGATGAAAAGGTGGCAAAACATCCTTTCATTTTTTGGAACAGCTAAAAAGGTAAAAGTTTACGATGATGTAGTTAAATAATGTAAACTTGTGACCGTAGGAACAGTGGTTAGGAGGAACCACAACTTAACCGTGCATGTGCGCGCACGTCATAGGTGCGCTCCCCCCAAATAGTTACCCTTTAAAACTTGTAGGTTTACCAAGTTAAAGTTATAATCTCGAAGATTTTCATTTCGTTGTCTTTCACGACACCTATGGCGATAAACGGTAATTGCAGGTGTGTTTTTGGACCTCACTTCAGTTTCAGTTTCCTCGTCTGTAGTCATCGATCTTTTCTTTGTTTGTTCAGCCATAGTAACTGTTTACTCACAACGCTAGCAGAGACCGGAAAAATCAGTACACTGCTTCACACACAGGTGTGTTGAAGAGCCAGTCTGTTGCGTTAAAAGCCTTGTTAGAAGCCTAACTGTGCGCCGCTTCTGATTTTTCTGGAAAAGTCGCTGCCGACACCCGGGTCGTAATACTGCAAATGCAAGGGCTTTCATCAGTTACCATAGGCTCAATCACCATTGTGTTGCATCATTCGGCGACAGATAGTGACTTAACAGACATTTATTTAAATGAAAATCTTATATATATATATATATATATATATCTTTAATCAAAAAAACCATGAGTCCACGGGGTGTATTTTGCTGTCAGTGTACAACTGCATTAACATCAGTTACTGTCAGCGTCCATTTGTTCCACCTACTTTTGAAATCTCAAATTAAGTCCCTCCTAATGTGAACTCTTCAACATCTTCAACATCCTTTCACACTACAGGATACCAAACAAATTATGATTTCAAATCAATTTCATGGGACCTTTTATCATGATGCCACAGGTGATGGTGTCTGGCATCGGTAAGTATTACTGTCTGTGTATGTGTTTGCACAAACAATCACTTTTGCCAGTAGTGGCCCAGACCAGTGAAAATTATAATTTTCCTCGTTGCTGTCATCTAACGAAACACAAGGTGCTGACTGCTCCGACGCCTGACACATCACTGCTTATATGACAAACATGTTGCTGTACATTTTTCTTGTCTGGAACTAGAGAATAAAATGAAATATAGAGGAGGAGAGGGGATGATATGAGACAAATTTTGATGTTGCAAACACACAGTACTTTCTTTCGTTGTTTTAACCTTGCTGGTAGCAAACAGTGTCAGTTTGTTGGTTAGTCAGTCAGTTTGGTCTAGACTGAAATATCTCAACAACTGCAGGATGGATTGCCATGAAATTTTGTACAGACATCCATGATCCCCAAAGAATGAATCCTCCTGACTTTTCCTCTAGCGCCACCAGCAGGTCAAAGTTTTCACTTATCCAGTGAAATATGCTAATTCATGCCAACATGCTAACATTTATGAGTTAAAATGGTAAACGTGGTAAACATTATACCTGCTTAACATGCTGACATTAGCATTCAGCTCAAAGCACCACTGTGCCTAAGTATAGTCTCAAACAGCCGCTAGCATGGCTGTAGACTCTTTGTCTTGTTTCACTGCGGTCGGTCATCTTTGAAATTCATACATGCATTTGGAAATGTAGCTGCTATATGGAGAGAGTGTTAACTGTCTCCTTTCAAGTGTGTTCTGTGCAATTTTGCGTCAGTCAAAGCTTGTAAAATCAGAGTGCTCTAAAGTCAGCATTTTAGATCAAGATCAATAACATGCACTGTAGCTTGGAATTCTTATATGGCATGACTTTGTTAAATGGGTGATATGAACCACAATATTTATACAGTGCCCATGAGAGGGAGAGTATCTAAACACAGTGCAGCCCAGTCAGCTCTGAAATCACACTGTACTCTCACTTCTCTGTTGACTGTGTAATGATTTACTACAAAAGACCTTGCTAGTTAATTTGACATGGTAAAATACCAGCACCTGTTTGTCAGGAGCTGTGTCCCTGCTTGATTTTTGTTCGACGTTTCTGTATTGACCCAAAGGGGGTCCAAAGTCCGACTCAGATGGACGAAACTCAGCATCTCAGGCACCATATGGGCTTAGAGCGATACAGTTAGGGCCACCTTCACCCCGTTAACGGAGATTTTACAAGCATGTAATTCAAATGACTAGAATTCTGCCCATTTTAAATCTTTAAGCTGTAAGATTAAATGGCGAGATCACATTGCTGAATTGTGTGGAGTGAACCATTGCCCAGTTGGACTGCAGTTCTTTGGTTTGATATTTGCAGCATTTTATTGTTAATGTTTTGTCACTGAATGTCACATCCTTACTCCAAGGACCAACGAAAGTGGACCTGTTTGCATCTGATGGTGAGATGTTAATTCCTCAGAATTTTTTGAGAAGCCTTTACTCTAAACTTTTCATAAAATCACAACCCTTAAAATAATTTTTAATAGTTTTGCCAGAGTCTTTCTGGCTGGCACTTAAAGAAATGTTTCAGTAACCTCTTAAAGTAAATTGGTCATGGACTAGACTTAACACATGTTTGTCAAGCTGTCTTGAAATGCATCCCAGTTTAGTTTGCTGTCACTTAGGCTACGGTGTGTGTTATTAGATCCCACCTGGACCTTTGCTTTCTCATATTTTTTTGCTGGGTTAAATTTCAGTTCGAAGGGTAGCCTGTGGTACCAGGAGCAGGGGAGGAATGTTGGAGCTTTGTTTGATTTTCTAAATGTAGTGAATTATCTGTGACAGCCTGAAGCCCGTTGGAATGGCATGATGGGATAAGTGAAGTCAGGATTAGTGATTTGTTCTCTTGTGGAGTGGCTCTCAGATTATAGCCATTGATTTATAATGCTATGTTGTTGAATTATTCGCGTTAACTAGATAAAGATGCAAGTGAATCTACTAATTCTCTTACAAAATAATCACCTTACATCGTAGAAAGGTCTACAGTATGTCTACAAACCACTGTCTTCTTAATACTGAAAAAATGTTTGAGGCCTCTTATTCCCAACATTTGTCTGTCTAATGACATAAATATGTGGACACACTGCAGACATTTTTTTTAGATGGGAATTTGAGTTGAACATGTTGTAGGCGCTTCTTGCACCCATATGTGCACTATGTCCTATTTTTTTGTGAGCGCTGTGTTAAAATAACACATTCAGTCCTGCCTGAACAGGTAGGGCTACACTGACATAGGCCATAATGGTTGTTGGACTTGATCTGATCTATCATAATACAACCATTTTGTATTTAACAATAAAACACTGTATTGACTCTGTTCTTCTGGGAAAGAAAACACGATGTCATAGACAAGTCAGGCTGCTACCGTCTCACTGTGTACTGCTCAACCATGTAACATGTGGATTTTTATGTTAAGTTTAATAAAGCTTACCTATACTTCAACCACAGTCCGTTTCATTGTTGTCAGACTACACATCTCTTTAGTAATATAAACGTCCACTCGGTATTGACTTTTTTTCCCTTTGTTACACCTCATTATTTTCATGTCTTTCTGTTTTAGTATGAGTAGTGAGCATTGAGTACTATGTCCGTTTTTGGTAGGTATGTCTGCATTTTATGTATTAACCTGAGAAAAACACAGTGTTGTTAAATTAATGATGTTGTTGGCTGTTTTCTCACTTGCATGCATTCTCTCCGATTGCTAAAATGAAGGATAATAAAAAAATAAAACAGCCAAGTTTGATGAGAGGTTTAGAGTATTGGTCAAAAAAAAATCCTGGATCTAATTAAAATTCTTAACATTCCTCTCATAGCTCAGGTTATGCTCAAGGTCTTCATGGACTTAAAGTCCTTAGTCTCAATAAACTTATATAATCCTGTTTTACACAACACAGCTGGGCATGTACCTCATACATATGTTTCCTCTGCCAAGATCAAATTTTATATGGAAGAAAATATTGTTTGCTCTTAAAGAACCAGATATACTGTAAAAATGGCTCTGTTCTTACACGCTGTGATAAATCACCTGCAGCTAAACAGGTTTTACCAATTATCAGATCCTTTGTGTGACAACATTGTGGGCTTGATTTGACTGTTTTTGGGATTGCTCAACCTGTGCAGCAAAGATGATTCATAGAGAATAGGATTATGGCTCATGGGACGAAAAAAAAGATTCAAGATTCGGATCGTTTTCTGTGGAAGCTGAATGATTATTGATTAGGTAGAGGAGAAGGAACGGGTCAGTGTGTGCTTCTTGATGTAAATACATGCAGTACATGGGATATAAAATATAGTTCTTGTAAATTGTTTATTCTTACCTTAATGTTAGGGCATTTCTGGTGCAAGGCTCACAGTTATTTCCACTTATGTCTTATCTGGAATTTCAGAAACAGAGGGTCACTGTCATGTGTAGGGCTGGGTATCGTTGGATTTTTTTCAGTGCTACTGCCAAAATGATACCCATTTTCAGGCACCAAGACCAAACCAATACTTGAGATTCTGTACTTTGAGTAATATATATATTTTACTACAATGTTTTGTGTCCATTTTAAACATTGTAACCTCCTGTAAATGTGTCAGTCACTTTGAGTAATATATATGTTTTGCTACAAACCCCTTTTTAACTTTGCAAAGATGCCAAGCTTCTCGAATGTTACATGCTGTCTAAACACAAGCAGCTGTACAAGAGACTGTATGATACCCTGTTGTCTAGACAGATTTTTGTTTGAGTATAAAGTGGACAAAAACATTAATATTAAAGTATAAATATATATTTTTTCAACGTCTTTTTAGCATCTTTTAAATTAGTCTGTGTGACTCTGATAGCTGAGTCACACAAACTTAACTTCTATTTTGAGGGTTAACATGCTAATATCCATTACATTGCCTTCTGTTATGAAACTTACTATTTGTGGTTTATATTTTTGCACCTCTTAACTATCTTTATGACAAAAAGACAATGAATCTACAGCCATGCTAGTGGCTCTGTGAGGCTGTACTTAAGGACTGCAGTGCTTTGAGCTAAATGCTAACTTGGTCACAATGACGTGCTGATGTTTAGCAGGTATAATGTTTACTGTTGCACTGGGTGTTCACTATCTTAGTTAATTTATCTATTAGTTAACTAGTACAAGTAACAAGTACAGCTGAGGATGATGGGAATGTCATTAGTTTGCAGGTCATAAAACCAAAGTATTGGACAAATTGAAATTTTGACCTGATCATGGTGCTACATGAAAAGTTAAGGGAACGCCAAAGTGGTTACAATTCATCCTGACAGGGGCGTGAATGTCTGTACACTGTCATGCACTGTGTTACTGTCACATTGCTCAGGCTAAGATGGTTATTGCTTGCTACAACCAAATGTAGTGATTTACTGCAAGAAGTTCACAAAAGGAACAGATGCTTAAAACATCTGTCTAACTTAGAGAGACAGATTGAACTAAAAAATTATAAAAACAAGCTGTGCAAAGGTCAAACCTGGGTGAGTTTGTTTATGCGGTTGCTGGTGTCATGTCAAACAGCAAAGAACAATCTCAATGATGGGTGCAGGCAGTGCCCAAAACCATACAAGAGGTCTGAGTTCAGTGCCCTGTCAGCACGCTGCACAGGACATCTGTCAGCAGAAAAGACACATTCCTTGCCCTCATCACCACCACATCCTTCCCTTCATGTCCCACAGAAAGACTTGAAGCTATTTTTGAGTATACTCAGGCATCCAGGATGGCTGGAGTTTGACTGATTATAGCCTGGAGGAAGATGGTAAACAAAGGACATGGTATGGCTCTTGCTGATTGGGCTGCCATGGTGAAAAATGTTTGGACAAGCAGTATGAATCTCCTGCCTTGATGTTGGGTGAACACTGCCTTTATTTGCCTTTGTGTTATATTTTATGCTGCTGCTTGACACTGTTTGTTTTTTTTTTGTTTACGCTCTTAAAATATTTTCTTATTGTGGAGCCATGTTTCCTGTTAGGTTGTTTTGAATAAAAGCCTGTCACACAGTCCTGGCAAGTTGTTGATACTGAAGACATCATTTGTTTGTGTGTACTGTATGTACAACAGTTTGTCTGACGGCAGTACAATACTAATTGTTTTCTACAATCAGTTTTGAGACTGACTTTCTTAGGTCTAGCCTTGGCTATAGTTCACCGTTCCTAGGTGCTTGGTCTGAACTAATTTCTTTGGGCAATACTGTGGTTTATTTTAAGTCAGTCTCACATACACCGTCCTCTGCCTCAAATACTCACTAAAGCATCAAATGTGTATTAATTCGCAACTGAACTAGTCCCCACTAAATGCACTGTTTACTTCTGTTTGAGTAGCATTTTCTAAAAACTATAGTACCCAGCTGTTTTAGGAAATTACTGAGCCTTTTAAAAATGAAACTATATATTTGTGACCCTTTTTTGTTTGTTTGTTTTGGGATTTAAGTCTTCCCTAGGAACCATAAACAAGATAGGAAAGTCAGAAAGTATTGAGAGAAGAAAAATGTAGATTATTGCCAGACTTATCCTGTAATACAGTTTGCAACCAGACCTTTTCTTAATCTTGCATAACCCACAACTACTAATTTACTCTTGTGAAAGATAATCAGTTAGCCTAAATGTGATATCCATTTGTGTTAAATGTATTCAAACTAGTGCTATCCAGTGAGAATGATTTTCCAGTTTCGGTAAACTGGGGTGTTTTGTGTCCGTTTTAAACATTGTAACCTACTGTAAATGCGCCAGTCAGTGATTCAGTTTCAAAATACGCTACCATATCAGGACCAGTTCAGGAATCTTGCCAGCCATCATAAAATCCTCCGTCCACCCTGCCTTAACCCTGCCTTAAAATCTGTATTATTGAAAAATGAAAAGGGGCTTTGATTAGAGCTATGTGGGCCCTGTTTTTCTGTGCTGAGGATAAAGGCCATATAACACGTAATGGTCTGTAAACGTACACATACCTCTTTAGTTGAGTCATACAGCCCCCTCTCACAGGTTGAGTGGAGAACTGATAATCAGCTGCAGAGCTTGACTTTTGTGTGTTAATGTGCCAACTGCCAAGCAAGTTCTCGCTGCTTTCCTTTCCACACTGAGCCGCGCTGTCTTGCACCTCTCATATCTGACTTTGTGCGTCAGCGTGAGGACAGCACTGACCTTAACGCTTGGTATATCTTACACTTCAAAGACCTCCACTGTAGCTGTTTTTCTGTCAGTTTAATATTCGGTGGGTCTTCTCCAGAGATACACCAACACTAGCGGCTGACTTCAGTGCACTGTACTCTGTTCACTGTACTTCCCTTTGACAGATGTGTTATTCCAGGTGTCTGCCCTCAAACAAACACACTGCAGTTTGTTTTTACACCATGCCACTGGCTTGGACAGCAGCTTTTTGAAGTATTTTAATAGCCTTTGATCCTTGTCTTTGGAAACTGGCCTACCTGCTGTTAACTGTGGTAAACAGTGTGTTTCTTCTGTCACTGTTACCCTATAAAATGTATTAAGAATGTCAACAAGAGACTTTTGGCTTTTTGGTGCATTTCTCTCCCATATCCCTTAAGTTTTCTTTATAGTCATGCTGCCGTTGGCTTTGATCACTCAACTGCCATAAAGATTGGATTCATAATTGCAAGCTATAGTTTTTAATATTAATTTGTATATTAGAAAACATTTAGCTGTCATATCAAAATTTAGCATTTTCGACTTAATCAATTACTTAAGTTTTTATTAAGTTTCTGATGGTGAGTGGTAGGCTGTATCATTTCAGTATACAATAGCTTTTACAAATATTACAGGTTCTTTTTCTTGTTTCAGTACACATCAGGGGCTTTGACATTTAGGTTTAAATTTTGGCTGTAAAATCAAAACACAACACAAAAGTTAAGACATAAGGTAACATTAGAAGAATCTGCACCACAATAGGCTTTAAAACCTACAATAAACATCAGGGTTTTGCTTATCACAAGTTTTAAAGTACTGAGAAGCAGTAAGTAGCACCAAGGTTAGGTCGTATGAGGTTACTTAATCTCTTTCACGACACTGTGGTGGGAACTTCTTGGACATAAGAAGTCTTTTGGCACCCACTTATAAACTGTATATTTTCTATGCACTGGTGGCCACTCTGATAAATACAAATATTTTAGCTCAATGTGCATTAAAGGCGCAATCCACCATTGGTGTGCAGCACCTGTTCGGCCTCTATTGTCACATCACGATAGCCTCCACATTCCAGTGGCAGAGGATCATCAAGAAAGTTTAATGTCATCTAGTTTCCTCTGAATTTCCACACCTATTCCACAGATTGCACAAGTCATCTTCTTCTCTTATTCAAACAGAAAGTAAGTGGTGTTTTTGGACTTGGCACAAATAAACTGGACTGCACTGCCAGCAGACAGCTGTTAAATAAAAAGTTGGAGTTGGTGTCTTTTTTTTGTAGCATGTTATCCCAAGTCTACTCTTCTGTAGCGCTTCCTAAGTTTGATTCAGGGGCCCAAGATATTATTGTTATGGAAACAGATTGGGTGGAGGAAGCTTTGAGAGAAAACATGATAAGGAGTATCAATATGGCTAAAGACTGCCAAAATGTCCTGTATCATGAAGTTGGCTTCCTGAAATATTTTGGTATCTCTGTAAAATAACATGTTTAATCCTCAGTTTTCCATCTGCTGTGTTTATGTTCCAGGTTGAGGAGGGCAGCAAGGCAGCAGCTGTGAGTCTCCAGGTGGGAGACGAACTTGTCAACATCAACGAGATTCCCCTGAGTGGTTACAGACAGGAGGCAATCTGCTTAGTGAAAGGCTCCCACAAGACCCTCAGTCTGGTAGTGAAAAGGTAGGTAACCAAGCCGCGGTCCCCTCCCGTGCCCTCTCCTCCTACATCTGCTGCTGTCACAAGTGCACCACCCCCTCAGCCTAACAGGTCACCATGGTAACATTTCCAACAAACCAAGGTGACGGAGGAGTAGAGATGGAGGATCCTGGCCCTTGCAGCTGTTTGTCTGCGCCGTGTGTCTGCAGACTAGCCTGCTCGGTAGTTTCTGGGATTTCTGAGATGTCACTGTTGAGTTTTTGGTAGCTGGATGGTCCTGTTTTGCCACGTTGTACTGGGTTGCAGTCAACAGGAGTTCATAGTTTGTGACACTGTTTTTCATGATCAAGTTGAAAGAGGTTGTAGGTGACATCATTTACTCTGTTAGATCCCACGCAGGCAGGCGGAGGAAGGACAAAGAAGGGGAAGTTATGATGCAAACTAATTGGCACTGAGATTTTTTTTTTTTATCAGTCAGCCGATGTCACGCCTGTGGTGATAAGGCATTTCTAATTTGTACTGTTTTCTTTGCAGCACTTCCACCACACATCTCACTCTTTCTCATTGACCAAAGGACAGACTGTTGATAAACAGTAAGCCCACAGTAAGTGGTTACATTCAGTGTTTTTGTCACAAGCCAGTCTTTGTGGCCTATTGACTCCAAGGTATTGTTTAGTATTCATATCTTGTTTAACTGATGAATCATTTGTGAACTTGAGTCCTGGAGGCCTTCTTACAAATGGCCTTGTCGTGTGTGTAACACTGGTCCCATTGTCTCTCTTTGCCGTCCGTGTTTCTCTCTGTATTGTATCATATCATAACGTAATCCCTGAACAAATCCTGCTGTACAAGGAAGTCCACTCACCATTTATCTCTCCACAAGGACGTGGCTGTGAGTCTCACTCATTGTGTTTTTATTCCCTATAGACGTGTCTATTATAAGACCTGGAAACAAGGATGCATTACTGTCTATAACAATCTGTGTCTATTTGACTACTTATGTTATCATGGGGCATCTTAAAGGCCTTAAATTTAATTATGTTATATATCATAGGCTACTGACAGGTGTATTTTTTAGTCCACTGCATTTGTATCAATGAGGGTATGCTAAATAACAGAAACACCTCTCTGTATAATGCAATACAGCTCAACAGCACCACAAACTACATCCTCTAAAATGATCCTACAGTTGAATCAACATCTTTTAGACATTAGCCATTAGGTGTACCTAATAAACTGGCAACTGAGTGCTCTCTGAGTGAAATTTCTCTGATGTTATCATGGATGTCAGGAGAGACATTAGATGGTAAATCAACTGGAAATCTTTAGTAATAGTGGTAGCAGGCATGCCAGCAGCAATGTCTCTGTTTTTGTACGATTCGTGGCAGTGACATGAGTTTTTCCTTTTGAAACGGGGGGAGAATAGGAAGTAAATACTGGGTAGATTAAACTACAAAGGAGCAGGAGGTATAACTAACGGATCTGGGTATTGTCATTTCAGTATGTTTGTAATTGCATATGGAGAAAGACATTTCCTTACAAGGACAAATCTTATTGTTCATATTGTATTTTACGCAGACTTTTAGTCCCATGGGACTCTTTCTTCCTTCTTCTCGTCTATGTTGAAGAATTTAGTTTGTTCTGACTGTCTCAAATGGCATCTCCAGCCAGTCATTTTCCAGGGCCACAATAACAAGTCTGTGTCTGATTTAGAATACAGCAAAGCAATAGCGGGAGAACCTCAAAGCTTCAACTGCAGTCGCATTTCTTGTTCTTTTTATCAAACTGCAGTCTGCGTGTTGTGTAGAAAGCTGGTGTTGGGGTTTAGCAGTGTTTTACAGTGAAGCATTCCCACATCCCTATCTATGCCCTTATTTTTGACTGTAGCTCAATCTGTGCCTGAGCATGTAAGGCGTCAGCGGTGAAACACCTTTCTTTTTATCTCTGGGATAATGTTGGATAGTTCAGTGAGGATCAGGAAGCTGTCAGGACCTGCTCCTGTCTACAGGTGTGGTCTCTTTACAGACAGCACAAGGGAGGAGCATGATTTAGCAAGTCATGTATTTTGCATGCAGTGACTAATGTGAGAGTGTTGGTGTAATGTCATTTGGGAGAGGGGACGGGGAGAGGCTTGTCACACGTCACATAGAGACCAGATAGGTGTGGTTATCTGTGGGAAAGCGTCTCGTCCTCTTTGCACATGCCTCGACAAAACTACTGTACACTCTGTGCCTCAACTTTGATGTGTCAAATGAGGAAGTTTTACAGATGCTTTTACATTTTAAATATCACATAATCTCATTGAAAACATCTGCACATCAAAAACAAAACCAGGGTGTGAGCTAAAGTTAAATTGCAGGTTGTATGCAAAATTTGTTTAAAACTTGCCAACACTAACTACTGCATACAGTTAAACACTGTAATTGTCCCACAGCGACACATTGGATTCACATGCATTCCAGCTTGCTATTGTTATGTCTCACTAACTGTAAAATCCAGAAGTTGTAATTTGGCTAAATGCAGCAATTTTAAGTTGAATTCTAGTTAGTAATATGTCACTAAGCTGTATATGGACAGCCCTTGTCTTGAAAGCAACACAGACAGTTTGAAACACCAATAGCTCTCCCATGTTACCTTGGACTTGGATATCGCAGTGGTGATCACCAGAACTCTTCTTCCATGTGGTGTTCACATTATTTTGTGTACCTCTCTGGTTTAGGGCGGATTGGATTTTATTTTACATTAGGACCCCCGCGGTCTGGTTTGCCCTCCTTTCCCTACCCTTGAGGCATTTTTCAGTACATGCAACCAACAGCAGAGTGAATCATTAAACTTTACAACGTGACGCTTGAAGTTTGTTGTGGTATTTGGTTTCCCCCTTCTGGCATTGTTACAGAAGTACCGCAGTCACTAACATGCTTCATTATTTTGCACTGGAAGAGATGTTGTCAACTGTAGCAGAAGGCGACTGCTTCTGTGGGTCTCCCTTTTACTTGTTGTGGCATCAAAAATGCTGTTTTCAGTACTGTAATACATCTTCGTGGCTATTTTAGATGAGTAAGGCCTGCACAGAGGTTTGGTGCACAATCCAATTATACCTGGAAAAGCTTATTGGCCTAACTTACAGTGTAAGCATTCAGTAGGGGTTGCAGTGCAGTGGCTTACATTTACTGGTCTTTCTTTTTCTAAATAAGCCTGTGTAGTATGTTTGGAATGCTGTGCACTGAATTCTTGTTGTAAGCAGATTTCTTAAAATTGTTTGAGTCTCAGCTGAGGAAATCGTAGTTTAGAGATTTCATTGTAGCCCTGTCTTAACTGCACCCCTCAGCTTCTTATTGGTTTGCTCCATTGCCAAGGTGAGTTAACAGGGAGTCACTGAATTAGATCTCACTAGTTTAACAGGAAGAAGGCGTCAATCAAATCTTTTTTTTTTTAAACCATACAGTCTAATCAAAGAAGAAAATACAGCTGTGATGGGTTTTTTGCAACGTGACATGAAGAAATGTTAGTTCTTAATGAACATTTCATGAGGTATGTACGTGAATCTGGGAACGTAGGTGTTTTTAGGGATGTTTGATTTTTGCATTTTCATTATTTGAAAAACAGGCTTTATGTGGGTGCATTGTGTATGCCATAATCACCAGTTTAGTGCTAAATACATTGTAACATCTATCTTTTACAGTGTTTGTCTCTCATATTCAATGGCAAACTTCGTATCCTCTCATGTTGTCTAACATGTGAAATTTTGTCATCACTTACCAGCAATTAGGAACGTTTATGGGGTAGATCACCCTCAGGGAACTACAATGAGAGCATGTCATAGCTGACATTACATAAACATTTAATAACTTCTCACACCTCACAACAGTTTTGACTGTTTGACTGTGTGTATGTTTGCTCGCAGTATTGTATCATATATGACACGTTTATGGCTTGTTTGTGGTTGGTTAATCATTGCAGTTCACAGTATGTCATCATGACTACAGCTAATCCCCCTACTGTTTGTTGTTGTTGCTTGGCTTGCGTTCTGGTGTCTTTCACACCTCAGCTGTGATAGTGTTACAACAGGTAAAAGAGAGGCCCAGCTGCTTGCTTTACGTAATTGACAGGTTGTTGGTGAATTTATACCAGGACTCTGAGACACTGATTGCCCCAAAACAACCTGAACTGTAATAATGGACGGTGTTTAAGACGCAGGGCATGCATGACTTTGTTATAGTGATGTTGTTCAGACCCTCAACCTCAGACAAAAGGTTTCCAGGTGTTTCTGGGCTGCGGGTCAGTGCAGACAGCCACTGACTTGACAGCTGGTATGCCACTCAGCCCAGGAATGTGCTGGTCATTATACGCTGCACACGGTTCACCTCTCTCACCCGAAACATGACTGGTTTGATTGTAGGGTCTGCTGAAGAGGGCCTTTGTCAGACCCTCAGGGACCAAATGGAATCGACCGGCTCACCTGCAAAGTGCAGGTTGGGTGCGTACAACCTCAGCATTTTCCTGCCCTATACTGTATATGATGCTGCACTTCATTTTGCCAGATGTTATACAATAGTAAATGCATCCCTCTGTCCAAGCCACACATTATATGACTTGTTGTCACATGTTTTTACTAGAAAAACGTCACACCTTGGTCAAATCAAAACTTATTAGATATGGTTAACATTCCATATGATATGGGAAGCATTTGTTAAACTAGTTAATAATGTATTCACTGTAACTCACAATGAAAACCTTGTTGGGACTGTATGCTTGATTGCTTCCCTCACAATAGATCACTGTTAATTTTATTGCCTTCCTATCAGCTTTAGGTTGCAACCATTCTTTGCTAATCTTCTTGCCTGTCACCAGACCTCTTGCTGGAGTGCCAGAGCACGTTTCACTGAGAAAAAAAACACTTGTTTGTCACTCAAACAGAAGTGTTTTCCCCCATTTATGCCATTTAGGATGGTCGTTATCTAAAGGCAACTGTTGAGACCACTATAATCTGTACAGCGGTAACTATCTGTACAGTTTAATTAGCAAAAGAACAGATATATCAGTTTGGATTACTTTGATTTCCAACTTGCAGAGATTTAATTTTTCATAAGAAAGGTGTTGCAGACAACTTTCCTCATCATTGTATTCTGGTGTTGTATAAAGTGTATAAAGTCATGACCCAGCATATTTGAAAATTAAAGTGCTTGTTGGGCCATTTAATTCAAACTGCACAGCAGTTGGCACTCTTGTATTGCTGATTATATCCTAAACAGAACCAGATCCTAACTAATATGAGCAGTTATGTGATAGTAAGCCAGTGGAGAATTCAGACATAAGAATCCAGCCTGTATTGTAAAATACCAGGCAGCTTTGTTGACAAGAAATACCATTTGTACCACTGTAAGACATTTACCAAATAGAAAGTACATGTCTGCATGTCTTAATCTTGTTACTTTATTTCTTAACTTTTCATTTTATTACTTTTCAGAACATCTTGCTTAAGATATCTTAAGAGCAGTAGTTGAAACTTAGCCGACTAGCTAACACTGGCACGTTTATACAAATTCTGATTAATGTGCATTGTCCTTGTAAATAAATACATGTAATAAACTGAAATCCATAAATGAATTAATTAAAACAAATGTGAAAATGTAAAAATAAAAGGAAAATTCAATAAAATAAGAATGAATGACAAACTGCTAATCAGGCAGGAATTGTGTTATTAAGTGTAATACTAACTCTATTCTTCTTAATTATTAGGTATTCATTTATGTTCTCTCTATTTTAAATTCATACATTGATGAACTACAACTAACAAGCCCTGAAACAATGAGTACAAACAAAACGTGCTTAAGTCAATAGTTTTGAATACTAAGTTGTATTTGCCATGTGTTGCTGACGTCCCTGCTTGGGCAGCTCATTACCCGAGGCTTTCGGGAAACGGGGTGCCCTTCCACCCTAGAGAGCAACCTGTTGCCATAGTAATGGTAGAAATGCATGTCTGCCGCACAAGAGGGGAGATGGGAAGAGAAGAGTCCGGCATTTCATCTCATCATTAGCATATTAGCCCCTTAGAGCCAATGAGACGAGGCAAGGTACGGGAGAACTCCAAGGGGACTGGCTGTGACAATAGCCCTCCTCCTTCTCTTGCACTCTTCCACCCCCTCTCAGGGGTAAAACCCCCGTTAATCCTGAAGGAAATCTCCCCTCAGTTTAAACTAATTCTGCCCAGAGAACTTAGTTTCAGTCATGGCCATTCTATGTTGAATATTATGTTTTGGAGTTGTCGGTAGGTGTGTGTTTGGAGGTAGTGGATCAGGGTTGTGCGATGATGCTCAGACCTCAGCGGCCTGCATGTCTCTTTATTTTGGCTCATCTTTGAAGTGTCTGTGGAATGTGGTGCCTGACCAGCACACGGGTACGACTGGTCTCACTCCCAAATTGAGCTCCAGTCTGATATTATTGTATTGTCTTTCGGATTACACATTTCTTCTTTTTGTCCATTTTGAATTCCTTCATCCAGATGTTTGGTGAGTCAAAATGAACATTATTTTATATTTTAATCACTTTTTATATTTTAGACTTTTGACTTCTGTGTTGGGAGGCCGTCATACCTGCTGCTTTTTGCCTTGTTATATGTCAGTGAATAACTGGGGGACATATTGGGGCTGTCTTTGCTAGGTTTTTATGACCCTAATACTCTGTTATTGTTGCGACTGTTTTTGTCTTATCATTCAGTATGAGGTCATCCATCATTTAGGTTAAGCCATGATCAGCAAGACTTAGCATTTCAAAACCAAATGCAAATTAATCTTTGAGGGAAAAGGCTTATAGGTAAAACAAAATCATCTGTAAATATTCTCCTAAAGTATTATAATTAACTGGCCGTTGGTTTGTCCTGAAATTTAACAAGCTGTCTGTTTGGTTTAGTATGCATATGTGAGCTCTTTATGTTTGAATGTGGACTGGTTGGTACCGGATACATTTCAAGTGAGATGGGGCTCTAAACTGATCACTCCCCCTGCCCCCATTCCAGCCAACTGATTCACTTTCCTAGCATATCTGTGCTGGCCCAGCTGTAGCCCTGACGATAGGCCTAATAAAACCAGGTTCATTTGCATACCAATAGCAGGCGCCATGTGTGGCTAGCTCCTAGTGCCCTAGAAACACGGACTGTGAGGAGACAAGGAAGACTGAGCTCCATGTTGGCTTTTCTTTGTCCCCTAAATAGGCTTTAACTTTAATCCACAATTAATTTTGTAGAATTGTCCCACTTTATTGAGCTTAACCAAATCTCTGTCTCAATCAGAAAATTCTCAATCCATAAAATGAGTGTAGGGTGCAAATATAGTAGCTTATGTTATTCATTTCACCCAGTAGTTTGTTTTCAGGTCTCCATCTGAAGGAAGCTGTTGTTTGGACCTCTTGTCATCAGATCATTGAAGGCCTTTAGACAAGGTGACTGAGGGGGCAGGACCTCTTGACCTCATGCCTTTGTAGAGTAAAGTCTTGAGTCCAATGAGAACGTAAGCAAGCAAAGCTTTGTCTAAAATTCTTGACCAGTATAACACCAATGTTTCACAGTTCCCTCTCAGTAAAACTAGTTACCGGTCTCTAACATGCAATACTAGACTGAGGCTAAAGGCAAAAATTCAGAAGTATTTGCAGATGTTTTTGAAGTGTTTTAAACTTATTCCACTTAGATTACACTATTACTATACTTAGATTATTACATATATAATGTGTTTCTTTGATAGATGTCAGAAGCTGATGTGTAAAATGTTACCAAAAGTCAAAGAGAAAATACCACACAAAATAAACTCGTTTTAAACACAGGCCTGAATTAGTTTGTTGACCCATTTTATACAAGTGGAAAATATATAATAAAATAAATGAGCCCTCATTTTCCCTATAACCCTCCCCATTGAAAATTATACACACGCAACTACATTAATATCACTACAGGTGTACTAAACGACTACCAGAGTCCCTTGTGGCTGTCAGATGATGTAAGTTTTGAACCCCATCGAGGATAGAAAGGCTGTCTGGAAGGCAGACGACAGCTTGGATTGAGGGGTGATGTGGCTGATCAGATTGTGTAAGAGATTCTCTATTCTGTTAAGCCCCCTGCCCCATGCTGAGCTTGTGTTCCCCCTGGGACCATATGGCAAAGTCTGAGCACAACCAGCTCACCTCAGCTGCATACTGTTTAGATAATGAGCCTAATGAGAGATGAGTAAAATTGTGTCTGTTTCACTCTGGTTTTGTCTCCTGTGTTGTAGGTCCATCGTATAAGGTCTTTCTCATATTCCTCAACTTCCATGACACTCAAAACTGTGTGACATCATGAGCATGCATTAGTTTGACCAAGAGAGGGGGCTATAACACCATATATCAGCATTTACACTTTGTAGACTGCACATTACTGTGATTTAGAGCACTGTGATAATTCAGTTGGATCAGAGGAGATTTAGGGAACATTTGTCCTGGTGAGCTTTTGACACTGGCCACCCCAACACACTGAGTTTTCTGCAGTGCTATAGTGTGCACAAACTTTCAACAACCAGAACCAGCGGTCAAAATGTCAGGTGGTCTTCTACTGTGAGTCCAGTCAATTGTCGGTGAGCTCTTAGTGTGTTTGTTCCTCCCCCTTGCTGCCCAGGAATATGAAAATGGTGGATATTGTAACTCAGAAAATGCCCTCAGAGAATGACGTGCATGTGGCAAGAAGCTTTCTTACGAAGATTTTGCGAAGTTCCATGAGGTACGGTTCTGTGGCTTCATCATAATCAGTAGTACCTATTCCTTTTTTTCCACTCCCTGTGCCCATAATCATGTTAATCATTCGTCTAGTAATAATATCATCTTCATTCCTCTCATAGCAACTCTCCCTCTCCTATGGTTTATTACCTGCATTCATTGGCATGTCTCTTTGAATTGTCTTGTGGTTCACGTTATTAGATGAATAATATTCATCCCATTTGTACAGCATGCAATACACTGTCTGTCCATGACATGTATACACGTTTTTGTGTCTATATTAATAAGGAAATGAAGTTGTATTTGATTTAGCTGTACGTCATTTTATGCTGATGCGTTCTGTTCACCTTTTCCTGACATGCAATTCAGAAAGAATCGCTTTAAAGGGTATGTTTTGTACGCATCTGATAACTGGGCAAAGTTTTTGATTAAACAGAGATGTAGATAAAAACCCTCTAAAACAGTTTGTGAATGTTGGAGTATATCAAAAATGTTGCAAATCACTGCCTCAATATAGATGCAGTAAAACAAGTAATTGTTTTACTTGTTGACTTGCAGTTCTAGCTATAGTAGCAACATTCAGTTGCAAGCACATACTGTTTCCATAAGGAACTGGTCTCTAATCCAGTCTGTGTATTTTGCCCTCTCTGCAGGCGGAATGAACCCATAAGCAGGCCTCACTCCTGGCACTCCACCAAGTTCAACGAAAGCCAATCAGAGACTGCCAAAACACAGTCTCCACCCACGCCAGTCTGGCAAACCAGATATGATGCAAGGTAACTCTTGGATCTTGAAGCCTCTTAAGTCTCAGTGTTTAGATATCTGGGTTGTTCTACTACAGACGCTTTATATCTTCTGTTTGTTGAATCAAACTGTTCTGTCTGCTTAAAACCCAATAAAAAGATTTTTTTTTTAAAGGTTTTCCATGGAAATAAACTTTTTCCAAAAAAGGTTTTGTGCACATAAACATAGAATTGTGAATTGAAAATACAAAGACATGTGATTAATGGGCTCTAAGTTGTCTTTGCTAATGTTGTTGCATTCTCCACTGGCCAAAGAGCTAATAATTAGATCTAAATGTGACTGCCATGAATCGGTCATAATAACTGCACAGAATTAGATACCATAATTCATAACTTGATTAACAACAGCAATCTTGAGATAAATGGCTGTTTTTGCAGATGAAAACAGGTTGTTGTTTGTATTTTCACACTTTTCCTTTGCTTTAACCTCCAGCTCATCCTCAACCGATCTCTCCTCTGGCTGGGAGCAGACAAACCTGCGCAGAGTGTCCGACCAGTTCAGCTCTCACGGCAGTATGGACAGTCTAGAACATGTCTCACACCCGTACCCTGCCGGTCAGCTGTCACCTGCCAAGTCCAACAACAGCATGGAGCATCTTGGAGGAGGGAAACGAGACTCAGCTTACAGCTCCTTCTCCACCAGCTCTGGCACACCAGACTACACCCTCTCAAAGAGCAATGCTGCCTCGACGGAAAACATGCTCTATAAATTCAGTCAGTGGGATGCAGGAGGAAAGCACAACAATGGCAGAAACAGCCACGGGCTGATTGAGGGAGTCAAACAGGATGATAGGGTGGCGTACTTCCAAATGCCAGGAGTTGGCACAGGCTGCGAGGGTCCACAGACTGAGGAGTCAGCTGGATCTCGCCATTCCACTTCAAGTAGAACAAGCTGTGGACCTGTTTGGCATGTACCTGAAAAAAAGAAGACCGCTTCCCCCTCTCCTCCCCCTCCACCTCCACCTGCACGCAGTGACAGTTTTGCTGCAACTAAGGTACATGAAAGGGGGCTCATTATAGCTCATCCTGAAGGACCTGAATCACATGTCCCCTGTAAGGCTTCCACTGAAAATCGGCGCAGCCACAACCTATCCCCAAAAAATGACAGCGACAGTTTTTACTCTTCATCCGATAAATCGAATCATAACCAGTTCAGCTCAAACAAGCAGTACTCCCTGTCCAGCAGTGATGTCCGGCAAGGCCAGCCTTACCATCAAAGGCACCATAGTGACAAAAGCACTTTTTACTCTCAGCCCTGGGCTACGTCCGTACCAAAGCCACAGAATGTCGGTGGCTATTATTGTAGCATGCAGGAACTGCCTACTAATGGTTCTGCACAACACTTTGGTCAGAACCAGAGAAGGAACTTAAGCACCTCCCTGTCTACCACAGCCACTGACCAAAACCCTGACAGCAGTGGACATAGCCGATATTACTGTGTCACAACATGTCAGCCCACTCAGCCTAACCCCCAGCCCTTGTCAGGAAAACCGGAGGACAGGAAGAGTGTCGCAGGCGTAGACCCGACACAGACTGGAAATGAGCAGAACTCTCTTAGCCCAGTCACCAAAGTGAAGTATCATCTGCCCCAACAGCAGCAACACTCCTCGCACAGAAAAGACAGTAATGGATACAGCAAGCACCAAGTTACTACTGTACTAGAAACCTCTGTACCTAAATCCAGCTCTGATGATAGGGGAAACCAGAGAGGACACAACACACAAAATGCAGAAGCTCAGTTCATGAGTTATCCTCCTAACAGACCTTCTGAACAGCGGAGGTCTCTGCCACTACAACATAGAGAATTACCCCAAGACGTCAGACATCACAGCCAAGTGAGCAACAAGATCTGCCCCCAGGCAACCCCCATGCTCCACTCCCTATCCATGGATGCCGCCAGCCAAGATGAGAAAACAAGAGGCCCAAACTCAGAGGAGTCCCTCGAAAGCAAGCAGGCGAGACGCAGCGACCGTTTTGCCACCACATTAAGGAATGAAATTCAGATGAGAAGAGCCAAGCTGCAGAAAAGTAAGAGTGCAGCTACCCTTCCTGGTGCTGAGGGTGAGACTGAAGATGATCAGGATGTCTGGAAGCCCACTGAAAGCACCACACCGGCTTCTGCAGATGGCTCTTTCAGCAACTCCTACAAGGATAATCTAAAGGAAGCACAAGCAAGGGTGCTCAAGGCTACGTCTTTCAGAAGAAAAGACCTGGAGCCCATCTTATTGGAGCACCCTGCGGCCGAGGCCTTACCTAACTACCCATCTTCAGCGCTGGCCCGTAAAGATATCACCCCTCTGCCAACTGTCTCAGAGTCTGTAATGAGTAAATCAGGGTCTGCAGGTGGTCAGGTAACTCGCATTGGTGGCCGTAAGCGTTTTCCTGCAGAAAAGAAGGTAAGGTCTTTCTCTGAACCAGACAAAATCCATGAAGTTGGGGTGAAGGAAGATCTCCCTCGCAATGAAAATGCAAGCTCCTCACTAGACCAACAGAAGCTCTTTAAAGAAAGTGAACAACCAGCTTTCCCCAATCACATTCCCCCTCAGAGCTATACTGAGAACCCCACAGAGACCAAGGCCCGAGGTCTTGCCTCCACCAGTGAAACAGAGGACACAGTGAAAGGCATGAGGAGGAGAGAGTACACTGAAGAGGTCCAGGGAGGTCCCTACTCTGCACACAAGCTGTCCATCCTAGACCAGCAAAGACTGGGCACCTTCGCTGAGTATGAGGCAAGGTGGAATATACAGAAACCCCCAGAAACAAGAGCCTCCGGACGGTACCGGTCAGCCGATAACATCCTGGATCCAGGACCAGAGGAGAGAACCAAAACCACCTGTTTCCACGAGAGATCCCGATCATCTCCTTCAGCTGACATCTATGGACAGGTGAGGCACAAAGTCTGATTGTTTGTGATCTCAAAATGACTTAAACAAACATTTTATTGGAATAAAAATGAGAGGTCTCTTGGTTGTGACTTAGTTTTAGTCTTGCAACTGTATGAAGCCCTCGAGGTGGCTTTACATCTCATTAAGACAAACACACTGACTGAAGTGAAAGGAACAAAGGAAAGAGTCAAGTCAAATATTAAACCATGTTTGTTCATATGACACACCCTCAGCTTAAGGAAAAGAGAGGGGCATCAGCCCGCTGACTTTTCTTTTCACTGTTGAAAAACAAGGAAGCTGCAACTTGAGCTGGTTGAGATAATTAACAAAAGACAAGAACTCTGCTTTTTGGATAACTGGAAGCCTCCTTTCTGTGGATGCTTTTGCATAACGGACATTGTGTTTGTTCAACTTTTATTTACAGAAGATTCAAGTTCCTGCAAGAAAGTCTGAGACAGAATATTCCCAGACGGAGAGTAAACCTGCTGAGCCGCTCAACGCTGCCACAGGGTGAGTAAATGTCACCAGGCTTCTCCAGCATGCAATACAGTATATAAAAGCAAACATTTAATCGTTTTTGCATTTAAGATTTGACTCTAGGGATTGCCTCTTGGGTGATCTTAAGTGATCTCAGAGGGAGAAAACTAGTTTTATTATTTCCCATCAGTGGGTAAGTAGAAACTGAATGCTAACGCTATAATGAACAGTTCTCCATTTGACCTTTTTATTTATTATTTTGCTCTTGCACCGTTGTCTTTATCATTGTATCAGCATATTTAGTGTGATATCTTATTGTGTTACTCCTGAGCTTTATCAGTGAAAGAGGGCAGTAAGCTTGTAGAGGAACAGTGAAGTCTTTATAATCTGTCAAGGCATACCAGTGCCACTGCCTTGGCGCAGCTGTGACAACATAAGCCGTCTCTCTGGCTGTGCTTTGTGTCGTTTAGTGGAGGCTTACTGGTGTAGGCGAGGCATCTGACCATGTCTGTGACAGTGAGGAAGTGTTTCTCCAGCCCCCTATCAGAATGTAATGGGGACCCGAGTTCAGGGGGCCAGCCCGGAGGCATGAAATTATCATCAATAAGATCTGTTACTTTGCATAATTGGATTTTCTAGCTTGGCTCTATGGATGGCAATGTCGGTCTGTCGATGGGTCCACCACTTTGGTTCAGACTGAAATATCTCAGCAACTACTGGATGAAGTGTCACGACTTTTTGCACAGACATTCATGGTTCCCAGAGGATTAAGGCTTTTGACTTTGGTTCTGAGCGAAATGTCTCAACAACTACAGAATGGATTCCCATGAACTCTGGTACAGATATTCATGTTCCCTCCAGAATGAACTCGAGTAACTTTAGTGATCCCCTTTTCATCTCGCACCATCATCAGGTCAAACTTGTCCAAAACTTCAGTTTATGGCCAAATACCTGCACCAATGACTTCCCCATCAAGTCTCAGCTGTACAGCTAATTAGCAAATGTTAGCATGCTAACATGCTAAAATAAGATGGTAAACATTATATCTGCTAAACAACAGCATGTTAGCATTGTCACTGTGAGCATGTTAGCATGGCTGCAGAATCTTATTTTGCCTCTGCGTCTGAATGAAGAAGGAATAATGGAAAATTCTGCCGATTCATTTGAGGAATTAGATTTAGGCTACTGAGAATACAGTATCACAGTAGGTGGGTCTAACTAGCTACACTGTATGCAGGCTAACCTATAATATAACTCGTATGAGAAAGTTCACTTTTTTTAGTCAGTGGGGAAAAAAGTTTGGAAACATTAACTCCAACTTTGTGAGTAATTGTGTTTAAGCCTGTAAGAGGGTTTACATAACTCTCAAAATAATGTGAAGCTGTCTGTGTATATAGTTTGGTCACATTGGCCTAAACCTCCCTCCTTAGTTACTGTTTGTTTTATGGGCAGGGTAGAAGTGTTTACAGGTAACGTTGATGATTTCATGCGTTCCTTTGATGATCCCGTATGAACTCCTGTCGTATGAAAACAGTCGGATTTCATTGCTTAAAGTGTAATGTCACCTGTTGTGCCTGTTCACCTCGATTATGTTCCTCCCTTCATTTAAAAATGTAGTCCTTAAATTATTCAGTATTTTTCCACCATTCAGTCACTGAGTGGAAGCCAGCTCCGTCAAACTTAGTTTTCACTTGTATAAAAGGGGCACTCCACCACTTTTACACATCAGTATCTAGTGTTTTTGGAGCTTGACCCATCGATTTTGACCTTTTTTTTATTCTGTCTCCTCTGCTGGAGTGTCCCTTTAATGCAGATTGTTTTCATGCTTTGTAATGGTGATTTATGCAGTAATATGTCTATCTTGATCTATGTGTATTTTTTTGCCAGTAATCCCAGTTTTTAGTTGAAGTGGTTTTGAAACAATATTCTTTTATTATTTTATTGTATTTCGTTTGCGCTGATTACTTTGAATCATTCTTAAACTATGTGTGGTGACGAGGTCAGGATGACTTCATGGTTTGTAACCAGTTATTCAGGAGTCTTTATGCATTATCTAAACTCCCATAGGTGAAACTCATTGATGGGTATAGAGTAACTTGTCTTGAGCAACCTCATTGTAGGAGCCACACCATATGACACTCACGTTTGCATTACAACAACAGCGCAGAGGATGTTATTGTCATTGAAAAGTCTGGGAGATGAGCTAAGTGAGGCATGCTCCACCCAGATAGTGCTATTGAAGTGTAAAGAGATACCAACAGGTGGCCTCTGTCGCAGAGAGCCAGCAGACACACAGCACGCTCGCTTTTACTTCTCTTCTATGGAAATGACAGCTGTAAAATGTCACATAGGGTGAGTTGGTACATTAATTTCTTTTTTACAATTGTTGAAATACACTGCTTTGAATCCTAGTCTACCTATATTATAGTTAATGCTGTCTTTATAATATTTGTAAAGACAGAAAACAACCAGAATGTATTTCTTGTCTCCTATTTTACAAAGAATATAGTGTAGTAGTGTCTAGGAAGTCTGCCCAAAAAGTCACCCCAAAAAATATTTTCTTACATAACTATGTGCCATTGGTTGAATACCTGCATCATGGTAACATAACTCATATCCCTCCTACCGGATACTGCAGTAACATCGCTGGCCTCATGTTTCATGTCTCCACGAGGTAACTTTCTCACACTCTGTGCAGAGCTGAGGCTGAAGCATGAGGGACGGTGTAAGCTGCAGCAACAGTTGTTCATTGGGTGACTTGTCACAGCTTGTAAGAATTACAATTGGGAGGTTTGAGTTGTGGCGTCTGTCTGTCCAAAAGTCACCGTACTGTATCTCGTGACTGCAAAGTCAATGCAGTTAATCAAAGCTGCGTGATTTATGCGTTAATGTTCTCTGAGTACTCCTAATTGAATGCGTGGAAATGTAATCTGTGAGCATGAAACCACAGTATTTGGCAGGTTGGAATGCTTTTACCATATAGTCTGGATCTCAGTTAATGACAGAATGCCACTGTGTTGTACTGTATGGTTGAATTATTCTTAATTTAAAAATCTTAGCGTGCGCTCATTTAGTTAGTTCACTATCAGGCCTCTAATGATTCCTGTCATCTCCAAATATTAAACTCCTGCTCCTCTTCCATTTCTAACTTTACCTACAAAGAGTTAAAACTGTAAATGTGGATCAGGCAGGAAAAAGTGATCCGGTCTTGCTTCTTTGCACTGGAGGATTATTTATTCCTCTATGCTGACTTGTGGGAACTGAAATATTCCTCTTCAGGCTGCCAGCTGAACAGTTACCAGGGAGGAGGCCTGCAGAAGAGAGGGAGACGTGTGTCTTGTCATGCTGGCATAATCATAGTGGCTGCTGGAGAGACGAACAAGGCCTCTGCCACAGTGTATTATTTGATTGAGCTGCAGATGATAGTCCATGCTGCCTGGCTGTTGAACAGTGTGTAATTAAAAGCTTTCTATTGTGTTCTTCAGGTTCTCTGACAGAGGGCCCGGTGACTGCAAAGTGAGAGAAAAGCCTGTGGAGTTTGAACATTACTCAGCGCCACCCCCTCCGCCCATGATAGGAACCAACCCTGACAGCAGACACAGAGCTGCCCCTGCCACCGTGAACCACAGGCCCACATCCATCTCTCACAGTCTCACAGAGTCTGCCCTCCCTCAGCCCGAGGACCACAGCCACGCCGAGCCGCCGTCTGGGCCGAGGAGGAAGCCCTCTGCGCTGGAGAAGCCTCCCCCACCCAGATGCCCAGAGGTCGACTCCCACGAGTCCTTCACCGGTTCCCAGAGTGAAATCTTCACCCACTGCTCTCCTAACGCTGACCCTAACTCCGCCTTTGTCCCCACCCACTCTGCAAAGGGAGATTCTGAGCAGGGCAAAGGACTTGTGGACAAAGGACAAGGGGCAGTACATCATCTATCAACATCCAATCCTCAGCCTGCCTCCTCTCCCCCGGCTTCCTCCCACAGACCTTCGGGGCTGGCCACCATGGAGGGGCAGCGCTCTCCATCTCCACAGTTTTCCCCACAGAGACTCAGTGACAAGCCACCGGTCTCTCTACAGGATGAAGACTCAAACAGGTAAACTATTTTACTTTCATCAGAAGGGAGATTTATTCAGAAGTGCAGAGTATTGCTGCAGCTGTTAAACTACCACCCAGTTTAGTCAGAACACAGTGACTGTAATTCTTCTACTCATCGTGTCTGTATGCTACATGTACAAAGGAGCTTATTGAGAGTCACTGCCTTTGTAGAATCAACATGTGAGTGCTATCAAGCCGCAGTAAATTAGAGGGATTCTCCACATTTCTATAAAAGCCACAGGCGGTCGAGGCATAGTTCAGCTAAATGCCGAAAATGTAAAATTTAGTCTAAATGCCCCTGTTGTGAAGCTGTTTGTTCATCCTCTTGATTCAGAACTAATTGATATCATCTGTAGTGAACTTGTGACTGTACAGCAGGATTATTACAGCTAGCAGAAACCAAAGTGGTGGGAGGAGTCCAGATGTCTTGGATATTCCAGCGTACTGGGCATGGAAAAAATCTCAGTTGCCATCATGCAGTGAAAGTTTAAATCAGCGTATGGCTGGAATGACTGCAGCAAGAGATTTTCTCCTCCTCTCAGGGAGAAACTCAAAGAAAAATTCTTCTATTTGTAAGATTGTCTCTCTCTCTTTCTCTGATATTCCAGGATGGAGCATGTGATAGAAAACCAAAGTTCTGCAGTGAAGAAAGTGCCCATCAGGATTGTCCACTCAGAGGGAGTCACAGAGAAGGAGAATTGTCCATTTTTGCGGCACAGTGACCCCCCTGCTGTTGAGGCTGAGGGTCCTGGTGTAACCAGGCTCGGCAGTCTGGGAGCTGCAGGGCAGGACTCTGTCTTCTGTGCCTTTACTCGGCAGAGGGAGCCCGACAGTACGCCGGACGCTCAGCCAGACCCAAAGCCCCAGAGAGACGCGTACATGAGTTCTGTTAAAGATCACATCATCTCAAACAGTCAGCAGCCACCGCAGCCCACAGACGAGCCCGGCAGCAACAGGGCAACAGTAACCACAGGACTGTCTGAGGATGATCAGAAGAGAGAGGAGCTGGCCAGGGACATCATGGGGAAAGATAAATCTCTAGCTGATATTCTGGACCAGAGCAAGATGAAGACCACCATGGACTTGATGGAGGGTATCTTCCCTCAGGGGGAGCAGCTGTTGGAAGGAGCTCACCAGCGCAGGAAGGTGCCCCCGAAACAGCCAGCCACCCGGCCTGCTGAGGACAGGTCAGCCGCGCAGTTTAGCTTCCATACTGGGCCTGAGAGATGTTTATATCTGTGATCTACTGGAGTTCTTAACGTGTTTCTTACATGCTGCCAAGTGTTCAAGACACATTTAATATCTAACCACCTCACCTGGTTTGACCTGGAGCATGTGCATTTACTCTCAGCATATGCAGTTAGTTTGATATGTAAAAACCTGACATGTGCAATCACTCCTGAAGAATCATTCATTTTGGGGTGAAACCAATTCATATCCGTAACTTGCGCAATATTTTAGGTGCATCCTAGAAAAATCCATTTTCATATTCACGTCCTAAATCTCTCTTACTCTTTCCTGTGAGATTTGCGTGTACGAGTGTTTCAAGTCTGATTCACCAAATTCTCTTTAACTGCACAAACTTTATAAAATCACTTGTTTCAACCAGATGAATACCACCTGTTCATGAGGAGGTGCGTGTTCATGAGATTTGATCATTACCACAAACAGCCAAAATTGCTATATAAGGCTACCTGCTCTTCCTTTTGTTGACAAGTTTAAATCACAACAATGGGAAGAATTTCACACTGCAGAGCTTCAAGTCCTGCGGTCAGAAATCAGCAGACAAATGTAACAGTGTCAGTAGTTGTGTTGGGTGACCCAAATCAATTAGAGAATATTAATACAGCTGCCAGCGACATGCCATCGCAGCAGCGTTGCAACGCTGAGAGAATACAGATCGTCAAACTGAAGTAAAGTGGTTCATAACGGGTGCTATGACAGTCAGTGTGACATGGGGGTGGATGAGGGGCTGTCATACAATAGGTGGCATTTGACCAGTGATATGAATAAAACTATCCATCAATTGGTGTGCACATGAGAGTGCATGAAAACTAGTTAGCAAGCGAGCAGAGAAGTTGAAATATCTTAATTTTAATTTAATATTAACAGTTGAGTTGTATGAAAAACAAACAGGATGTCAGACATGTTGGGAAACACTGTGTTGGAGAAAATCATACGTGCCACTGAAGAACAAATCTGTTCGTACGAGTGGTTCTTGCATGAGGCCCATTGGATTCTCTGTATTCTTATTTGATTTGCTAATGTGAGAAACATTATTTGTTATTTGTATTTCAGGGAAAAGGAGGACAGTATGGCGGCAGCTGTCACCATGGTGACCAGCTCTACATACTACAGCACATCTGCTCCCAAAGCTGAGCTCCTTATTAAGATGAAGGACATGCAGCAGGAGCAGCAGGAGGAGGAAGACGACTCTGAAGACGAACTGGACATCGATCTGGCCAACAAGAAGGTACCGTGCACTTACTGAACCCATTCCTATTTAGTTTTGCTCGGAAAGTGTAGCATAACAAGATGAACCAAGGGGAATCTTTTGAGTAAAGATGAGATTAAAGGCCTGTTTCATATGAGCTTTGGTCTCATATCTTCTGTTTTTCATGCCCATCTGCAGCAAGAGCTGATCGACAGCCTCAGCAAGAAGCTCCAGGTGCTGCGGGAGGCCCGGGAGAGTCTTCAGGAGGACGTGCTCGACAACAACGCTCTGGGAGACGAGGTGGAGGCCCGAGTCCAGCAGGTGTGCAAACCCAACGAGCTGGACAAGTTCAGGATGTTTGTCGGAGACCTAGACAAGGTGGTGAGCCTGCTGCTGTCCCTGTCGGGCCGTCTGGCCAGAGTGGAGAACGCCCTCAACAGTCTGGAGGAGGATGCTACTGCTGAGGAGAGGGTGAGTTAAAAACTGCCCTTTGGGCTTTGTTTCCTCACACACAAAAGAGAAGACTTGGCATACCTTCTCAAATCCTAACATGTTTCTTTCCTCCGCAGCGTACGTTGATTGAGAAGCGGAAGCTGCTGATTCGACAGCATGAGGATGCGAAGGAGCTGAAGGAGAACCTGGACCGCCGGGAACGCTTGGTTTACGACATCCTGGCCAACTACCTGCAGGACGACGACACCCTTACAGACTATGAGCACTTTGTCAAGATGAAGTCAGCGCTCATCATCGAGCAGCGCAAGCTTGAGGATAAAATCAAACTGGGCGAGGAGCAGCTCAAGTGTCTGACGGACAGTCTGCCTATAGAGCAGAGGCTGGCCTTGTGAACACGTTGGACATGGATGAACTCTGACGTCAAACACTAGTCATGTTGCTCCAAGTTGCAGTTGAGCCCTGTGTCCAGCAGAGGGAGGCAGAGATGAGGAATCTGCACAGACAAACAGCCTGTTGCATTTCCTGGCATTTTTCAGTTCTGCGGTGGAGCCTCATCTGAGCACGTCTTTCTACTTCACATCTTCTCAACTGGGCCGCCATAACACCACTTGGAACTCCCTTGTGAAAGATGCTGCTTTTCCTGGCATCAACCAACCACTGTATCTGATGTCTTTCATGCCATTTTTGCTTTGTTTTTATTTTCATGTTTTTGTTTTTTTTAGTAATTTATTGTAGCCTTTTGAATCTGCGCAGGAGGGGACAGTATTTTATCTTCAACTGATTCGAGCAGCCACGTCTACCTGATGTGTGTTACACGCTGAGCAACTAGGAGTATTCATCATGTTTAAATAATTTCACATTCTGAAACCCTTTCTCACATAATTCATCCAATCTGGCCGAATATTTCAATAAACACAAAGATTTTTGTTAACATTTATATATAATCTAGTGGCCTTTTACTAAGATGTTTGTGCCCTCGCTTTCCTCACTGAAGAAGCTTTTCTTCTGCGACAAACGGAAGATAAAGAAGGCGGGATGTTAGTGAATGTACCTGTGAAGAGAAAGTGTGTACTGGTCATTGTAAAGAGCACTTGTTCGACTTCACCAAACAGAGGAACAGTAGCACTTCACATCCAGACTTTAACTCAAGTGAAATCCACATTTGAAGTGCCTGGGGAGTCACCCATGTCACTGCGAACACTTGTCCGGTCTTTTCATCCACTTCTGCATGTTGCGTCCGTCAGCGCTGTTCTGTTTTATTCACAGCCGGAAAAACGTGTTTAGATTATGATATTGCCACGTATAAGTTGACCAAGTGTTTCTGTATTTTGTCTTATTACTTCACTGTGTTTTTGTTATTCACGGTGCAGATGTTGAATGCATAGTTACCACAGTTGTTACTTGACTTCTAGTTAAATTTCATCACTAAAAATAGTTCAGGTTGATCATTTTGCATCCAAATATGGAACTAAATCACCGCAAAGCATTTTGACCAGCTTGAACTTCAGTCTATCAAATGTCTAAATTTCAGACTGTAAGGATTAAATCAGTCCTTCGAAGGTAAACCCTATCGGAGGATGTTTGTTCTGCACATTTGAGAATATTAGTTTCACACGCTTCATGCACTGCTACAGCCAGACTCTTAACACTTTATCAGCTGTGCTCCTTTATATCAAATAAAGAGTCTGCTGGAATCACGCAGTTGTGTTTGATTGATTTCTGTTTGGTGATCAGCTCATTCTTCACTGTCATTCATTAACGTCACCACGCCCTCCTCTCTGCTGATAATGTGCCCGCCAAAGACTTTGACATGACGAGGAATATCTTAAACAGTCAGGTGCTGCAGTCTTCAAGCAAAATGTGGACTGTCGCTCAGATTCATTCTCCTGTGATAAACACAGCGTCTGTGGAAGGATTCTGCGTATACTGAGAAAAACAAATCTGAACTTGAGGCACATCAAGGTGAGTAAAAAAACAAAATGTCACAGAGGGTTGTTTTATTTTACAGCACAACATGATTTAAATGGACAATTATTAACTACAGTAATGCTTGAACAGACTGCACCTAAAGGTACTAGAATACAAGCTTTCATCGTCACTTCCACTGCAGCCTTGAGGAATTTTATTCTAATTCTCAACATAAATGATCAACATTTGAATTTTCATCTCAGATGGTATTGATATATATTCCAAAACTTACTACGGTAATTGTTTTTGTGATATTCTTGATCATGTAGGAGGCACTTAGAATATAAGAGCTGGAATATTCAAATCAAAGTCTATGCTGTCTTACTACCTTGTGCCAAAGGAATCCTGGGAACTCAAAAATAACCCTTAAGGTGTTTTTAGCAGGCAGAAAAAGTGAGTGCAGATATGGTTTAAACTAAAGGATTTAGTCTTTGTAGTCCATGTTCTTCTTCCATGGTAATAAATCTGAGTATTTATTAATTGTATGTATACAAATGCAATATACAATGATTCTTACATGCATAGCATATCCTGCAAAATAAGTAGAATAATTGCAGTCACAGATTATGAGGGATCACACAGACACCATGTTGCAGTCATGGTCGTGGTGATGCGTGTACTGAAAAATCTAACTGCACTCTGTCTTCCTGTCACTGTGGGGTCTGTGTCATGTGTATACACATGGCCTTAATAGTAAACTTGATTTATCAATCACCTGTACTTACATGTTGAATAGTTCGGTGTTTACATACCACAGACTGTTTCCGATACCACCACATATTGCACCTGTTCATGATCAACTGAGTGTACAAGACTCTTTTTAATGCATTTTCAAATATTTAAGTGTACATGAATAAACTGCAACTGCCCAAGAGCCCCAAAAGCCTCAGATTCACTGTGTGTCATTGAGGTTTGCTAATGTGATTAATTACGTTTGATTAAATCATTACTGCATCTTGTGGCCCCATTGTAGAGGAGCCCCATGTCAAAATGTGGTTTTAAAATCTTGCTTTAGTTTAAAATGTGCTCACGCGGTGCATATTCCCAAATAAAGTTCAAATTGCTTCAACCTAGTTGACACCCTGAAAACCTGGGCCTCGTAGGTTTACGTATTCCAGTATAGGAGTGCTGGTTGGTTTTTGGGCCTTTGTGTGGGGGTCAGTGTGGGCCCAACAACAAAGTCTTTCCTGGGGGATCTCGGGTTAATCCAGCCTAACCTTATGTTTTCATACCTCACTTTTCTAGACAATATCTGCATTTCATTTACTCATTTTCTCTCTGCGCTGAATAGGATTAGTACAACAGATTTTCATAGGTACCATTTCTTTAAAAGAAAGTAGTTCCACTGAAAAAGAAATGAGGTCTTGGAGTCTGATTGTGGAAAGAATTGTCTTTTTTTCCTTTCATCTTCACCTCCGCCATATTGGGCTGAAGACAAAATGTCTGAGGAGGTTATCTCAAAACCTCTACATGGCTAGATACCACTAGAGGCAAGTGGGTAGGTGAGAAAATTATTTATTTATTTATTTATTTTTTTGTCATTTGGGTGAACTGACCCTTTAAAAGTTTCTTCTGAGATCTGAGTTCCTTAGGCACAAGGCACCACGAGACACCATAGACATGTTGAAGTATACATTTATCCTCCTCCTACAGTGAATTTTAACCTAAGCACACTTTTAAGAACTTCTGACTTGAAGCCGTTTTAACACAGTTGTGGATGTTTGTGTTTTCAGCAGGTGTGATGGGTGTCGGGCACGCTGTGTGAATGTAACAATGTGTGAGTCACTTTGAGCGTTAGCAGTCACACAGGGCAGGATGATCTACCTGGTTCACACAGCTCACTGGCAGTTCCTGGGCCTGATGGCCGGGTTCCTGGCGTGGATCCTCACCATCGCCACAACCGGCCTCAACGAGTGGCGGCTGTGGCACGTGGACGATATGTCTGTCATCACCTCGGGCGTGGCCTGGGTGGGTATCTGGAGGGCGTGTTTCTACAGTCACTCCCTCCCCAAAATAGAGAACTGCCGGAGCATCAGCATCTCTGACCCCTTTGCTCCTGCAGAGATACCCGTGTCTCAGGTGCTGATGGTGCTGGCGGTGATCTGCGGCCTGGCGGCGAACATCAGCGGCGCATTGGCCATGAGGATGGTCTACTTCACTGTGGAGGATCGTAGGAACCTAAGGCTGACCTTTGTGCTGGCAGGGACCCTGTATGTGCTGACGGGGGTGTTCTGCTTGGTGCCGTTGGTGTGGAACATGAACTCTGTGCTGACCAACGGCACCATAGACTTTCCTCCTGAGTTCCACCTCCCCACAGCTCCTGTCAGGCAGCAGGTCGGCTCAGCCATTGGAGTGGGCATCTTGGCCTCCATACTGATGCTCATAGGCGGGCTGCTTTTCCTCTGCTACCGCCACGCCTGGCGGGCCCTGAGCCCAGAGGCCCCCAGAGACGCCAGGGACCCTCTCCATGGTCCCTGGACAGAAACGACCCTGGCACAGAAGTCTGAATTGCCAAATGGAGACAACTGGGGCATCAATAATCCTGCATTTTACAGTGAAGTCTCATGATGGAACAACTTAACATCAGGAACTGTTTTTCATCCGTCTGAAAGTGACTTGGACAATGTCAGGGAACAAAAGTCACTTTTAAAGCACAGGACCGCTGAATCATAAAATTTATGATTTCCTTAGGACCTACAGTATGAGATGATATGGTGGAATGAGCCATGTTATATTACCAAAAACACTGTGAGCTACACATCAATCCAGGATAGTACATCAAAATGCAGCTTTCATTGTCGAAAATTCATTGTCACTGGAACATAATCTGAAAAATAAAAACTGATTTAACAAGGACTTGTAGAAAAACATGAACATTTTTTTATTAAAACGAGTGTAATTCACATTTAAAGAAGCATTGATAATGTGACATTAAAATGCCGGCATCTCCTAAAGAACACTCCTGATTCATTACCAGCATACAAGAGCCCTTAGAATAGTTAAGAAATGTACCTATAGCACAACGAATCATATTGGTTTATTTAGCTAGCTAGTGAAGTACATAAAAATCCATCTTTTAACCTGCAATCACTGATTTTTTGGCCACTTCGGGGCAGCGGAGCAAAAGCAGCATTGTCATATTATCACTTTGTAAGTTAATATGGGGCCCTGTGACTGACTGGCGGCCTGTCCGGGGTGTATCCCGCCTCTTGCCCAATTCCAGCTGGGATCGGCTCCAGCACCCCTGCAACCCTCTACGGATAAGTGGTATAGATAATGGATAGATGGATTGAAGTTAATATGGCTAGTAATTAATATGGATCTGCTAAAGGTTGCCCAGCAGATATGGAGCAACATTAGCGTTCATTTGGAGTTGTGTTTATGTCCACGTGATGAATGGAAGTCCAATATCAACTCTCATTTTAGCTCTGTTTTGGTTTTCACCAACTCCTGAAGGAAGTTATTTAGCTCTTTATGTGCTCCACCATGTTCACTAGCTTGTCACTAACTTGCTGCCCTTTGTGTTGGTGTACATTAGGGAGGGGGGATTTAGAGAGTGAACCAAGACAGTAAAACTGTGGGCCAGAAAAACCAAAACAATGAGCTGAAAGAAGCTAAAACGCTCAGTAGCACTGAGGGGAACCACAGAGTTGATGATAATCATATTTAGGTTCATCACTACGACCTCCATCTTTCACATACACGCAGTCATGTGATCGAATATTATTATAAAAATATTGATTATAGCTGCTTTAATATCGTAATACAAAGTATTGTGTATGATATGGGTTCCTGCTGTCATAAAATCTAGATTGTCTGCTAGATTCTATTTTAAGTTCATGTGGCTCATGTGAAGTTATACAGCTATATTTGTGTTGCCAGAGTTCAGGGCCAGATGCGTATCTGCAGATGTCACAATAAACTTTATCTCTCCAGTGTTATCCAATAGTGCTGTTTGGAGTAAGCAGCCTGAGCTTTCCTGTAATGACTGATCAGCATTATCACCACACAGGCCGGGGGAGGTGACATGACATGCCAAGGTGTGGGCTTCTAACGGGCCCCATGTGAGGAGGGATCTTAGCGGGTCAGGTTGACTGGGGGCTCTGCTCATGTGACCTGGGTAGGAGGCTGACGAGAGCAGGCATGTGAGTATGGAGAGGGGGCCGCCTCACAGTAGTGATTGTTGCCAGGGAAGACACACACACACACACACACACACAAACTGTGGCCCAGTGGCCTGCTGCACCTCTCTGGAGGCGGCTAGCTGCTGAGAAACAAAAGGCCCTCTTCAGCCGAGCACAGCTCTCTGTCAAAAACACAAGTCCCAGAAGTGGATGAAAGGTAGACCTGCTTTGACCACTCCTGCAAGATTGTGAGGTGCTTTATCACAGACAGACAAAAACTGCTACTTGGTGCCAGTAATCTGTAACAGGAGAACCACTGATATTAATTTAATAACTAAATATTATTCAAAAGCATTCCTCTAGATAAGAGATTTGGGAGAAGTATTTAAATAATTCTCAGTCCATCTATTCGTCTCTGTCTTCACCACCCTCCCACCTCTCTCTTGTACATTCCCCTCTACAGATAGGCCTGACATAATACCCAGAGCCTGTTTTGTTTTATCTAATCTGTTACGCTAAGTCACTCTATCAGCTATAATGTATAATGGAGGAACACTGATAAGAAGGCTCTGAGAGAAGAAAGATGGCGATTGGTGTAATTAAAAAACATTGAGATGAATCATATCAAAGTGCAGCACTGAACAAAAAGTCAAGCATTCGTTCGGATGACATTTTAGTTCCACTGATGACATTTTATTGGAAGTTAACTCGATTCAAGAAAGATGATTGGTGGTGAAGCTCAAAAGCTGAGGAGCAATTATGCCTCATATTTTCTTTTATCTTCTTCAGAGATTCCTACAATCATTGTTATAGTCGGTGCCATCTCCGTGTGTAGCCAGGGGTGGAAAGTAACTCCACTTACTCAGGTACTGTACTGTACAGTACAATTAAGTACTTTATACTTCAACCGCACTATGTTCAGAGGAGAATATTGTACTTTTAACTTCACAATATTCATCTGGAAAATATAGTTACTGGTTACTGTTGACTTTTTACTAGCATAACAAACCTGAATCTCTGACTGAACTGTTGTCAGTTAGTGTTGCATTGTGGGTAATGTATGCACTACAAGGACGAAGAATGCATAGAGTAGAAAAGATGATATCTCTGGTTCTGCTGCATCCATTTTGATACTTTTTTTAACTGCCCATCATGAGTCCGCAATGTTAATGGAGTGCGATGCTAAATCAGTGGAGTACTCTTTTAATTTCTCAGATGGTTTCATTTAAATTGTTGTTCACTCAACTGTTCAAGGCCCAGAAATTATCCTAAAAAAAGATTCGAGAAAAGAAACAAGAATCAACACAAATTTGTGCAGCAGAATTAGTTTTTTCTTTTTCTTTTCTCTCCCTTTAATCATCTCACGACCCCTCAGATTTATCTTATGACCCTCCGAAGGGGCCCGACCCCTAGGTTGGGAACCACTGGACTAAACTATGTAACTGGATATAAAGTGGTTCAAACTAGCTCCATCTTGATCTGCTACAACAGTAAAATGCTACTTACGGAATGATGCATCAATATTAACAATCTAATAATGTCAAAACACTCAAAAGGGGCCATTTTTCTACAGATATTCACTTTTGATACTTTCAGTACATTTTGCTGATAATACTCACTTTTATCTTTACTTGTAAATGAGTATCTTTACATTGTTGTATTGATATTTATCTTACTCTTACTTTCTCAACGTTGCCTGTCAGATAAGACAGATAAGGGGATCTGGTTAAGGTATGGCAGTTGTGAGTGTGTAGGAACATTATCATGATGGTTTATCAGTTATGACTGTGTTGAGCAGTGGAAGACTGATTTCACAAAACTGTAATTCCCAACACTGACTATCGTATCTTATCAAAGTTTGAACTCCGGATTGGATAACCTCCATCTCCATCTGAACTGTCAGCGCAGAGGGTCATGTTACAGTCATTTTACAAAGATGATAAATCATTTGACAGTATCCTCTGTGCTGCGAGCAGTTTGCTTATCAACCCCTCAGAGCAGGTTTGTTTGTTTGCAGTCGGATGCATTTAAACATGATTCCTCCCGAGAAGGAGACGTGCCATTTCCCTTGTGTTGCTGCACCACCCGGCCCCACTGCACTTGGAGTCTTACAGTAATCAAAAAGAACATCTCTGCGGTTGTTTTCACTGCCTCCCCTGCGGATAGCTGCCCTCACACTGGGAGACACCAGGCAGCTCCCTGCGTCAGAGGATAGGAGGGTGCCTCTGAATCCGCTCTGCGAGGCCTGACAGAACCACTTTTTATATCCTCAAAAGCAAACTCTGCCATGTCTGAGGCCTCTTAGGCAACATATGCTTCTGTGACAACATCATTATCTCTCATTAACTTCATTCTATACGTGCAGGTTACACAAAAAGTACCATCATTAGGATGTGGAGGGTTAGAAATCATCCTTCTCTCATGCAATAACACATTTATGTCACTGTACCTGTGTCTATGTAAATGATACAGACAGTTTTGGAGTTCAGAGCGCGGCGGCGCTCTCTGACCCTGGCAAATTTGTGTAATTATGTCAAAGCGGGAGCCACAAGGGCAACCTGTTCTACATTCTTCACAGTACATGCTGCCCATTAGAGCATTCATTAAACACAGCTTAGCTCAGCGAGTGACCAGGAAATCTGATGGAATTAGTCTCAAGCTGTGTTTCCACCACTGCAGACACACCTGACGGACCGAGACGGCTGTTTTCAGTCCCCCTCCTCTCCCCCCTGCTCAGCTTGTCGTCTGGTTACAGAGCACCCAGGGACCACTTCAGACCAAAATAGGTTCGAGGTTTATGTGACTAACAGACGACTGGATGGGGAAAGAGCAAAAGAGCAGACACTTTTGCATACAACACTAGTATAAGAAAATCACCTTTTTTAAAAGAAAAAAAAGAGACAACTTTTCAATATAATTCTTTTTATGAATCATCTGAATGTGCTGCACCATACAGCAAATTAAACAGGCACAGAATAATTTGTGCTTTCTCTATGTTTTAGTATTAAGAATAACTTACAATCACAGCATTTTAAAAGCTAAGGTGTCCCATAAAATCAGACTTGAAACAGTATTTTCTTCTTTGTCGGCACTGGTAAGAGAAAGATCCTGAAGCCACCCCAGAATAAGGAATATAAAGCATTTTATAAAACATATCTTTAAAAAAATAGTCATTTTTACTGGTCACAGCAGATTCTTTGAAAATGTAATGTTGGATTGTGCAGGTGAGTCATTAAAAATAGCTGCAACACATATTCACAGAGGATGTGGTGGTGTTTTCTACAAGGTCTCATTTTCACTGTTTTACAAAACATTTGATCATTTTCCAAAAGTGATAAAGCACCCCTTATACGGGATGTTGCCTTTGATATAAAACCAGATATTTACATCATTATTTGAAAGCAGTTTGAAGTGCAGTTCTACAGGTGATTGTGTTGTGCTATCAGTTTCTATGCAGGAAACTCTTCTATGATTCGCCCACTTAAACGTACTCTGAGCGCTTCCTGAAGGAAACATCTGTACTCATGGCCTGGTATCTCCGCTGCAGCACAGGCTGAGGCTCCACCTGTGAACAGAAGCAAGAGGTGACCAGAAGGAGCCCGGCCACTATGAGAAGAAATCCTCCGGCCCAGCCGCAGAACAGGGCATCACCAAACTCCCATCGTGGCACCACGTCAGGTACTTTATCATCAAAGAAATGTATCACGGCTAAATGGGCCATGTAGGACACGGGGATCAGACACAGCACTCCAGAAATCATCCCCAGCACCCCTCCTATGATGGTTAAAGCTCTCTTGGTTCGGTAGCCTCCATGTTCTCTACAGCTGTTGACCAGGTAAAGTCCAGGTATAGCCACCAGCATTCCCAGCATGCCCACAGCAAGGGATGCACACATGAGGATGCGGGCCAGCTTGAGGTCACTGGAAAGGCCCAGCAGGCTGTCATAAGCTCTGCACTCCATGCCCCCGACGTCCTGGACCACACATGTCTCCCACAGGCCCAGCTCGTAGCTCTCCACCGGCAGCAGCGCCGTGGACATGGTCAGCCACTGTGGTAAGATAGTGGTGGCTAAAGCACACAGCCATGCTCCAACGTAGACCAGCATCCCCAGCAGCTCCAAAGCGCAGGCGCACGTGTCCATCTTTCTCTCTCTCTCTCTCTCTGTCTGGACTCCACGCTTGACAGAGCCACAAGAGTTCTTCTTCTCCGGCCGCACTTCAGATGGAGAGGCCTGTGGACGTCCAGTCGGGACAGGAGCTGCTCACAACACCTGATAATTGGAGTTGACCGCTCAGGCTCTGGCGTCTGAGCTCTTTCACAAACACTTCCCACTCAGAGGAGCACACATCTTCTGTTGCAGGGAGGAGAGGGGGCCCGTTCGGCCCTCCCCTTTGCGGTCCTCCTGCTCCAGCCGCTGTGCCAATGGGCAGCAGGGGCAGAGGTAGAGATGGCCTGTCTCAATAGCAGGCCACAAGGGATGAAATTGAAAGTAGACAGGATATTATATCATGCATTTCTATGTAGCAAATTATCTCCCTGATGTCCATTTTTATGCATCCTGTCTCTCCTCAGAGAGACAGTAATGTTTGTGTATAAATAAGCAAACTAATTATCATGCGCCAACTTAAAACAGCACAGTCAGGTTATTATTTAAAATGCCAAACAAAGATAAACTCCTCATAAACAGTCTGTAATCTTTGTGATTAAGATTACAACTCATTTTTAAAGCAGTCAATACTGTCCTCAAAATGTTCATGTTGTGTACAAGTAAACTGTTTACAGTCATAAATACACAATTATGAATTTATCATGAAGGTGGTCCTCCTTAGGAAATAATAAATGTATCATCCATGTAATAAAATTATGCAAGGAAAATAAAAATCTGCTCTATGGATAGTTTAGAATCATATTCATAAGTTTGTGATGGCTGGTGTCACAGTCAGGCTTTTTGCTGCATGTGACTAAAACAGAAACAACAGTGCAGCTTATTGTGCTCTTTCTATATGAACACTACACAGCCTGTGGGAAATGGTCGTAGGAGGCTATAGATCAAAGCTCTGATGTGAGAAAAATGTTTCCCAGCCGTAAGCACACACAGTGGTGCCCAACCACAAACAAACACGCAAACAAAAATGTGCAGATAAAATCCCCAGGCTGCTAAAACTCCTCCTCCTCTGGAGAACAAAACGCTCAGCTGACTGCACTGACGTCTTGACAAAGAGGCCACGCTTGCTCGGCTGCACACACACACACACACACACAGTCAGGTGTACTGGTGTCAGTCTGCATCGGGGACTGGAATTACTGGCAACACCAAAGCCCGCCACAAAAAGGCAATATTCTCCTTCACAGTCTTAGAAACCCAACTTTATAAGAACGTCTCCTCAGTGACACAGAGAGGGAGAATGTGCTTCTCATAATCACTTCAAATTCCCCCTTACTGGAAATTCCTCTTGTATTTCATGTCACACCGAATTTCAGTCACTGCACCAGTGTTTAATCAGTGTTGTTGCAGTTCCTGCTGGTCACAGATAGAGGTCAACAAAGGTCCTGGATTACCTAAAAAATCAAAATCTATTAAAGGTATTACGAGTAGGATTTTTCTAAAAAAACAATGTATAGACTCATACAAAAATAATCCTTCTCAATCATCACTTATGACCCACTAGAAGTGTGTGGCGGTGTCTGTATTAGCAGAGACCCTGCCCTCTGCCTGTATTTTCTTATTTTGATGTGCTCGGGACGTTTCTGGGCATCAACCTTTGGGCAGTGGTGTGTAGCCCCCAGCCAATAGCAGCATGCAGGGTGTGAGGGGCGGGACTCTATAAAAACGTAGGACCACCAGAAGCATGTGCGCTTTGAGCCGGGAAGGAGGGGCCAACTTTGAATGCTGTGTTTACAAACAGCAACCGACAAATCCTACTTGTTATACCTTTAATGTAATTTTGTCATATCTGGTCTTCTGTATTCTGCTCTTATTTAATACTTTTCTTATCATTATTTAGTGGCCATGAGGATATGGCACACTGTGGCTCTGCCTTTAAGTTGTTCTGATAGAAACTTTAGCTTTTATTCTGTTGCTCCTGCAGCTGGTCGATGTGGGCTACAATGACTACATCATGATGCCGACTTGTAAAAAGTCTGAATTCAAGCTTTGTCAGGTCTGTCCGCAAGACCACAAGCAAACAGCTTTTAAAATGCTTGTTTTCTGTATGAACTTCGGATCGATCAGGGCTCTCCAGAATCGTAGACCCCACCTTTGAGTAGAGGGCTCCAGAATAGTTGAGGCCATACCTAAAAAGTCCCAGATAGCATCAATAATTACAAACGCACACCCCAATGGCACAGTGCTGGATTAACCCACTTGGGTTAACCTCCTTCCACACCATTTATTGTTGTGAATTGTGGATATATTACTTAGTAATTAGTTATTAGTTTGTGCTTATTTGATTAAGCACACATTTATTTAGCAACATGCACCGTGTAAGCACAATAAACATTAAAATAATAAAAGCCTTGAAACTATATTTTAACTCAAGGCCCTTTCACAAGATGAGGTAATAATACAGGTGTCACCTTCAGTTTGTTGTGCTTAAGTGGTGCATGCTACTAGCAATAGGTATGTAGGTATGATAATTACATTGCTACAAAATAATTGCCACACAATGAACCTGGAGTCTTTAGGCATCTTTAGGCAACCGGGGCAGTTGCCTGGTTTGCCCGGTTGGCAGTAGACCTTTTTCACGGCAGACATTTTGACTTGTCATAGCAGGGAAAAAAAAAGGTGAGGCAAATTTTGTTAATGATGGCTCAGTGCCATTAAGTGTCCCAGTAAACCATGACAGAGAATCAGCTTGCATAATACCAGGATCCTGGAACTGGTTCACCTACACGGACTGCAGCAGATTTTAAAGTACACCTGTGCTTTGCTGCCATGACATGTCAGAATGTCTGCTGGGAAAAGGATCTTGCTGGTCCATAATGTGGGTAAACGCTGGGGAGGATGAGAGGGAAATGACCTCTTTGACATGGTGACATATACCTACAAAACATATGAAGAACTTATAAAATATGATGCATTGCAAACACTACCAATCAGTATATAAAAAGCTTAAAAGATTAGACACGTAATCAAATAGTTGATTAGTTAGTTAGCAAACAATTAATCAGCAACTGTTTTGATAACTGATTAATTAATAAAAGTAATTTTTCAGGCAGAAATGTCAAACATTTCATGGCATCAGCTTCTCAAAAGTGACGATTTTTGTTTTCCTCGTCTTTAACTACAGTAAACTGAATATTTGTGAGGTGTGGACTGTTGGTCGGAGGAAACAGGACATTTGAAGGTGTCACTTTGAGCTCTGGGTAGTCCATAATTAAATGTAATCATTAGTTGCAGCCCTATATAAAACAGCCAAAAATTAGCTCCATCTTAACTCATCTAACTACAATAGTAAAATTCTGCTTAAACATTAATGCACGATTAATAAGATATAATAGTATTTATATCATTAGATGTACAAATGAACTCACAGGGGCATTTTTCTGCATTGAGTACTTTCACTTTTGATACTTTAAGTACATTTTCCTGATGAGACTTACATACCTTTCTTTAAGTAAGATTGTCAATGCAGGACTTTTACTTGTAATGGAGTATTTTTACTGTAAATTTCTGAAAACAATTTCTGAAATGTGACGATTTGATACCTTTTCTTGTCTTAAACTACAGTAAATTGAATTTTGTACTTTTCGTAAAGATGTCACTTTTAGCTCTGGGTAATTGTGATGGACATTTCTCACTATTTTCCTACATTTACAAACCAAACAGTGAATGAACTGATCAGCACATGAATCCATAATGAAAATAATCATTAATTGCAGCCCAATATAAAATAGTTAAAAATGAGCTCCACCTCAACCAACTACAACAATAAAATGCTGCTTAAACAATAATGCATGAATAATACTACTAATGATTTAGTATATCTTAGTGTATATATACAGTATATCATTAAATATAATATATATATACTCACAGGGGCATTTTTCTGCATTGAGTACTTTCACTTTTGTTACTTTAAGTACATTTTCCTGATGATACATACTTTTACTTACGTAACATTTTCAATGCAGGACTTTTACTTGTAATGGAGTATTTTTACAGCATTGTAGCAGTACTTTAATCTGAACACTTCCTCCACCTCCGAAATGGTTCGACCTGCTTACCTGTTTATATTCCTGTTATCTGTTCATCTCTGTTTATATTTATATTTTTATAGATTTATTACTACCATTCATACCTGCATTTGTCACTTTTGCACACCTGCTCAACAGTATTATATATATATGTGTGTGTGTACAGCCTATTGTATATATTTCTATTTCTATTCTATTTTATATTTTGATATTTTATTCCAGTGTGTTATATTTTATTTTATTTAATATTTTGTTTATATTATATTTTATTCTCATATTTGGAGGGGCCTTGGATTTAAGAATTTCATTGCCGACGACTGCTCCCTGTAATTGTTGTGCACATGACAATAAATATCTTGAATCTTGAAACGCTACTATATCCACTGGAGACACCAGGTGGCGCTGCTGCACCACTTAAACAACCCCGCAGTCAACAACAAACCACGGGTTTGTCACCGTGCTCAGGGGGGAGTTGTCCGTGGATTTAAATTAAAGTTAAACTCGTTTAAACTGTTTACCTGCTTCTGTGATGACACGTTTTCACATCATGTTTATAATAATTTATTGTAAGAAGTTAATGTCATGTCACGCGACTCCACAGGTTGTCTGAAAGCTGGACAACAACTTTAGTTAAACTTGTTGTTGTTATTGTCTCTTTTATCCAGCGCAGCTGCTGACTGAATCCTCATTGAGGTGAAACATTAAACACATTTTAGAAACTTTGTTTTCACGGCGACTTTACTCTTAAATGACAGTGTCGAGCTCTGAAGTCCCCTCATTGGACAGAGGAGCTGCTCAGTCGTACGTCCGACCGTTTATGCAAATCCGCTCTACCCGAATATGGACACGGAGGAATGAAATATGGTGGAGGAGGCGAACATGGAGGACCGAGGACCGTGAGAGCGCTGCGGTGCTGTTTTTTGGGGGGTTGTAAGAAGAAAACGTGGATGTACCCTCAGCTGGACTGTTTCAGCGGACGACCTCGGTGGAAAGTTTTGTATTTGCGTCTCCAGTGTTTGCGCCGACAAGTGCGTCGAGGTAGAGTTTGTTGTAATGCAGTGAAGACCGACTTTTTCGGGGGGATAAAAAGCAGGGCAGAGGGCTTCAGCCCTCTCACCATCCCGACGCTATGCCGTGGGTCAGCGGCGGTAAGCGGAGAGAGAGCTCGGAGCTGCCGCTGCCCGCGGGCTGGGAGGAAGCCCGGGATTACGATGGCAGAGTGTTTTTTATCGACCACAACACCCGGCAAACTTCATGGATTGACCCCAGAGATAGGTATGCTAAAGGCCTGGGAGCACTGGGATTACACACACTCACACAAAGTCATTTTAATTCAACAAGTCCTCCTAACAAACTACCACAAGTTACAGGAGGAGATGCCAGGGCGGCCGGACGGAGGGGGGCTGCAAGGGGAGGCAGTTTTGTTTTGTTTTGGAGGGTCAGGGCAGTAAACTCCCTCCATTCCCTTTAATGTGACACAAGGTTGCGGTGGATATTTTGTAGCCGCCACCGATGAAGCAGATGAGATTTGGCAGCAGTTGTGGCCTCCCCACCTCCTTGAAGAAGTTCCCATGCAAACACGGGATGTAACGCCCGTGGTCACCCACCGTGCAGCTGCTCACATTAACACTGCCCCATTATATGTGTATTTAAATGTCTGACAGGTCTTTGACATGGAGTTAGACTGCCTTTCCGGTTTGTTGTGTTTCACAGGAGTTGGGTGGCACCAAACACATAAACCCTCTCAGTCTGGTCACCTGAGAGCTCAGTAATGTGTCTGTTCTCCATGGAGGAGGACATGTAATGTCTGTCTCAAACCTCAACCATTCAGGCTCATCAGTAAGCTCAGTAGATTTATGACTTCCAGTGACCTGAGCATTCCTGGTTCACACACCTAACACAGTGAGCTATTGTTATCCAGCTCCCCTTTCCATTTCACACAAAGACACCTCCAGTCTGCAGGTACGGCTCTCTGAGGTCTACCAGATAACGTTGCACTTCATCCCAAAAGTGAGCCGTAACGAGTGTGTTTCACTGGATTTGAGAATGGAGCGCAGTACAGTACAGTACAGTACAGCAAGAGCTTTAAACTCCAACTCCCAGAAATCTTTGTGAAAATATGTGAGGAATGCTAGTTGGGCCACTGGGAAAGCTGCAAGGATGTGCTTTTGTGGGGACTGGGATTTCACCAACCCAGAAACAGGCTCAATCAGGCATTCAAAGGAGACTTTTGTGAGATTACTGGGAATTATAGCAAGTATTTTAACTCTGCTGCATTATGAGGGAAAGGCAGAAATTCACAAAACAACACTCCAAGTGCGGTTGGAGACGTGAATTTCCGTCTCGTTCTGTGTAACACTTTAAAGCAGATTTCTTGCAGCTGATTTCAGCAGTGGGAATGTAGTAGCTGCGTGTAATCTAGATAAGAAAAACCTGATTTCCTTGAAGGCCCCCTCCTCCCTGCAAGTTGATTAACCATTGTTATGTGAGGCTGATAGCAGCCTCACAAGATCTTCTAGTCGTCAGCGTTTGAGTGGAGGGGTCTGGGGCTTTACGTTTGCATGACTAAAGAATGTTTTCTGCATTTGTTCTGGTGCTGCTCAGTGATTTATAGGTTATCTCGGCCAGTGGAATGTCTTCTGTCACCACCTGATACTGACTTTCCAATAAATCACATCACTATACAGCCCCTAAAGCTGACTTTCCGCTAACATGCAACAGATACAAAAAGGTGTCAGCTATTCAGTCAGTGTTGGCGCTCTTAAAAAATGTTCTTCTTTCCATCAGCTGCAGATAAAAAGGACTGTTTGCTCAGGCATGATGTGGATGGCAGGAGCAGAGAGATGAACGCAGCGATGATAAGAGTTTCATACTCCCCGCCCCCACCCCTCGTGTTTGACAGCCGCTGTGTTTAAGTACAACTAAAATCAAAGGCTGATAGTTTAAGGATTGCTGTCTGGTATCTACCACATGTTATTACAGGGCTTCATCATCATGAGTTACAGGCTTTAACCGAGTGTGACGTACTGCTACACGAGGTGGTGTACAAGCCAGAGACTGGAGAGATAAAGTGGTTGTGATCAAATTCTTTGAGATGTGTCACATGGAGTCAGAAAAATTAGCCTCATGTAGTCAGGTGCAGACTGTAAGCTGTGATGTTCAGATACCAGACAGTGAGGAGTAAGACGGTCTTCTTACCACCGCTGATCTTTAAATGTAATATCCTCGTAATGATGGTCATGTTCAAGTCAATTAAATTTTATTTATATAGCCCAGTATCACAAATCAGAATTAGCCTCGGGGGGCTTTACAATCTGCACAGCACACGACACCTTCTGTCCTTAGACCCTCAACTCGGATGAGAAAAAACTCCCCCAAAAAACCCCATTTAACAGGGAAAACAATGGAAGAAACCATCAGGAAGAGCAACAGAGGAGGGATCCCTCTCCCGGGATGGACAGACATGCAGTAGATGTCGAGTGTACAGAATAAATCAACAACAAAATCACAGTGTATACAATTTGTAGAACAAAAGTGAAGAGTATTGATCCAGCAGGAGATAGAGCAACTTCAGGGATTGCCCGGATAGGTAGGACCTGATCCACACCACCTCCTCTCCACCATGGAGATCTGGAAAGAGGACAGGCCACACAAACACATGTTATTATTGTTCAGTGGCTTGGTCGGCTTTGGGATGGTCATATTATTGGCTGATATTAACTTAAATATTCGTACTAGCTTTGGCTGAAGTTTAATTGATCTTTTCATATTTTTAATCTGCTGAATATGTTTCCTAGATCAACTGTTGGGTCAATAAAGTGTCAGAAAATAATGAAAAATTCTCATCCCCATTTCCTAAAGCCCAAGTTCACTTATTCAGATGTCTTGTTTTGTCCGACCAACAGTCCAAAACCAAAAGATGTTCAATTTCCTGTCATATAAGACTAAGAAAACCAGCTAATATGCACATTTGAGAAGCCACAACAAGTGATTTTTTTGCGTATTTGCTTAAAAACTGACTTGATTATCAAAATTGTTGCCCTTTAATTTCTATCAACCAACTAATCAAATTAACTCTCTCAGGTGCGGTTAGTTTTGATTACCAGAAATGGAAACTTTTCCTGTGGATTGATTGGAAAATGTTACCCAGTCAGAGGGGTCAGTATTTGTGGGATCTTGGTAGTTAGTGTCAGAGACTGACATGACAGATGTGAAACATAGGGGACTGAAACATGCCTTATTTGGCAGGGATCAAACTCTCCATATTTTGGGCATAATATGACCGGTGTTTGAAGTGAAACAAAGCCCTCAGGAGCCCCTCTTGAACTCCTGACGTTCAAGAAAGAGAAGCTCAGTGGGATAGCTTGTGTGAACACCTTGTGTAGCAATGCCGAGTGCAGGTACTACCACCCTGTGGTCTGGTGTGTCGCACAGCTCGCAGCTAGGGTCGTCTGATGTGTGCGAGCCTCGAGTCTGCTGACCCGTGGAGAGGCGTGTCAGCGGTGGATTATCACCTAATCACTAAAACACAAGAGCCATTGAGCTCAAACATAATTGTCAGTGATGATCATGATGTGCTGTAACGGAGCTGCGTATCAGCCAGAGTTCAAGTTTGCTCCCGCTGGTACATTTGGACGTCCGCAGGCGGTAGAGAAGCTGGATGGAGCTGCGTTGGTTAGATGGCAGCATGTAGTGAAAACTTAGATCGATGTGTGAACGCAGTGCACAGATACCTGGGAAACTGATGGAGCATCTCTCAACACATTGCTTGCAGAAGAGCAAACTCTGGTGTTTAGCCTCACCATGATTTGACTTTCAAGTACAAAGAGGGAAATGAAAACCTGTAAACACTGCAAACCATCTACATCCCCTCTGTACTCATGCGTTCGCTCTCCATGATGATTATGTCTTTGAGGACGGTGGATACCTCCCTGCCAGCTCCTGCAGATAAGCCGAGCAGTTCTGTGGGGCTTTTATGTTACTGTGGAATGAGCGTTATGTTAGGCATGCCTACACTAATGCCCAGGGGCTCTGCTTGCTCGCGGCCCCAGACAAAGCAGCAGAACAGAGGCAGTTCCCACGTGTCTGCCTCCTCCTCTCCATCCTGGGCCCTGTAGGCCTCCTTTATTAGCTCTGTTATGCAACAGCCATGGCCGGCCTGCCGCTCAGCAAAGGGAGGCCTTTATACTTGGTCACAAAGCACACCAAATTCAATTATTCTGGAAAGGGTGAGCTGTGTTTCCAGCACCGAAAGGTTATTCACATGCGCTGAACCCCGCTGTTATTTTGCTTCCCCCAGTGTTTTCATTATGATGGCTCTTTTTTGTCTTTTGGTGGGGGGAGGTTACGAACATGCCATTGCTTGATCCAGTGTCATTTTGCCCTATGTGTTTTCTGTGTTCTTCTTCATGAGCAGACAATCAGCTTTTACCTCGCTCCTTGTTCTGGAAGTTCAAGCCTCTTTCTTCCAGCAGTTAGTGTGACAGCCGTTACTCCCTTTTGATGCTTCCCAGCTGATTACCTACATTTGTGGATGATTTACAACAATAAAAACACTTTAATTTCGAAGATATTGCATCAGTTCCCAGGTTGTGCTGATGCCCCTTCTGAAGCAGCTACATTCAGCAGTCAGAGCTGTAGCTGTTGCTTGTGTTTTATGTGTATATTGTGAAGAATGCTACCTAAACAGGACATGCCAAACTCAGTGGACCAACCTCTAGCTCTGGGTCACCATTGTTTTTTTTTCCTTCCACACATCTGCACAATTCTTATTCAAAAAGCAAGAAAAATGTAGTTGACAACACTGGCTCGACCTGTTTGGTGTGTGCGTTCCTGTACTTTACAGCTTGTCATAGCTTTTTATAATCCTAAAATGTTAGAGGTGAGAAATAACGTACTTCAGCAGCTTTTCACGTGCGTGCAGTTTAGTGTGCTCACTCTAAAATGAGCACTTAAACGTTTTGGGTAACTCTTAAAACACCGCCCTGCGATTATATAGATATAAGGACATATTAGTATACAGAATTAGTCAATTCTGCGTTGGCGTGTTATTAAATGTACAGGTGAGACAGTGAAACGCAATCCTGGAGTAACAGATGAATGCATTTAAAGGTTTATCAGACACCAAAACAGTGCACACGGTTTATAATACTTAGAAACAGGAAATGCGCTGCATGCATTTTGATTGGCCAATGCAGTGCCTTGTCAGATGACGTCATGTTGCGTTGCAGCAAAAGTTGAACCAGGCTCAACTGTTTTTTTTGGAAGACCCTGCTTCTTTTGCCGGAGCCCCCCTGCGTTGCCGGCCTGGCCTCATTCAAATGAATGAGAGGGCCGCGTTCTTTCACGCAGGGCTACTGTCGGTTTGAACGTGGCCTTAGAGGTGTTGGACGGCGGATTTTGTTGCTTCTGGACACAGCCAGGCTAACTGTTTCCCCCTGTTTCCTGTCTTTATGCTAAGCTAAGCTAACCATCTGCTGGCTGTAGGTTCATATCGACACTACAGACATGAGAGTGGTATCGAGCTTCTCATCGAACTCACGACAAGGAAATGAATAAATGCATTTCCCAAAATCTCTAAACTATTCCTTTAAAATAAAGTGTCAGTACTATTTGATGAGGCATTATGGTCAACTCTACCTTTTAGACAGACAAGTGTTGGACTGGAATACTTTGAACCCTAAATGCAACCCATGAAGCAATCTGTGAGAAAGCTTCCCTATAAAGAGAGGATGCTCATTACTATGAAGAGCATCACTGAATTGAGAGCAATTGGATGCATTTATATTAAAATGATTTTGGATGCTACACTGGTCCTTTCACAGTGACCGCATGTATTTTACTCACAGTGGTCTGCTTTTGCATTTGAGCAGTTTTAATGAAGTACTTTCCGCATTGAGTGATATTAGAGTTAAGAAACAGCACTTCTAGCAGGATAGTCCCTCTAGACCTGATAGCTGTTAATGCCAGTTTCACTTTTGTCACAGTAAACCCAACTCTGCTCCACTCACAATAAGACAAGCCCTTTCCCATGTGTCCAGACGCCGTCTAAATGTGTATGGAGACAGAGATGTCGGTCTACTTATAGGAGACCTATTTCTATAAGATTCGACGCATAATGGGAGAAGCGGGTGTCTGTCTGCCTGTCAGCTGCTTCAGGCCTTGCTCTGAAATGCTGCACCAGGCCCTCAGAGAGGCTGGACATAAATGACATTCCTCCCAAAGTTGTTTTTACGTTTCTTTTTTAACACAGAATTTTTAGACCAACAACACTTGTGGGCTTTTTGTTTTTTTGTTTCTCGCAGACCGTGTCTATCACCCCCTCCAGAGAAGAGCTACCAATATGAGTATGAAAGCAGGTGGTATTTGTGGGGCACATTGGAGTTAAAATGGGAACATGCAGAATTTCCTGTTATCGCCTCGTGCCCGCCTGCGACACTGTGTCGGTGTCATCACATTTGTTGTTTTTCTGGTCACATATGCAATGCTTGTCATCCAGAGGTCAAGCCTCAATTCTTATTTGTAGACTTCAGCAGCTGGCTCGCTGGGACGATCAAAAGACGTTCAGTGGTCGGATAAGTTTGTCGATTTCTTTTTGAGGCGCGCAGCCCGCTAACAGTCTTCTGCTGTGGTTGCGTTATCACACTAGTGTTTGGTTTATTTATACAGTGAACCATCACACAATTAAACATCACTGTCATCACTGTGAGGAGCCTGCACTGGGCTATGGCGACGACTTGTCTAAATTAACACATTTGGTGGAGTAATCAACTACACGTTTTTTAATTTAATATGAACTGAGTGAACTGGCATGATGAAAGACAGCAGCAGGAGAGCCTTTGAATTCTGTTAGCTGCTTCAGAAACATGTGGCTATTGTGGTCCAGCTGAAGGATAGTAACTCAAATCCAAAGTGTTCGAACCCGGGTTCTTTGGTTCCATAATGAAATATAATGAGGAATATTGTGTTTTTGTGTAATGAGTCCACTGTTTGGCACATCTTAATTTGCACATTGTTGTAGCAGAGAGACAAAGGTGGAGGAGCTGGTGGGGATGACCAGACCAGACGAGGTCCAGTGGCCCAGACTCCAGTTTCACATGCCTTTCCCATGCAGCAGCCCGTCGCCAGGCAAAGGCGGGTTGCTGCAGATAGAAATATCCTCTGGGACAACCCAGGATGGCACAGATTATTCTAGAATTAGCAAATGTCTTTGACAACTAAATATATTTTGCTGGGAAGTTGTGAGACGCGAGCAGGCCCAGCAGCATTTCATTCCTCCACAGCTGAACATGCTTGTCATTCTGTCAGTCTCTCTTTTTTCTATTTCAGATATCTGTCTCATTTTCGGTTTCCTCTTAGATTGAAAGAGGATCCTGGAGAATGTGTCAAATCTAAGAACAAAACTTTGCCCTTTATTAATAATCTCATTCTTTTACAGCTGGCAGAGCAGC